>JAGFZM010000341.1:5747-23303 GCA_017657215.1 Limnothrissa miodon | reverse complement strand
CTAGGGCCCCAGACTAACTCTAGCACAGGAGTGGGTGGTGCAGTAGTGCTGAGTCGCCAGACTAACTCTAGTACAGGAGTGGGTGATGCAGGAACACTCTGAACCCAGACATTTTGTCTGCATATTCCTGGGTACATCTAGTTTTACCTGATATTGAATAGCTGGTATTGGTATTAATTAGCCCCCCCCCCCCCCCCCCAAACACACACTTACACACCTCAGTGGTTAAAAGCTCTGTTATGGTTTGGTAGAGCATTGAAATTTGGTATAATAAAATAAAAATACATATAACTTATTGTTTTGTAATTTTCACAGTGTAAAAGAAAATGCTCTTCAGTCTCTGCTTCATATCCTCTCTTCTTCTGGTTGCCATGTTTGTTTGTGATGTCCTTTTTCAATGGCCAGTGTGTGGCCACTCACTCATCTCACTTTCATTTCTGTCGCCTCTCTTTCCTTTTCTCTTTGTCTGTCTCTCACTCTCATCTCTCACTCTCAGCCACCCCTGGTATGCTGGGCAGAAGTGTGTGGAGTGAACATATGTCGGTTTCAGCTTCAGGTGAGCAGATCATCTAAAAGGTCACCTCGAGGAATGTCAGTACAAAGTGTCACACAACAGCCCCACCAATCGAATTATAATAAAGAATTTCCATTTCAGAGTCTGTGACTGTTTGTTAGGCCATATAAAGGACTTTAAGGTCTTATTTAAATAAAAAATAGTATCAGTAATACTTTACTGCATCTATAAAGTATTCACCTAAATCACACTCATAGAGTTTAATGATGTGTCCATAATGTCCTATAACTTTAAGTAAGTCTTGTGTGAATAAAGGCAAATTAATTAACACCCACAGTTAAAGCGGCACCAAAGATTTTTTTAAACCCTTAAAATAATGTTTTCAAAATCATTTCGGTGGTCCATCAACTCATAACAAGGTGAACGATACTTGCTGCATTTGCTCTGCGGTCCTCTATCGGCTTAAACACCACTAAACAAGTTTGCCCAATCGGGTAGCGATGTGTACAGTCATTCCCAATTGAGAGTGGCCGCGAGACTCACGTAAAACATGAGTCACGGCATTACGAGATGTGTCACTGCAGCTACCGCCGCTAGGAGGCAGCACAAGACCTCTCTAATGATTGCACAACATTTGGAGAGTTAAGCGGAGCAAGAGACGTTAGTTTACTTCCGTGTTCTATTTTTGCAATATGCAGTTTGGTCTGATATAGTCAAATTTTTATGCAAGAATTACTTTACATTTTTTTACATATATTTTGGACCCTATGGCTTAACAGTCAGCCTGCGCCAAGTAGCAAATCCCCAGCTTTATTAGGAATTCTAACACAAAATACCGATACACCATTTCCAAAGAGACACAGAAAACACGACTGTTCCTTGCCCACAAACACACATGAAAAACGGTCTGACTCCAGCTCTAACACCATGAATCAAGCCTGGATTCTATAAACTAGTTATACAACTAGTTAGCCTATAGGCCTATGTTCATTTGTGTTCTATTTTCGGAATAGGCCTAATGCTTTTGGTCTGTTATGTTTGAGTAGGCCTACGTGAAGAAACTTCGTTTTACCTTCTTTTGAAGCCTCTTCAAAATCCACCAAAAACTACATCCATTAATGAGGATTTAACTGTAGGTTAAATCAAAGTCCTTCTCCTATAGAAACGTCTCTGGCAGAATTTCACCTTCAGCTGAGTTAACGGTGCTGCGACAAATAGGCCTATATGTGCCGAATGCGGTTTGCCCTCTGCTCATATTGCGTTCAGTAATGCTGCACCGGGCCAGTGGCATTTTTTATTGTAAGACAGGCATTTTTTTCATTTTTTTATTTGAAGTTCTAAATGAGCACGTAGTTCATTTGTTGAGAGGCGCGTTTTAGCAGAATTGTATACCGAGTGACAGCAACGGCGGGCAGCAGGGCAAGCAACTCTTACCCTGTCCCATTTTGTTCGCAACAATTGCACATTGCAACCTTTGCCATTGCAACCTTTGCCAGCTTTATCCAGTTGTATTCTCACAAACGTGGATATTTTAATTTACTGAGACAAAAGGCAAATAGGCTATATGTTCACAGCGAATGAGCAATGGAATTATTACAGGACTCCCATAATGGAGTTACTACCGGACTCCCTATGATTATATATCTTCAAATTTCTAGTTGGTTTCATGCTTTATACTGACAAAATATGTTACAAAGACAACTGTTGGCCGGAACGCAGCAGAACGCAGTTCCTTACTTCTGTATTTTAGTCTTTTGGGTTGCGCCATTTTATTCTGCGTTCAGGCCTAATTAGCTGAAACTGATCCGACACAGCGACACTGGCCCGAGAATAGACCATTTCACAAGACCGATAAAAGACTACATTACCAACGAGACACGACAGTGCCCTATCATATGCAGCCACTGTCCCAACCAATCGCAAGGGAAGCAATGCAAACTGTCACAATTTATACTGTGAATGTCATGATGGCATTGTTCACAATGGCACTACAAGTTTCCCTATGATTAGATGCATCACGCTGGTCTGGTTCATACTTTTTAGTTAATGCAAAACGCTTATTATTTTAAACTGTTAATGCACTGACCGTGCAAGTGCTTCAATCATCCCGACAGTGCCTGCTCGCAGCAAAAAGCGTTTTTTTCCTAGACTAAAAAATATTGACATTTCATACTGTAGGATATGGCCTACATCATCAATTCATCTGTTGTTTAAAAGTGATAATATTATCGCTCTTAAAATGAGCCCCCAGGTTTAACTTCAGATCAGTATTGCACATCGACACGATTTTCCCTGAGTCTGTCTAGTATTACAAGCTGTATGGGATGACAAAATTTCATGTTTAAATTGTGAATGGTTTACGAGAAAATCTCAATGGTAAATTCGTCCCCCAGTTCAGTCGTCCCGGCTTTCCCCTACAGATGAGCGTTTTACGCCCACAGGCCCTCAGCGGCACCCATCATACTTGCATTGTGTATAAAGATCGGGGGGAGGGGGGAGGCTATACGTGCAAACGATCTGCTGGGAGGATGGGCGACCAGTTGTTTACTAAAATAGCCTACCTATATCCCTAAATCCCTCAATCGCAAGCAGCACAAAATGCATGTCCTTGTGAAGACTTTTATTGAATTGAAGTACTATTTCACATTTCACACACAAGTCTCCAAGCGCAATGTTAGGCCTTATACTGTCTGCTGCCAGTTGTCTAAGACACAGAACACACATGAGTCGCTCGTCATCCCCAACTATGAATCTAAACGCAAACGCATCATACTTTCTTTGGTTGACTCTTCTTTTTTTGTCCGCCTGTCTTATTCTCATTCTCGCCATATTTTGTGACTGTGCGCCCATATGCACCGCAAATACTGCATAAAACATTTTTGGGCCACTGCTTGTATCAAATTCGTCCATTTTTTTAACCATTAAACGTGATACTGGTGCACACATTGTGTAGCCGTTGTCGCAATTTATGCCTATCAATCGTCCCGGCTCTCCCCTACAGAAGGGGCGTTTTGCGTGTTTTAAGGTGTTTACGTGCTAAGTATGAATCCATTGTGAGTGGGAGCTCTTTTGTTGAGTATCCTAACCTTTAATAAAGACAGACACAAAATGCTCGTTTTATTCCGATTCCTCGCGCCCCACCTGCAGTACCTCTGAGAAACGCTGCTGTAGTCCATAGCCAGGTGAACACGCGTGTAGCCTAGTTCATTTATTGTGAGGCGCGTCCTTTGCAACTGAGTCGGCGGCAAGGTGGGGCATTTGAGGGCCCAGCACAGGTCGAAAAACGTTAGGCTTTCATTTTATTAATATTTTAAAATTAATATGAAATGAAATAAAAGAAATAAACTGGAAATCGTAAATTGCACTCGCATAACACGTTCGTTCAATGATCATTGGTCGCTGAGTAAACTTGATTCATTTGATTTCAATGTGCCTGTTGCGCTGCAGCGCGCAGAATCGTATCGTTTTTATCCGTTTTTATTTATCACCTTTGGTTCGCCAAATGGATGTATGAAAATTAATTTAAGAAAATGGTTTACAATTGCCCGTTCATTGCCTGCAACCTTTTTGACAGTAAGCCCTTTGCTTTTTTCACTTCTTGCCAACCTAGGCCTATTAAGCGATGAATAGTTGATCACATTGCATTTGTGTTTCGTAGAGGCAATACGTGACTGTCTTATGTCAGTGCTGCCTGATGCCTGGCTACTCCCCGATTGCTCACGATGGACGTTAAAATGATTATATGATATGGGGCTGACAACTCAGAGTCTTGATGAGCTCCCTCTGTTGTGCGTTGATCACAGCCATCTTTCCCATCGGGACTATACGTCAGCATAGTTCACTGTATTAATTAGGCTATTTTTATTGAATTGAATAATTACTATATTTAGTCTATGGTTGGTTAACACAAACATGAAAACAACACTCAAATAACAGACTATTTACAGTAACAAAATAACAGTAGGCTATTCAGTATAACTAGCCTATTTCAGCTCAACTTTATTTCCTGACGGCTGTATGTTAGAACACTCACGGTCGCGGGCGCTCCCAAGTGCCACCTGGTGGTCGTTTGGGTACACTGCAGCTTCTTTAGAAAAAAAATAATTAAATAGTGCGTGACACACTCATGACGCACGGGAGGTTCGTGCGTGCAGCCGGGCCATTTCATGTGACACTGACTGTATATTAAGGTCAAGCTCGGGTGCTTTTCCCGCATTGTCGCGGGCCTCCTTCCACAAGTTCCTCAGCTGCGCCATCGCCTGGTCAAAGTCACGGTCTGCCTCCCCATCTTTCCCTTCCAGCTGCTGCCTTGTCGTCGGGGGTTGCTCTGTCTAGCATGAGAATTATTCCCTTCATTCCGCCTCCACCCCCCTTTGTCCTGTATATGCAGTAGTATGGGCAAGAGTGTTTGCAAGAGTGTTACATTAGCAGTTCTGGTTGTGTCAATGTCCTTTCCATTCTCCATGTCTCGGGTGGTGCCAGTTACACTGGTGGAGCCTTGGCTGACTCTTTCCTCCCTCTGGGCTGGCATGGTTGACACGATTCCTGGTTCGTCCGGGGTGTCAGGAACAACTCCGTCGGGGGCCACAACCCCGGCGGAACTGCCTGTAGACTCGGTGGAGGATCTAAGATGACCATCGGGACCCCTCTGCTCCCCTGGTACAACACCTGCAGACACAGATTGGGGAGAGAGAACACGAGGCACCCCAGGCACAGCATCAGGCCCCTCATCACCATCATCCTCACCGGGGTCTGATTGGGGTTCTTGTCTTCCTCCTGCTCACCTTCTGGTCTTGGTGCCCTGTAACAACAATTGAGATGATACCACCCATACATTTGATCCTTCAACTCTTACCGCATATCGTGTGGCCTGTGCCACCTTGTATGGTCCCGTTGCTCTGGGGTCCAGGCAGGCCCTCCTGAATGCCCTCAGAAAGACGTAGTCTCCTGGGCGTACTCGCCTCTCTTCCTCCTGGAGATTTTCCCCCAGGCGTCTCTCTTTTTCCTGTTGCTCATTAAAAATAGATCGGTGAATATGAGACAACTGTCAAACATATTGCTTGATCTCGCAATTGAGCGTGTCAGAGGGACCGCGTCCATCTCTTTATCACATAGCCCTTCCCGTGACCATTTCGTGGGGGTTGAGATGTGTGATGCAATTCCTCTCATACCTCATTCTCATCAGGGCTAGGGGTAGCGCATCTACCCAGTTCAGACCTTTGCTGTTGCAAATCTTTAAAATCTTATTCTTTATCGTACCGTTCCACCATGCCCTGACTCTGTGGGTGATATACAGAGCTGAACCTCACCTTCACCTGCAGCTTCTGAGAAATTCTTTTCCATGCCTTTGCAATGAAGGCCTTACCATTATCGCTGCTTATCGTCTCGGGTATCCCGAATCTGGGAATTACCTACCGAGTCTAAAACCTCACCACCGTGTTTTCATCTTGGTTCCGGCTTGTACACGCCTCTACCTATCTCGAGTATCGGCATATTAGCTAGCATGACTAGCATGTATTGACATCCTTTTACCACCTTTACCATGTCCACAAAATCCATTAACAGATGCTTAAATGGTCCTTCTGGAAGGCATGGTCTGGGGGCTATTCCCCGCACATACTAGGCAATTTTTTTATACTTCACTAATCCGCTCTTGTAACCCTGGGGCCCAGAAGCCTGTATTCAAAATTTGTCGCTTGACTTTCCCCCTTGCGCAATGATCAGGACCCTCATGATTCCTCCATATACCATCAGGGCTCAAGCGTGCTCCTTTGTCCTTCCACAACTTAACTTCCCAGTTAGGAGCACGTTCCTGTAAAGGTTTAACATGCGTCAGAGAAAAATCAGGGACAGAAATGTGTACCTGGTTGGGGACGGGAACAGGTGCAATACGGACTGTGACTCTCCTCCCATCAGGCAATTCAGCTTCTCTAACAGGAGCCTGTGTATGTGAAACAGAGGGCATGAGGGTGGAAACCTCGCCCTCCAGAATAGTAAAGGGTTGGTTACAACACACGGGACAATTTTTCTGCTGACATAGCGTACAGGAGGACGACATATCATGTATGTCTTGCTGGGAACAATGTAAACATCATAGACAGTCCACTGCCCGTCAGACAGGTCAGTATAGCCCTGCACTGGAGTAATCGGCCCGAGGGGCCCGACAGCCCGAGGGCCGGGCTTCGGGCCAATGACCGTATAATTACCTCGGACATGGGCTGGGCTCGGGCACTTTCATTTTTCAATTGAATTAATTTTTTTTTTAAACCTACTAATTAAAGAACTGTGTTGCTTTTAAATATAAATACTTGAACACAGCATTTGCTGCTCTGTTCCGCACCAGCACCTCCCTTCTAATAGGCTACTACCTCACTTGATACTTACACATCCGATTCGTGCGACTTCCCGACTCAAGCCACAAACATGGATAACGACATTAAGAAAGGGATTGAAAAAGGCGAATTGAAGAGAGTGAACAACACCAAAGGAAAAGCTCCGTAAATCGGTGAAACATATGGCCGCATTTCACGAAATAATAATTTAAACAATACCAAAACCGCTTCAAACACTTGAGAAAAGTGCCATTATGCCATTAAAAGTGCTCGGTTAAGGTCTGTGGTCTATAATTGCGCCTATATCAATGAGTTCTCTTTCGTTTCGAAGCCGAAACGTACGAGTGGATGATGCCTATCATCTCCTGCTTTTCTGTCATTTTAAACCAACCCTTTGAAAAAAGGGCAGTAAGCGCACTGACGCGCGCAGGGCACTGACAGCCCTGCGTAACGTCAGAAAGTCTATATATTGACTGCGCTTACGCTTCAGGTCCTCTTTGCCTCTTTCACCTCGCTTACTGCGTGTGTTTCTGAGTCGTCTTTCGTTTGCTCTTGCAAATATTTCTAAAAACCAACGGCTTTTTTGAAAGCCCACCACAAAAGCTTTTTTCAAAGCTCTCCGAGGGATTCCGTCTTGCTCCAAGTGCTCACGCCGGTCCCTAACTTCTGGTACCCCGAGACGCAAGATGGCTACTCGTCGTTGCACCGATTGTGACCGTCCGATGGCGATCTCCGACCGCCATGCCATCTGTTTTATCTGTATGGGGAGCGAACATGCTATGCTCGCCTTTTCGCGGCCAGATCTTTGCTCGGCTTGCGAACGCCTCTCCCCTACGGCTATCGCCAACAGAGCGGCATTCTTCGTGGGTTCCACTGGTGTTACAGGGGCGGGCTCTTCCCCCGCTGGCGCCAGGGGTATCGTTACCCACCAGTCTATCGATGTTTCCCCGGCGTCCCCGCACCCGGTTGGGCTTATCGATCGGTCTTCAGTGGCTACTCGGACGTCGGTTAGCTTCTCAGCGGCTAGCTTGCTACCAGCTAGCCAGCTAACCGCGGCCCACCAGGCTAGCCCTGCTAGCTCCATCGGCGCTGCCTTTGCCTGCGCGGCTACCACGCCGCCTCAGGGCGACGACGATGACGAACCAGTTATCGAGGCCGTGGATGAGGAGGAGCTGTCTTCCTTCCTCTCCGCTAAAGGTGCTACTGTCGAAGACATGCCACCGATAGTGAAGACCCACGCCGCCCAGTTAGCTTTTGAGCTAGCTTCGTTGGCTACACAGGCGGCTAGCAGGCTAGGCCTGCCTCCGCCTCAGCGCTATTCGGAAGGGCGTTTCGACCCCTTTTCCGGCGCGCTTCCCTCTCCGTCCGGCTAGCCGGGAGCGGCGTAAGAGGCCGCAGCGATCCTGATGTGATCGCGTGTGCACGGCAGAGCATGTCATGCGATCGCCATCCATTGACTGCTACGCCTCTGTGTGCTCTCAAGGGCCCGGGTCCTCGCTCTGCAGTCCCCAGCTCGGAGCGTCCCCCCCGGTTCGGCGGTCCTCTCTGATCTCACCCCCTTACGGGGCGCTGAGTTTGCCTTGTTCACAAGCACTCCGCACACACGCTACCGCCCCTCTGGGGCAATGTTTCACAATGAGCCACGGCCCAGGCCGGAGCACACTCTCTGTTCTGTCAGCGCTATCGCGCACTGGGGCGCTGGTGCGGTCGCCGGCGCGCGTTTAGCTGACACACGCCCCGCGCTCTGCGCCCCGCGTCTTGACACGCCTAGACGGCGCCCATGTGGCGCCGAGGCCTCTGCTTGTGCCACGATCTCCGCGTCCTCTGTCCCCCTCGCCTCCGGGCAGTGGGCATGCGACGCCTCTGAATCGTTCACGATCTGCGCTACCGCGCACTGGGGTACCCATGCGGTCTCCGACGCGCGTTCAGCTGACACACGCTCCGCGCTATGCGCCTCGCGTAATGACACGCCTCTACGGCGCTCAGGTGGCTGCGAGGCCTCTGCTAGTGTCACGACCTCCGCATTCTCTGTCCTCTTCGCCTCCGAGCAGTGGACATGCGACGCAAAGAGACTTCAGGATGTCAGGGCGTGTCTACGCCACTTCAGACTAGGTGCCTGCGTTTCGGCCAGGCTGTGTCTCAGACTGACGGGCCTCTTATGCGCCGCAGGCGGCGCTGTCCCACTCGGCCTCTTACACTTACGCCCGTTGCAGCTTACCTTAGCGGAACTAGGTGTATCCTCCAGGGCGAACCCCGCCCGTCGGATCTTAGTGTCCAGACGCATGTGGCTAGCCCTTGCGCATTGGCGCAGGCCGCCGTCCTTCACCAAAGGCGGCGCTCTGGGCGCTATAGCCAGACGCATGACGGTGACCACCGATGCGCCGTTTGCTGACATGGGGCACAGCCTCCAGGAGATTACACATCAATGTGTTAGAGCTCCTTGCTGTCTTCTGCGCTCTGAAGGAGTTTCTCCCTCTTCTTGGAGGAGAACACGTTCTTGTGCGTACAGACAACACCACTGTTGTGGCGTATATCAATCGCCAGGGCGGCACGCGCTCTCCGGACCTGTTTCGCCTGGCGTACAAGCTGCTCACCTGGACCTCCCGCCACTTCCTGTCGATCAGGGCGGCGCACTTGCCAGGTGTTCACAACACAGGTGCGGACCTCCTCTCCAGGGGTGTTCCACGTGCAACCGACTGGCGCCTCTGCCCAGCCGTGGTGCACAGCCTCTGGTCCCGCTTCGGGCAGGCACAAGTCGATCTTTTCGCCTCGAGAGAGAACGCTCACTGCCCAGCGTGGTTTTCGCTGGAACGAGATGCGCCGCTAGGGTCAGACGCACTGGCACACCCGTGGCCGCGCGGTCTGCTCTACGCTTTTCCCCCCCTTCCTCTGATGCGTCAGGTGTTGGCCAGGATCAGAGCGGGGGCTCACAGGGTGATTCTGATCGCCCCCAATTGGCCATCTCAGAGCTGGTTCTCAGATCTGGTCTCACTGTTAGACGGCCAGCCGTGGACTCTCCCTCTGAAGAGAGACCTCCTATCACAGGCTCACGGGTCGCTGTGGCACCCCAAGCCGGAAGCCTGAAGACTGACGGCTTGGCCCCTGAACGGGCGCGTCTCCTAGAGAGCGGCCTGTCAGACGCAGTGATAGAGACCGTTCAGGCTGCTAGAGCTACGTCCACTAGGTTGTTATATACACTGAAGTGGCGTGTTTTCAGCACGTGGTGCAGAGACAGAGGCTGTGATCCTCTAGTCTGCCCTATTGGCGAGGTGCTTGCTTTTCTGCAACACCTGTTTGATCAGGGTCGTACACCCTCTACTTTGAAGGTGTACCTCGCAGCTATCTCAGCATGCCATGTTGGCTATGCTGGCGTTTCCCCAGGCGCTCACCCCCTTGCGTCGCGCTTCATGAAGGGCGTCAGGCGGCTCCGCCCCTCTTCCTCCCCTTCGGTCCCTACTTGGGACCTGGCCACCGTCCTACGCGGACTGGCCCTTACGCCCTTTGACCCTCTGTCGAGTGCCAGTCTAAAGATGCTTTCCCTTAAGACTGCGCTTCTGCTCGCTCTGGTCTCGGTGAAGCGTGTCAGCGATCTGACTGCCTTGTCGGTCAGTCCTGACTGTCTTGAGTTCACGCAAGGTGACGCGCGGGTCACGCTGCGACCAAATCCCTTTTCTCGCCCGAAAGTGCTGTCCACTGACCCTCGTTCGAGGGTCATTTAGCTCGCAGCCCTTCCTGAGACGAGCAGTTCTGTGCCCGTTACTCTGTGCCCCGTCAGAGCGCTTCGTGCCTATTTGACGCGTACGCAGAGCATCAGGAAGACGAACCAGTTGTTCGTTTGCCATGGCGAGCGTGCCAAGGGTCAGGCCTTGTCTACCCAACGCATGTCGCATTGACTTACGGAAGCCATACGTCTGGCATATGAGGCGGCGGGTGTTCCTCCGCCTGTTCATGTCAGGGCGCACTCCACCCGTGGAGTGGCGGCTTCTTGGGCCTTCTGGAAAGGCGTCCCCATGAAGGATATCTGCTTGAGCGCTTCGTGGGCCTCAGGCAACACCTTCACGCGTTTTTACGCATTGGACGTCACCAGGCCGGGTGTAGCAGAGAGTGTTCTCTCTGGGCCCGGCGGCGGTCCCATGGATCTTCCCACCTCGGGCTCCTTGGTGTAGGGCTCTTGAGGCTTGGTTGTAGTGATCCACTCGTACATTTCGGCTTCGAAACGAAAGAGAACGTTACGGATACTAACGTATTCTCGGTTCTCTGAGTGAGAAGCCGAAACGTACGCTTCGGGCCTCAATCGCCGACGCTGGCGAGCTTGGCAGAGAGGACCTGAAGCGTAAGCGCAGTCAATATATAGACTTTCTGACGTCACGCAGGGCTGTCTAAGTAGTTGCCTGCGCGCGTCAGTGCGCTTACTGCCCTTTTTTCAAAGGATTGGTTTAAAATGACTTCAGAAAAGCAGGAGATGATAGGCATCATCCACTCGTACGTTTCGGCTTCTCACTCAGAGAACCGAGGATACGTTAGTATCCGTAACGTTCTCAAGCTGCTGATCGAAACATGAGCCCCTATAACCTGCTCTTTTATGTCGACTTTGATCTTTCAGAAACCGTTCGTTTATTCACAGAAAAATAGAATGCTGTTTTTTTTCTAACTGCAGAGCATTATCCCATTATCCGGCAGATTAAAATTTACTAATTCACCCAATGAACATAGCGTTCTATCACGCTTAAACATTGTTATGGGAGGTTAAAAAAAAGAAAGAAAAAAAAGTTGGGCTTAATGCGGGTTCGGGCCTGAGAATTCTGAAAACCTATCGGACCGGGCCGGGCTGGCGCTCCGCCCCCTCGGGCCAGGGCCGGCGCTCCGCCCCCTCGGGCCAGGGCCGGGCCCAGATAATAGGCCCGTGCAGGGCACTACAGGTCAGCACTCCACGGGAGCGTAAGCACGTCCCGTGGTGTGAGGTCTTTATTATGATCTGGTGCAGAGAGCCTCCACAGGAGGGAAGCCTCATGCTTGGAACATCTGTCCTGGACCATGAGCCACAGGTCTCCTTCATCTTCCAATTCATATTGACTGACCAGATCTTGGTGTTCGGACCACACCCATCACCACCAGCCCCCTCCCAGGTTAAGACCATATTTGCAATATGGATAGCCAATCGTCTACCTTTGAGGCTGTCGACAGGGTTGATAAGTGCAGACTCATAATTGCTGCCTGTTGCAAAAAAGGTATTAATAGGTCGACACTGCTTGAGCCCTTGGCTTCCTCAACTGCCAACAGAAAAACGCTGCCATACTTTCATATGGGTCATGTCCATATGACCCACACCCAAACAATGTCCGTGTTGTTCCAATCAGAGCCCTGGAATGTCACGTTATCTATGCCCCAACTAAAGTTTCCCCCTGTTTGATTGTTTCCCCCTATGCCACTTCCTCCTTGTGTTGTCACACCCCAAACTTTTTCAACTAATATCAGTACTCCGCACACTACCCAACCAGCAATAAGACAATTAAATATAAACCGTTGGAGGGCGTCTGCCATCAACTACTGCCACCAACTACTACATCAACTAACACCTAACACAATGGTCAAGAACCTTGGGGTGTATATTGATCAAGACCTCTCTTTAAATAGTCATGTAAAGCATATCTCCAAAACCTCATTCTTTCATTTACGCAACATTCCAAAAATTCCTTTCTTTCGAGGACGCTGAAAAACTAATACATGCATTTGTTACCTCCAGACTTGACTATTGTAATGCACTGTTCTCTGGATGTGGTACTAGCTGCATCAAAAACCTTCAGCTAATACAAAATGCTACAAGACGAGCCCTCACTAGAACAAAAAAATATGAACATATCACACCTATCCTTGCTTCCTTACATTGGCTTCCTGTTAAAAGCCGAATTGATTTTAAAATACTTCTCCTAACACACAAAACTCTTAATGGCCTTGCTCCAGCATATATTAAAGACTTACTTGTTCCATACCACCCTTCTAGACCCCTATGGTCTCAGAATGCTGGTCTCCTAGTAATTCCTAGAATATCAAAATCCACAATGGGAGGAAGAGCATTCTGCCATTGTGCGCCTGTTCTGTGGAACAAGCTCCCCTCTAACATTCGTCAAGCGGACACTCTCAACTCCTTTTAAGTCTAGACTGAAAACTTTTCTATTTACTGATCCCTTTAGTTAGGGATGGTGTATGGTAAGCCACACCTCCTCAGGGTATTATTGGAAAGGACTGCCTCTGCTGTAAGCTCCCGTCCAGGGCTTGGTGGCCACTGACCATTTCCTTTGGTGGTGTTGGCTTGTTATACATCATACCTTAGTTATGCTGCTATAATTTAATGCCGCCACAATTCACCCATCTGTTAAGCCGAGGGTCACCCTTGCCTTCCACTGCCTGATCCTGCATCTCTGTCTTCCTGGGCGGGCTGCCTTCAGCTTCACTGATGACCCAGACATGATTGATACAGCCTCCAACTGGCCCCTGGCTTGACTGCGCCTAATGAATTGGGACTATATCCTGGGATTCTAATGGGACTCCTGTATTACTTTATTTATACCAAAATTTTCCTGTAATGTGTATCTAATGGAATAATAGTGGACTACTCACCATCTGAGAGACTGACCACCTGCCCTAGGCAGTTGGGCTAGCCCCTTGAGCCGTCGGAACTGCCCAAGGTTTCTTCCTTTACCGTAACAAGTAAAAACAAAAAACGCTGCTAGGGAGTTTTTCCTTGCCCCTGTTGCTCATTGGGCCTCTTGTGTTGAGCGCTCTGTGACATGCCTTTTGTAAAAATGCGCTACATAAATAAAATTTAATTGAACTACTGGCTTTCTACCAATATCTCCTGTGCCCTTTCCTATTGAGTTTTCTGTTTTGCCTCTACTTTTAGTTTTCACCACGCACCATTATCCTCATTGCGTAACCTAGAGCTTCAGCAAATGTTCAAAACTCCCTTGTCTGGTAATTATTTTCTCCAGTTATTACTTCTCTAAACCCTCCATTATCCAATGGCTGGATCCACGCCAGCCCCATGTGCTTCCCTTTTTTATTTATCCTGTTTATTTATACAACTAATGCTTTCCCATATGAGTCTAGTTTCTCACACTTTCCTTTATTTATATATGGACAAACAGTTTTTAAGCACAGCAGTTCTACCAATTATTTGAATATCTCAGTGTCCAACCATAGAAAATTCAGTGCCAATTCATGATTTCAGTGTCACACCTTGATCACAGTGTTATATTTGACCATCATATGTTTTAGCTTACAGTGTTATCACATTCAGTGTTTTATACAAGTGCTCAAATTAATCCAGTGTTTACATGTCCTCTAGCATATGGTTCACCAAGTTATCAACCTAGCATCTTACCAAGGCCAAGGCTCCCTTCTTTCATTCTCCCTTTAGTTCAATAGCGCCCCTAGTGGGAGCGCCGGCGATCCCAGCCTAAACGTCAAAAGGTAAATGTAACATTATTAAAAATCTAGCGATTTTTCATTCCTATTGTCATTTCCCCATCAACAAGTAGTATTAAAAATGCACGTGGCCTCCCACGTTGTTTTAAATGATGCCCGGTATATCGTCAAACTACTTGTAAATAATATCATGTTGCAGCAACCAAACTATCTTTTAATGTCATTTTCCATTGCTTTGGATCCAAAACAATAAGTTACTAGCCTGTGATGTCGAACTATTAGCATTTTGGTAGTTCTGAGTTTACTTACTAATAGAGGCGTTTGTGTGTGTGTTTTTTTTTTTTCATTGAAAATAAACATAATACATCCGATCCTGTAGCAATCCCAAAAAACCTTATTCCTCAAAACCATGGGTAGATAATAAATGCCGAATATGTCCTCCACGTGACCAAACCTGTTTTGTTCACTGAATTGCATTATTTCTCATGTTTGGTTATTGTTTTGATATAAAGAGACGTTCGCTGTACACACCTCCGGGAATGCGTTTCCCAAATACCGACCGAAGTTAGCATTATACAAAGGCAATGCGAAGTACTTTTGAACAAGCCCACACTTGATTTCTGACCGTTTCCCGAAAACCATTGGACGATGAAGGTTGTAACAACGTGAGGTCAAGCTTGCTTCGCTGAAACTAGGAAGTCCACAGATGTTTCGGAAGCGTTCAGAGAATATTCGGATACATTCGTCGCTGAAAACGTCTCACAAACGAAACTGTAGCATATCATTTCAAAGCCAGTGTGGCATTGTTAGCAACTTTTACTGATCTTTGCCCACACAATCATGTACCTTATTCATTGAAATTGATGACTGAAGGCCATAACGACCATATAAATTAATATTAAATATGTAGTGAAAACGTCATACATCTATAAATAAACCAAATGACTAGTTTTAACTGTCTATCTTCATGGGTGAATGGTTAAAGCAGAGGACTACGAATCATGCAGTTGCATCTTGTTATTAAGTCAGACATTCAATTCCTGCTGAGGGCACATTATCTAGTCTCTACTAAATATGTTTAATTAACAATTCGGACATAAAATCGATTTTCAAAGTTTTTTTTTGTTGTTGTTTTTTTTTTTCTCTGCAATGTTTGTGAAGAATTTATTTCGTTCATCATGACTTTAGTTATCAAAATACCCCTACAATCCATAGCCTATGATATAAAATGTCATGGTCTAGCCATTAGGCCTACATCAAGGGTCCAGCTACTACATTTGAAACAGGTGAAAAAAGTCTAATCTAGTTACAGGCTAATGCATCAAAGGGGGAACAACCCAGACATTTAAAGCCCCAAAAAGCCGAAAAAGGCGTCCTGTGACCATAACTTAGCCAAAACGACAGCTCCGTTAACGAAGGAGAACCCGAGCGTTCGTCCAGCCTATGCTTTTGGGAAACATCTGCATCGTGTGCCGATGCTTCGGACTAAGTTAGTTATAAACACCTTAACTTGCTTCGTCTGGAGGATGGCTTTGGGAAACAGTAGCGCCGTAACTCCTTCGGGCAAACGTAGGAAGTAGCTACGGAAGTTAGCAACAATGCTTTTGGGAAACGCACCTCGGGTTTGAACAAGCCGGCAGAAAAGCATTAAATATTCAAAACAGTGGTCATCTTTTGATTGAAAGCTGTTTTACCCAATAGTATCGAGTCTTAGGTTTCCAATGACAGTAGTTCGAGCCAATGAAAATATCTAGTGAAATGAAGTTTTAGCCAATAGTTTGAGGTTTTAGACAATGTATGACACAATACCATCATGTGTGGCTGTCCATAAACAAACCCCCTGCGTTCTCTAATGCGCTCGGCATGTGCTCCTCGGTCTGTCTGACGGTAAATTGTATCATTGCTGTACAGTTAAAATGCTTTGAGGACTGGTTCAATTCCTTGTTCTGTTTCCCTGGATAAAGGGTATCGTGCCTTAGATGGGTAATGGGTAAAGTTTTGGCTGTGATTGTCACAGGCGGAGCTGTTGATAACGTGCCTATGTCATAACTGCCTGTAGCCCATAATGTGTCTGGAACAGTTGAGTAAATACTTTCCCTTTCCTGAGGAAACAGAGTTACTGTCTTCCTCTGCTGTATTGGTTCAGGCTGAACAAAAATTGGTCTGTGTGCTGGCTTCACAGTTACGGAGCCATGTTTCTATAAGAAATATGTTTTTTGTTGCTGAGTGAAATAAATGTGGGGTGTGTTGCACCGGTGCCCAATCAGTCTCATTCACGCATTCATTCACCCAAGGTCCAATATCACTCCATTCACCCTTTGTCTTAGCTAAAGCCACATGGGAATAAGAATTAGTACTGATGAACAATTCCTTCCATTCTGATGACAAATCCACTACTCCAGCAGAGTAATGTTTACTGGTGAGTGCACCAACCGTGCTTAGTGAGTCGACTTTTTCTCCTACGTGGTACCATTTTTCTAAATAGTTTATTTATTAGTTTGCATGAAAATGCAAACTATTGTTATTCTGTCTCCTTCTTATTCTTCAAAAAACTTGGTTCAAACTTTGTTTCGTAGGTCTCGCTCATGTGACCTGTGCTATGACTTTTCTAAGTTCTGACTTTTATACTTTTTAAACTATTTCTAAAAAACTATAAAACTTTTGACTCCATTTACTTTTAATGGGGACTTTAGAGTGTAGAGGATTCTGACTGGGCGTCTAGTCTTCAATCAGACTTAACTGCGCTTCAACCATTTAAGCTAGGAACTTAATTCAAACTTTTTTCTGGAGGGCTCGGTCATGCCTTGTACTATGTGTATTTTCATCCTTTAAAGTCTTATACTTTTTAAACTATTGCAGTTTATCTATAAAACTTTTGTCTCAATAGGCTCAAAACTCTTCTGCTTATAGTGTCGGTTGGAACGATGACTCATAATGGGTCTTAGAATGTTCGTTTGAATTGAGTGCACCTGCTGTTAACTGTCTCAAGTTTCAAGTCCCCCCTTACTATTACTGGTTTCTAGTTCCCCCTAAAAGATTGAACTACTTATACTGCAGACTACCATCCACTACTCTCCTCCACCTGTTTTAACAGTTTCAAATTATTCATTTCATTATTCATTATTCACTATTGAATTGTATTAACCTATAATACCACTATATAATGCTACAATTCACTACTGTGACTACTTACTACTACCCCAATACTACCACAGACCTCCTCTCTCTCTCTCCCTCTATATATCCATCGATTTCTCTCTCTCTCCCTCTATCTATCAGTCTATC
>JAGFZM010000340.1:292970-296326 GCA_017657215.1 Limnothrissa miodon | reverse complement strand
GTGTGTGTGTGTGTGTGTGTGTGTGTGTGTGTGTGTGTGTGTGTGTGCCTGAAAGGGAAAAGGAGAAATAGAAAGTGGCTATGTAGAGATTAGAGACCAGACTGGACACAAAAGTAGGATATATTATACAAAAGAGACCAATAATGACAAGTATAGGAAGTGTGTGTGTGTGTTTATGCGTGTGTGAGAAAGAGAGAGAGAGCGAGCACCCATGTGACGGCTGCTGGGCTGGTACTCGTTGAGAGGCCAGAGAGAACATCTGCTTTGGGTTAGAGAGGCTGACAGAAGGCCCGTTTTGGTACAGAGAAGACAGCGGGGAAGACGACGCAGACAGACAGACACATACACACATGGCACACGCGTACACAAACACATGGCAAACAGACACACACACGTACTGTACACATGAAAGGCAGGCAGGCAAGCACACCAAAGGCAGGCAGGTACAGCATTCAAAGCCACAAATACACTGACTCAATGATGCACACTTAGTTACTTTGTGCTAAAATGGATGTGTATGTCTGTCTGTCTGTGTGTGTGTGTGTGTGTGTATATATGTGTACTGTAGGTGTGTGAGGGAAATTAGTGCATGCCTCTCCATCTGTGACAGTTCGCCTTTAAGTCTGGGAGTACATTGGGGACAGCACTGAGTGTGTGTTTTGTATGCAAGTTTCAAGGTGTGTATTGGCGCGCGCGTGTGTGTGTGTGTGTGTCAGTGTGTGTCTCGGCTGGAATACTGACAATGGTTAATGTTCTTGAGCTGTTTGTCTATGTTAAAGACAGAGACACATCCACTATGTCACACCATGTTTGCATGCACACACATACACATACTCACCATGTGTGCATAAGTCTTGTGTATTTGTACATGCGTAATGTATATTTGAGAAAAAGTGTGTATACAACTATGTTACAGCATTTGGGAATTTCAGAGAATGTCGAGTGGCAAAATGTCTTTAAGTGTGCATATATGTTTATCAACGTCCTTGCCAAGAGGCTGTGTGTGAGTGCGCATGCGCAAATACCGTTACAACTTTGTGTTTGTGAATGCAAGCCGTTTATTGTCATTACTCAGCTTGTTTGAAAGTTTTGGCGATGGATGTATCAATACTTCACTGTACTTCAATTCCGCCTCGCTGTTCTATTTTTACATCTACCCGCCCACACACACACACCCCCACACACACACTTACTTCAGAGTGACCGATCACAGTACACAGCCTTCTCATTTCGCCATGTGTGTTTTAGCTGCAACTCTATACGGCGCTCACAAACACACACACACACACTCCCAGTGGAGCACTTGGGCACAGTGGTAAGCGATATGTCTGGCTATCTTAGATAGTGATGACCACAAAGACTTTAAAAAGTTATCAAGGAGCTTGGAATGACATGGAGCAATATCCAGAGAGGTCGTGACACTTCTTTGATTCAGCCTGCTAATAACAACGCTCAATTTCTTTATGGAAACCGACCACCTCATTCAAACAAGATGGCCGACAAGCAGCTACCACATTTTTATGTTATATTATACTTCCCAAGTGTAAATGTGAAATGTAGCCCATGATTGCTAAGCGTTGGTGTTTGCTGGCACAATCGGCTTTGGATAGAACTACTGCTATTTGTTTTGCTTGATGTGGAGAATGTTTAAATGGCTGGCATAGGCACGCACACACACACACACACACAGACAAACACATGCACACATAACACGGAGTAGTTTGCCAGCCTTGCAAAAGCAATAAACTGTTTCTGCAGCAAGCTAATCTGCATTTATTTTCACATGGGGGTCCCTCAGAGTTGAGACTAATGTCTTAGAGAACAACTTAAACACAGAGAGGAAGGGAGGGGCAGAACCAGATGAATATTACTGAGAGAAATACAGAAAATGTAGGAGGGAAAAAAAAGAAAAGGTGGGCAATTTTGGTTAAGCATGATGCCAACCCATATGGTTATTTTCATATATAATGTTATAATGTGTATATAATCTTGATAGTAGTATATGTATATTGTCTAGATGCCTATCATGTATCCATAAAACCTTTTGCACTGAATATAAGTATACTGATGTCTAGAGAGCATAACACCTACCAGAATCAAATTCCTTGTTGACTAATAAAAGTGATTCTGATTCTGATTCTAGGACAGATAGAAACAGTAAAAAAAAAATGGACGAAGGCTGACCTCAAACAACCACCATTCCCCCTTGTGTGCATGCACTCACACATAGGCAAATTGCATTATCATGTGAATATTTGGGTGTAATTGATCTAATGCGGGCCTTGTGATTTGTCAGTCTCAACCTCTGCTTGGCTAGGCAGTCTGTGCGTTTGTCCACCTGTCTGTGTGTCTCACTCTCACCAGCCTCAGCTTGCCAAGCAGTCTGCTAATGTGCCTGTCCATCTCTTGTACTGGCCCCTCATTCTGCCTGTCTGTATCTCACTCCTCTTGGCTGTCTGAGTCAGGCCCTAGTACAGGATGAACTGGATTCTATATAGCACCCATTCAATTATGTATTTGCCAGTGTGACATTTCAACCTGAGAGGAGCTTCTTTAGGAATCCTTAGATCAAGCATTATTCCTGCTCAATAAGCCAAAAATAATTGATGATGGTGTGTGTGTGTGTGTGTGAGTGTGTGTAAATATTTTCATTTTTTTAAATATTCTATAACTAAGTGCTTATAACACACACCAACTGTTGCTGAGTCTGCTCTACACTCATACAGTACAAAAATATGTGTTTTACAAAGTGAAGGACAGGAGGACACAATGATCATTTTTGTACAGTAACAGTATGTTGACTGACAGGGTAATTGCACCACTGATGAGGCTTACATGTTACTTTGCCAACTGCAGAGAAACACTGCTGCCATCTTGCAACCACGGTCACAGGGTTAAATGCCCCATAATGTGTCAATTAACCATAAAAGTGAAAAAACAAACCAGAAGATAATATATGATGGAGGGCTAGACATACCAGAGGAATACATCTGTCTTTCTCAACCTACTGTCTTATTGCAGTACAGTTCAAACTAAATGTTCTTTCTTAAGCATGTAGATAGATTAATATGCATATGTTCTTTACTATTCTTTAAAATACATATGTTTACCCTAGGTACAGTACACTTAATCCAAGGTTGTTGGCCAATTTGTCTTATGTTAAGCACACTGGGGTAACATTCTGTGTATGAAATGGGCAACACAAATAAATCAGAACTGCCTTGTCTCAAAGGAAAAAAAAAAACAATCCTACAGTGTATTCCTGGTGTGGCTTATACGTCTATAGAACTTACTGTAGCAGGATAATCCATCTAAATCTATGTGCAGTATCCCTAACTATACTTGTGGATCGGACC
>JAGFZM010000340.1:285470-290470 GCA_017657215.1 Limnothrissa miodon | reverse complement strand
AAAAAAACCTTATCGTTACCATGTTGCAAACACACACACACACACACACAGATAGACAAAACAATGCCATAAGAGGAATCACTGTTAATCATTATGTATACAGGGAAACTCAAATGATTTTACTCAACATGACTATGCTTCACTGGTACAGGGGGCTGCAGGCAGTGTTGCCTACTGTAACACTCCTCTTCTTAGATTTCATGCGCTACAGTACTTATGACCTTAGCCTGTTCGTAGGTGCTTTAAATGCAGTGTGTTGTCCCAGACTAAACTGCACTAACTCCCCTGCTGCAGTAGGGGGCGCTCCAAACAGAGTGGCAGGCATGTCATAGGCTTCACCTGGGTCCTAGAGACACCAGCGGGATAACTGTGCTTCACCTGACTATGTTTAGGCTTTTGTTAGTTCTCTTGTGCGGGAAAACAAGCCACACAAGCCACGACAAAATCACACCAAAGCTTGGCAAACACTAGCCTCTTTCAGCATAGTGTAGGATGAAAACAACTCCCTGAACACACACACACACACACACAGAGACAAAAAGAAACACTTCAATTTCGCATGCCTTTTTGCTATGGCTAGATAGGCGGAGTGTGTCTCCCGGCAAGCTTGTGTTTGACCAGCAGGGAAATTTATGAAGCCTCTCCATCCTGATTTATTGTTTTTATAGAGGAAGTCTGGAATGATTCTCAGATCCTGTTTTTGAGCGTATTTGAGCACTTTCCAGACTTTTCGGGCCTCTCTCCTGCTCGAGGAAGCCCGTGGGCTGACAATGCGAGAGGGCGGCGTGGAGGATGCGAGAGCTTGTGTGGTCCGGCAACAGAAAGGGGGGAAAGAAACAACAAAAAGTATAAATAAAAAAAAAAAAACACTTGGACACAGACAAATCCGATTTCACAAGAAATCTAATGACTACAACAGACGGGCAAACAATTCATACACACTCAAGTAAAGACGCATTCACACATACTGTACTTGTACTGTGCAGGTACACGTATACTGGATACAAGTTGCATACAGTGCATGGTAGATTTTCAGAAGGAGCAATAAAACACCTATGTGCAGTACATGTCTCTATACCTGCTGTAAATACATATACACAGTCCCGCAATCACACTCACGCACAGACACACACACACACACATTACAGACTCATGCAGAGAAACTGGTACGGTAGTTCTTGTCACTGTAATGTTTCTGCTGTTTGATAGCTGGTATTTGAGTGAGCCGAGACAACAGGAGAGGAGCTGGAGGGCTCTTTCTAAAGGAGACTCTAGCACTGGGTTGAAGTTATTGACCTTACAATACTAGAGATGTGAGATCTAGTGAGGGCCTGTGTAGTGGGGACAAACAGTGAAGGGGAACGAGAGAAGAGAGCAGACAGACAGACGAGTAAAGCGAGTGAGAGGAGCGGAAAGGGAGAGAGGGACGAGAGAGAAGGGTCTCGACAGACAGAAAGGGCAGAGGGCAAGGAAAGAGGAGAGTCGGGAGTCTGGAGTGGAAGGATGATGAGACAGGTAAAACCAGCAGGAGGACATGGCTGCGGGTCAGATTCAGTCTGTCTGCTTCTTCTCAGTGTGCTCAGGAACTTGCATGCATGCGCACACACACACACACACACACACACACACACGTGGCAATGTTACCTGCACTTCTGATGTTAGGGTCCAGATCTGGCATCTCCTTCACGGCCTCAGCACTCACACTGTAGATAGAAGCTCCTGCCTCATCTGTGATACTGCCCAAAAAAACAGGAGAAACAGAAAGAGTGAACAGAAAGTGTGAGAAGGGTAGACCTCATATGTGTGTGTGTCTGTGTGTGTGTTTGAGTGTGTAAGATCAAGAGGAAAAGAGCTCAGAGCTCAGCACACAAGAGACACACACGGATCACACACATTTTTATATCAAATGAATGAGTGCGTTTCCTAAGAAGCGGTGGGGCTGATCGCTCTTTACAACTCAAGAGCAGCGTCACTTTCACAGCTGAAAGAAAGAAAGAAAGAGAGAAGGAAAGAAAGAAAGAAAGAAAGAAAGAGAGAAAGAAAGAGAGAGAGAGAGAGAAAGAGAGAGAGAGAGAGAGAGAGAGGGGGGGGGGGGGGGGGGGAGCCCAGCATAGCCCAGCATATGCATAAAGAAACTAGCTCACATAGACGGGGTTCACATCCCACAGCCTGATTGAGTGTTTATGACCTAGGGAAAAACCATCACGCACACGCGCGCACACACACAAACACATATTCACCCATGTAGAAAGACAGGCACATAACACCAACACAACTACAAACACACTTGCACATGCATACTCACACACACACACACACACACACATTTACAGAAACATAATAGTCACCCATATATAAACAGAAAGCAGAAAGAGACACATAACATCAACAGAAGTACAAACGCACAGGCATAGAGAAACACACACACAGAGTTGGTGCACACAGCAGAAACACTGATACACAAGTGCAAGCGCATAAACAAGTACTGTATGCATGCACACACACTCACACGTACACACATGCGTTCGCATGCACATACACATGCATGTTCCCGCACAGACACACACAACACACACAAAAACACAAGCCTGCCAGAAAACAAAGTGCCACTTTAGACTCTTCTGTGAACCAAGAGAGGACATTAAAAAGAGACGAGTGGCCAACAAAAGCGGACGGAGTGGGGAGATAAGATAATGGGGAAGGAGAGAGGGATAAGAGAGGGCACATGAATAGACGAGAGGAAGAAGAGAAGGACGGGCGAGAGCGGATGAGGAGATGAGAGGAAGGAGAAAGGAAAGGGACTCCACACAGAGAGGAAGTGCCAGAAGTAATCAATACCCACAGCTGGTGTGTGTGTGTGTGTGTGTGTGTAGGCACCAGTTTAAGAGTGCAAGTGTATGTGCGCCTCTGTATGCACAATTATGTGAATACCCTTTAATGTCTATGGGCCTAAATAGTCCTTTATGAGTGTGTGTGTGTGTGTGGCCCTTTAGCCTAGCTGGAGTTACTGTGTGATATGGAAATGACTGAAATGATACATTGAAAACACTTCCCATTCAGGCCTATGGTGGATCTCTTAGAAGATTTTGCTTAGACTTAATTTTATCGGCTGACACACATCATTCATATACATTAGCTGAATTTCCATTTGCAGTTCACCAATGAAGAAGGATTAAGCACACAGTCATTTCTACACTGTGCTGCCTTGCTCAGGTGACCTGGTCATCTGCACTATGGATGGCTCACTGGCTCATGTCGGATGCATGTGACAACACTGCCACCCAGAGGCAGTTGCCCTGTACTGCAGAGGGGAGAGCAGAGGTGTACCGATTTGTCTGTCTCAGCCGCTGTTACAAATTGTCTTTTTCTCACAGAGCCAGTTAATAGTACCCAAGAAAAGCAGTCAGAAAAGCAATAAGTTAATACGATTTAGCAGCCAGATTCTTCTGATCGTAGAAATGCTAAATGTTCCTATGAGACAACTGAAGGCACAGATCATGAAATAAAAAGAGAAATTTGACAAATGGCATGCACAAATTTGCCTTAAACATGATTAACTTATCATATCTCTTTGTTTAATCAACCCCATTATTGCTTTATTCAACCCCATTATTGTCCCCTTAATGCTCTCATTCTATATTTGCCAACACTACCACCCGCCCCCCCCCACCTTCCACACACACACACACCCACACACCCATCACATGCCCATTTTCTCTCTATCTGTGTGTCAGATTAAAGGTGGAGGCCTGTAAGGATAAAAAAAAGTCAGGTTGACCCCTCAACCTCGAGGGTTGAAAGTTCCCGCTGCCACATGCAAGAGTACAGGGGAAGTTCCCTGTGCAGTTGCTAGTAGGAACCCCTCATTTGGGTAACCTCCGAAAGGCGTGCGGCGCTTGTGTCGTGGCAACCTTGCCAATTAGTGACATGCTGCCTTGGTGACAGGCGGCAGAAGCCTTCTGACAGGAAATGCCCCACTGTAAATGAACTGCTGCTCACCCCCTCCTCCTCCATCTCTCTCTCTTCCTCCTCTCTTCAGTCTCTTTGGTCTGTTCATCAGTGCTCCCCTCGCCCCACCACCCTCCGACCCCACCATCCCCCTTCCTCCCCTCCCCTTCTCACACACTTTACACACGACATGCGACCCCTCCTTTGACAGCTGACATGTCGGCGTGGCGACAGCGCTAACGAGTGCTGGCACCTGACCTTCAGAAGGGTCAGAGGGGATGAGAGAGCAAGAGGCTTGGGCATTCCAACACACACACACACACACACAAAATCAAAACCACTCATTTAAAGACACTATTTCACCCTAGTAAAATTAACATAATGGAGGCACACTCACACCATTCTAAGATAATTAAAGCCACACCGCCTCATTGATCCATTACTGCCAAATCTTGCAGTGAATCCTTTTAACACACAACATTTCTCACTCACAGACGTCCATGCTGACCTGGATAACCTGAACAGAAAGACAATGTCCTATCATCGGATGATAAAGAATGTGCTGACAATGTATCACACACACACGATTCAATCTGACGGAGCCCAAAATATTTTGCTTACTCTCAGAGAGCTTCAAATCTTACACGACTGCAAAAACATGCACTCATAGTGAATCATTCAAGTATCCCAAAACAAATGAGATCTTTTGGAACAATATCTATTATGTTTACAGTCATCAAGCCTGTCTAAGCATGTACGCACACGCACACAATTACACATAATAGATGAATAGGTTTAGAAACTAAGTTGTATATGTATGTACGCATGTACCGTATGTGTGCATGTATGTATGTATGTATGTATGTATGTATGTATGCATGTGTATATACATATATATATGTATATATATATATATATATATATATATATATATATATATATATATATATATATATATATATATATTTCTCAAGGCATTATGACCACATAACTTGTTGTATGTATACATAAAACACACACACACACACACACACACACACACACACAATTTA
>JAGFZM010000340.1:262471-282689 GCA_017657215.1 Limnothrissa miodon | reverse complement strand
TGTCCACAAGCCAATGCTGGCCCAGTACACAAATAGGTGGATATTCTTCTTTGTACTTAAAAATAATTCACCTGACAATGAGCAGCAGTACAAAGCTGTCAAGGACATACAGTAACAATTGAACAACTATAGGAAAATAGGAAATAAGACCCCTGTAACATGCAAGCAAATCAGGGACCCTGAGAGCATCAGATTTTATGTTATCAACTGTAAAAAATCACAGTTTTGTTTCCAGTTGGCAAGTTTAGATAAATAATTTTCTAAAAGGCCAAAACACATATCTGTATTCTGAAATACCCAGGTTTGCTCTGGTTAAGGCATAACACCACGCACACACAGGGAAGGCAGGGAGGGAATCAGAAAACACTAGACTGGAGAAGGTATGGGAAAATCCACCTCCTCTTTGATGAAAATGTATAAACATTGTGGGATCTTCAAACCGTACTGTACATCTCCTGTGGCCTCACCACACCATACAGTTTGGGATTATAACTGACTGTGATCATGAAAGTAATAACTGTTTATGGGTCTTACTCCTGTATTATGAAGATAATTAGGCTATCAGAAAATGTATATTTGTGTGTGTGTGTGTGTGTGTGTGTGTGTGTGTGGGGGGGGGGGGGGGGGGGGGGGGGGTGCATGTGTATGTGTGTGTGCATGTTTGTGTTGAGTTGAGTTTATATTTCCTGGGATTGTGAGCAAAACTCCAAAAACGGTATATTCAAAGAGGGCATTTTAAGCTCGCAATGTTTTGACCACACACTTGATGCATGTCAATAAAGCATATCATACTGTATCTCAAATTTCACATCATAGTTATTTCAAAGCACTCTTAAGACCGTGCCCAACTTTATGTGCACACAAAACAATCATACTTGTGCTCATTGGTTTGAACTGGAACATTGAATGTTTTGAATAGTATAGGATATATAGCTTTTTCATCTAGGCTTTATTGATTTTATAGTGAGTGAGTGAATAGGTACACATATGTGAAATCCAAACACAGCCTGTGAATACACTGGAAGATGCAGTCATCATCGTAGAGATGTGTTAGCCACAGTACATTAAAATTGCCAATGTCTCATTTATGAAAAACATGACATCCTAGACCATGCACAGTAATCAAATAATAGGTAATCACAGTCACTAAGCCAGTCACATAATATGAATGTTTTTTTTTTTTAAACAGAGATGGATTTTAGACCAATGTACTAAATACATTCATGGAACAGTTAATTGGGCACATTAGAGTTAAGCTGCAAAGTCACAGATAACAATAATGGATTCTTAAACTGGAATTTAAGCAAAATGTGATTGACTGCATGGATTGTGTGACATGGTACTGTGCCAACATACCTTTTGTGTTGTCTGAACTGTTTTTTTTGCTGGGACACAGTCTATTAAGGCAAGTGAATTCTTGAATTTGTGCACAGGATATGCCAGACAGTGATGACTGGATAATTGTTAGTCATGGTAGACTATGTTAAACTCTCCTGCTTTACCTAAATACTGTATGTCACTGATAAATATGACACACTATACATCAATATACTGATCAATAAAAACAATAAAAGTCCAAACAAGATGAACCAATGCAAGTAGCCTATGGCTAAACGTGATTAGATGCGGATTGTTGGAAATAGCTTTTTTCGGTGTTTACTGGAAACAAAACATCCTGTGTTTCACTAATATAAAATCTGATTTTTTTTTCTACAGTAAACATAAAAAAGCACTCTCGCTCCTTGGTCAGAACTTTTGAGATGTTGTTGATTGTGGCTTAGTCTATTTGCCTCGTTTGTTTTTGATTCCTTTCTGCATTAGCTAAAAAAGTGACGTTTTTTCCCACAAGAACGGTGTTTCATAAACTTGTAATTAATTGATTATAACTATTTAAACTCATGCTACTAGAGCCCAAACAGCCCACATTCCTTTTTAGGCTATAGCTGGAACATGCCTGTATGTTTGCGCGCGCGTCCGTGTGGCTGTGAAACAACTACCAGATACCAAAGACAGACAAGAGAAAACAGAGACAGAATGAATTCCGAGTTGTGTTTCCCTCAGTGGGGGGTCCCCGTGGTAAACATTACTGATGCCGTAAACTAGGCAGTGACAAACGTCAGCTCTGGAATCCCACCATTCAAAGCTTCCTCGTAGGGAGTAGGCTAGACGAGACCCCATCCAAGAGCCAATGTCCCCAGCAAAGGAGGAGGTATTCGTTCTGTCCCAGGGTTGCCAAAGACTTTATATAACCCTTTCACTCGTCTTGCTTTCATTGTCAGTGATATTTACGGGTTTGGTGGCTTAGGAGGATAAGAGTAGAATACCTAAAAGCAGGCATCAATAGCAGAGCTGCTGCACACAAAAAGCCACTGGCACAAGGATAGGGTCGGTTTACCTGACCTAGTGCAAGCTACTCCTTTAACTTGTTAACAATGACATGGTTCTCCAGTTTAGGAAAAACGTCAACTTTAAAGAACAAAGTCTGAACGAATACGCTTTGGTTATATAATTTCTAGGCGTCACTGACTTGTAGACTATGCCTATTTACAGTTAAAATAGCAAGAATTCGACAGTAGGTTTGTGAGCTTGAATTAAGCTATGGGAACATATTGAGCTAGAATTGTTTTCCAAATAGATAATTGGTGATATAATAACATACGGATTTGTTATTGTTTTTTATTTAATGTTAAAAGCTCAGATTGTAAAATGTATAATTACTTACCGAAAAATACAGGCTTTTCGCAACGAGGACATATGGACGTCATTCTGAAAAACTTCCTTGCAGACGTAGCGGTCGATGCGTAAATTCCAGTGGACACCTGTGAAAACGATTAGAGGCGAGCGGGCAACCCGCGTCGCGCCTCCTAGTTTATTTAACTGTACTAAAACAAAGTCCCGCCTTTGACTGCATTCAACGCAATGTGATAGGCTCTTATCGTACAATGGAACTTCCATGTGTACGTCACTCAATTATTACAAAAAATACCCTGTCAAGATGCATAATGCTCCGCATATATGGAGCATCCTATTTGTAAAAAATGTAGTTTTGTGTATACATGTAATTTGAGGGTATGGGTTGGGGATGGCCAGGGTGTAAGGATTTACAGAACATGTAAGAACAAACATGCTTTCAGTTACTTTCAGGAATCAGGATTACAATTTCAGTTAGCCTACACCTGAGTATCACCTGCAGAAACGAAGTGACCTATAATGCCAGATACAGAGTAGGACTAACCTTTGTATGAGCAGGCATGCATATGCACAATCCTACATGAATAAACTGCTTATTCAGTGATGTTTACCAATTCTGAATGTCAACCATTTGATTTAAGAGACTATCCAAAGCTCACCATGATCTCAAAGCATTGATAAAGTCTGATAGGCCTACTAGTGGTGGAGTTTAAGATTGTGACAGTAACAGTTAATGTTGTGATGAAAGGGTAACCCTGCTATAATTTAAAAACTGAAAATTGTTACATTTTAGATGGCGTAACTTGTAATTGTCACAAATATATATCTACAGTACCTTATACAGTAAATATCTGTATTTCTTGCAATCATAGTTAGGTAGTTAGGCCTATCATTATTTGGATGATTTATCTGGACACCCAGTAAAATTTAGCTGTATCTTTATAAATTGTTTACAAGCGTGAGACCAGGTGCATCTCTGAAAAAAACAATGTTTAGAACAAAAAATCAATGGATGTCTCAGAGACAGTCTAAATTTAGACATTTATAATACAATGCCTTACAAGTGGATTCCCTGTGTGTGTGTGTGTGTGTGTGTGTGTGTGTTCCTTTGTTCTCTCAAGATTAGTTTACATCCACATTCTTCAAGCCCATTGTTCTATAAGATGAAAGGTACTTGCTAATTTAGACATCAGGTGAACTTGCCCACTGACACAAAACACTGTAAAACAGTGCCCTCTTGAGGATGACATGTCTAACACCCGGTGGGCATGACTGGCTCTGGCATGGCATGGCAACTGTCTCAGCACACCAAAGAGTAAATAGCATGGAGTAGCAGAGACAAACACCTGGTGTCTGTATCAAACAATATTACTGTACTGTGGCAACAGGTCAGTGTCTGGAGGCCCGTTTGATCCTTGAGACTTACAACTAGAATTTCATCAGCATAGGTGCTACGGTTCTTAAAGGGATTCTCCGGAGTAAAATACAATTTAGGCCAATTTACGGATGATTGGGAGTATATACATTGAGTTGGCATCAAAATCACGTCATTCGGATGTGTTTTGAGAAAGTTGCATTTTACCGTTTTGAGCCCAAACTCGTTAGCCTGGACGTAACCAGGGCATGTCATTCCCGCGGCTACAAAACGCTATTTATACCTCTTCTACAGTTCCAAACAACATTACACTTACGTGGTAATGAGTAGAGGGTCCCTATATCCAAACCGAAGTATCCCGAGGTCTTCATGTGGTCGGAGCCAGTACCTTGCCAGAAATGGTGCTGCTTTAGTTGCCATCTTTAGCTACTTCACGCGAGATCACGTCATGTGACATTTCAAAATTCCACTGTTAGTAAGCTAGGCTCTGCTGATGCATACAACTTCATATCAAATTCAAAAGAAATACTGGACTATTTTTTATTTTATTTAACTGTGAAAATTGTGAATTTCCAGAGTGCGTTACTGCACACTTGGCAATCGACTCCTCCGTCCCCTAAAGATGGCGGCTAAAGCAACAACATTTCCGGAAAGTTACTGGCTTGTTGAAATTCATTCTGGACTCTCTATCCGACCACATGAAGACCTCGGGATACTTCGGTTTGGATATAGGGACCCTCTACTCATTACCACGTAAGTCTAATGTTGTTTGGAACTGTAGAAGAGGTATAAATAGCGTTTTGTAGCCACGGGAATGACATGCCATGGTTACGTCCAGGCTAACGGGTTTGGGCTCAAAACGGTAAAATGCAACTTTCTCAAAACACATCTGAATGACGTGATTTTGATGCCAACTCAATGTATATACTCCCAATCATCCGTAAATTGGCCTAAATTGTATTTTACTCCGGAGAATCCCTTTAAGCTATTCCACAAAATCAGAATCTAACCAAGGGGGTGCTGCACAGAGGAGGAGCAGTGTCTATGAATAAAAGCTTTCTACAGTCTATAGACCTAACACGTATCAAGTGCCCCAGATTTTCAGTGTCCCAGGAATGGTAGCCATAATGCTACATGTGCCCTTGACTGAGAACTGTTGGTTGAGGTAGTTTCAGTAGCACACCTTATGGTTCTGCATTGGACACTGTTGAAAATTATAGATGGCTCCCCCTGTCAAGCATCTGGGAACTGCAGGGTGGCAAGTGAAGGCAAGAAAAGAGAGAAAATTTTATTTTTATTTTTCAGTAACTGACCGCTGTAGCTGACACTTGATGTGGGTGCGCATGTGACCTTTTCCCTTTATGTTGGACCTTATGGTAAAAAGTTATGACTCATGATTAAAGGTCTCATTCCATCGTATTTTCATTAATTTTGTGGTGGTCTCTTGTCTAAAATAATGTCATGAGAGTTGGTTTCGACAAAAAATATGCTGTGGTTGTCTTGTTTCAAGCTATTTTAGTTAGGTGAAAACTAGAGCAGGGATAGCTCGAGAGGATTCTTATGAATATTAATGATATGCAAATGTATCTCCTCTGATTGGCTAACAACACTGTGACGCTCCCTTTAGTGGGTCTGTCTGCAGGCAGCCTAACGTTTTCTTGAGGGGGTTAACTGCATAGCTAATGTTCAAATTGACATTTGTACTGCTTTTCCGATTCGCTTGTTTTTCCCGGCAGTTTTCTTTCACAGGCGAATACAGACTACAGGGGTAGGAGAGCATTTTGAAGTTGAGCATAGAAGTACAACTTGGGCTGACCTATGGTAATGTAAAAACATCAAGTCTTAAACGGTTTATTTTGGAAGGAGACCTTTAAGGAGTTGGTTTTGTTTGTGTGATTTGTTGTTGTGTGCGTATCTTTTTTTCTTTTCTTTTCTTTAGATTTTAAATTGGGTGAGTGATTGATTTCCTGGAGAAATGTCATGTGAGTGACCAGAGGTAGCTTATATAACCTGGAAGTGGTGTTGTTAGACAGGAACTTGAATGATGAGATGAGATGCATGGTTGATTTTAATGTTTCAAGTTTGTAATGTAATTGGTTTGTTTGTTTTTGTTTGTCAGTTTTCACGGTGCTCTATAATAAAAATAAAATAGTTGTGGACCTGATGACGTGAGACGTGGACCTGATTTTATTCGACCAGCAGTAGTTACAGTGAAAACGTGGCCTTACATCTGACAAGGATTGCTATGTCCCTACGGTGAATGACTAGCGTCAGCGTGTGACCCTTCTGGATCTTTTTCTTTGATCTTCGCCTGTTGTCTGCTGTGTCGGCGCGCAGCTCGATTCATCTATGGTGCTTCGTGCTCAATTTGGCTGATTGTAAGCTACGGGCATCAGCTTGGCCGTGTTAACGGTAATGCCACATTCGTTGAACAAAGACTAAAACTCATCCCCGTTTCGTGAGTGGATTATTGCTGGCGTTTGCGCACAGCTCAACATTTACCGCGGGGTTACTATTAAGGACAAATAAGAAAAACTCTCTGTTTCGAGTGGATTATCAGAGGCGTCTGCGCACAGCTCAACATTTACAGTGTTGCTGGACTATTAAAGCTCACCTGCTGTGGACTACAGTTTGCCCTCCTCTTCTATCGTCGGACGTGAACCACAGGTGGTATTAAGCATTGTATGCATGCATGAAATGTTTATTATGAAAAGTTTATTACCAGACAATATTGTCTGCTTAAGAGAATGTTTGCTTATACTTTAAGTTGAAGTTCTACGTTTCTCATCATTTCAAGTGTCATGTCATATTTCTTAAGTGTGGGTTCTAAGTGATTTACTGGTGTTTTTGCAAAATCTGTGGCTATTTAAGCGCCAACCTTCAATAGTGCAATGTCTGATCAGAATGAATTACCAGTTAATGATCCAGTTGAAGACTCTGTGATAAAAGAACAAGAGGTCATTGAAACTGATGTGCAGAAAATGCTGTTAGACATTTTTCATGTACATCATGCATAGAAATGTCAGAAACTTGACTGAAAGAGCTAAAATTGACTGTAGCATCGACAAGTGAAATTAGAACGTCATCTCGTAAAACATTTAACACCAAAATTGCTGGAGTTAAAAGAACAAGAACTTGTTCAGAGAGAAAATAAGTACAAATAAGTCCGCATATGAGAACTGGAAAATCAAAGTTAAAACCATTCGGTCAGAGTCTGGATTGAAAGAATTGTATGATGCCGTGCGACAGCATACTGCACGAGTCAAGAAATCAGGAGGAAAATTGATGCATGCACTGCAGTAACTGCAGACCTGGTGAAGTTTATGAGGGTGTGTTCAGTTGAAGATGGCATGGAGTTTGATACGGAGACAGAGAAGGCAAGGTTGCGTATGCTACTTGACAATGAATATGCACAATCTATATATGGATCTACAGTCTCTAAAGCTACGGCGCTTAGCCATTGCTCCAATCTTTCAGACTCTGCAAGTCTTTCTGTCAAAAGAACAGAGGTTGCTGCACAGTTGGCCGCAGAAAGCTGAAATTGAAATGGAACCTGATATTGAAGAACAGCGTCAGCAATTGAAAACGCAAGAGCAAGGCTCAGAGTGTACACCGAAGAGGAGTCAAGAGTGAATTGTAAGCAGTGCACTCCTCTGGTTGGTGAGGCAATCAATTAAACCCCACTTTCCTCTAGCGTTGTGTGTCTGAATGGGCAAGCTGCAAGGAACGAAACATCCTTAGTGCAGACCTTACAGGAGACGATGGCCTTAACCCGACTCGTTCCAGAACCCTCTGTGTTTTGTGGGGACCCACTGAAGTTCATAGAATGCAGCATAAGCTTTAAGGCCCTTATAGAGAGACAGTGCTTAAATTCAGCAGACCGGCTATTCTTTTTGCAAAAATATGTTGATGGTGAAGCGAGATCAGTTCTGGAAGGTAGTTTCTATAGGGAAGATGAACAGACTTATCAACAAGCATGGGAAAAGCTGAATGCAAGATATGGCCATTCCTTTGTAGTGCAGCGTGCCTTCAGGGAAAAGCTTAGTAGATGGCCAAAGATTAGGGCACGGGAGTATATTAAGTTAAGGGAATTCAGTGAATTTCTGCCATCCTGTAGCGATGCTATGCGTCACGTTAAAGGTCTCCAGGTCCTTAATGACTGAAGAAAATCAGAAGATGTTGGCTAACCTTCCTGACTGGGTGACAAGCAGGTGGAATCGTCATGTCACAGAGCAGCTGGACCAAGCAAAAGACTATCCTGGCTTTAGTGAGTTTGCCGTATTTGTTTCAAAGGAAGCACGCGTAGCATGTAATCCAGTGTCCTCATTGCACACAATTAAGAATGCTGAAGAAAGGCCAGCTAGGGAAACAAAACAATCACAAGCACATACCCTTGCAACCCTTGCAGTATGTTCAACTGCTAAACCCAATGACCCAGACTAGCACACCTGTGACAACTGTGGTGCATTTTGTGAAGAAGGCCACTCTGTGCATACATGTGGAAAATTAATGGAAAGAACCATAGAGGAAAAAAGGAAATTTGTTCTGGATAACATGTTGTGTGCTACATGTGTATTGTAGGAAGTGTGCCGCAGTATGCTTACACTGGAGTGCTCTGCTGATTCCGTAAATATCCAGTTGCAATTATGTGTGATGTGGAGAAAATGTTCCACATGTTCGAAGACGATCAGGATTATTTCCGTTTTCTATGGTGGGAGAATGGTGATACAGCTACAGAACCAACAGAATATCACATGAAGGTACGCCTCTTTGCCGCGTCATCATCTCCAGGTTGCGCCAATTATACCATGAAGTATCTTGCCAACTTGAATGAGGGAACATATCCTTTGGCAGCCAGCTTCATTAGGAACCATTTTTATGTAGACGATGGTCTAATAAGCCTGGAATCTGTTGATAAGGCAATAAAGTTAGTAAAGAATGCGCAAGCTGTCTGTGCCAAGGGAAAGTTGCATCTCCATAAATTTCTTTCTAACAATGGTAACGTATTAGAGTCCATAAGTCTGTCTGACTGTGCTGCTGAAGTGAAGAATGTTGATCTAAATCATGACCATCTTCCGGTGCAGAATGTGCTGGGAGTGAAGTGGGTTGTGAAAAGTGACACCTTCTACTTCTCCAAATCCCTTGATGAAAAGGCTCCTACACGTCGTGGAATTCTCTCAGTTGTGGCCTCCATTTACAATCCATTAGGCCTCTTGGACCCATTTGTCCTTTTGGGTAAGAGGGTACTGCAGGAGATGTGCCAGAAGGGCACTAGTTGGGATGAACCACTGCCAAGTGAATTGAGGCCAAGGTGTCGATTTACCAAAACTCTACAAGGTACAGATCCCAAGATGTTTTATACCTCAAAGCTTTGGGAAGATTTTGAGAACTGATTTGCATCATTTTTCTGATGCTAGTAGTCAAGGCTATGGCCAGTGTTCATATGTCAGACTGGTGAGTGAAGAAAAAGTACATTGTGCTTTGATTACAGGGAAAGCGAGGGTTGCCCCCACTGAAGTTGTAACGATACCAAGATTAGAATTGACAGCTGCTGCAACTTCTGCAGCTGTGAGCAACATGTTAAAGGAGGAACTAGACCTTAAAGTTGATAGGGAATATTTTTGGACAGATTCACAAGTAGTCCTTGGTTATATCAACAATGAGGCTAGAAGATTTCATGTCTTTGTTACTAACTGTGTTCAGAGAATCCGCAGAGCCACAGATCCAATACAATGGAATTACATCAGCACAGAAGAAAATCCTGCTGATCATGCCTCAAGAGGCCTTAAAGTTGAAAATCTGATTAATTCCAACTGGTTTACTGGTCCTAGATTCCTCTGGGGAAGAGAGATGGTTGCCAATCAAGGGACATCAGAGCTGTTGGTGGGAGACCCTGAGGTCAAATCGGTCCAAGTATTGAAGACTGAGGTTCTGGCACAAGGAGATTTTCTGCAGCATTTGTCACGGTTCTCAAAGTGGTCTATGGCTGTGAATGTTGTGGCCTGGATCCAATGATCAGCAAGGAGGTTGAAAACATCAGAGACCTTATATGTGGAGGAAAGAAGGAGGGCCGCATTGACACTCATTCGTCTTATACAGCAAAATTCCTTTGTAGAAGTGTTGTACATACTCAGCCAAAGGTCTGGGAAACTGGCCTGTAACCACCAACTGTACCAGCTCGATCCATTTCTTCAAGATGATGTCATATGGGTGGGAGGACGACTAAGGAAAGCATCCGCACCTTACAAAGTGAGACATCCAGTGATCCTTCCGAGAGAGTGTTGTTACATGTCTTATTCTAGCACATCATCATGAGAGAATTCAACATCAAGGCAGAGGACAGACCCTGAATGAACTTCGAGCTAATGGCTTCTGCATTATAGGTGGTAGCAAGGTGGTAGCCCAATATATAAGGAATTGCATCACATGTAGAAGAGCTTGTGGGCCATTAGAGAAGCAACGAATGGCAGACTTTCCAAATGACCGCACAGATCCTTCCCCACCATTCACCTATTGCGGCATGGATTGCTTTGGTCCATTTCTTACCAAGAAAGGGTGTAAGGGTTTTCAGCGATATGGCCTCCTTTTTACTTGTCTCTGCTCTAAAGCGGTTCATGTAGAAATGTTGGAAGACATGACCACTGATGCATTTATTAATGCTTTGCAATGTTTTCTAGCCATCCGGGGGGCCGTTAGACATCTTCTCTCAGACCAGGAAACTTTGTCGGAGCAAAGGGTGAACTGGGGAAACCCTTAAAAGCAGTCAATCTGATACTGTCATCAGCAGCACCGGAGCTCCACAGGGAACAGTGCTCTCTCCAGTCCTGTTCACCCTGTACACATCTGACTTCTGCTACAACACAGAGTCATGCCACATGCAGAAGTTTTCAGATGATACTGCAATTGTGGGTTGTATCAGGAATGGGCAGGAGGAGGAGTACAGGAGCCTGGTGGAGGACTTTGTGCAATGGTGCAGACTCAACCACCTACAACTCAACACTGCCAAGACCAAGGAGATGGTGGTGGACTTCAGGAGGTCCAAGCCCGCCCTGGTGCCAGTCACCATAGAGGGGGTTAATGTGGAGGTGGTGAAAACATACAAGTACCTGAGGATACATCTGGACGATAAATTGGACTGGTCAGTCAACACAGAAGCACTCTACAAGAAGGGGCAGAGCAGGTTGTACTTCCTGAGGAGGCTGCGGTCCTTCAACGTCTGCAGCAAGCTTCTCTGGATGTTTTACCAGTCTGTTGTTGCCAGCATCCTCTTCTATGCAGTGGCATGCTGGGGAGGAAGCACTAAGAAGAGGGATGCTGGGCGACTGGACAGGCTGGTAAGGAAAGCTGGATCTGTTGTGGGAGCTGAACTGGAGTGCATCACTTCAGTATCAGAAAGAGGACCCTGAACAAGCTACTCAACATCCTGGACAATGACTGTCATCCACTCCACAGCACTATCATGCAGCAGAAGAGCTTGATCAGCTGGAGACTACGCTCCCTGACATGCACAACAGACAGACTTAGGAAGTCATTTGTACCCAGGGCCATACAACTCTACAATGCTTCACTGAAAGGAAAAGGAGAGTTGGACTTCTCTGCATAGTCTATCTGCACCTGAACACTCTTATACAATTACAAGACATTTTCTACAATACTGTGTATTGTTGACACTGACTAGGGACCCTACTGGCTACATTAGCCCACATGCACAACTCCTCCTCACACTGTAACTTCATACTTGACCTGCATACTTGATTGATGCATGAACATGTATATGACTTATACAGACTTATCCTTGCACTGATGCTGTTATTTTATATTACTAGGCTATTTTTATTTTTATCTTATTGTCCATATACTTATACTAGAACTGTTTTATTGCTATGCTGATATTTTTTATTGTCCATTTACATATGCACATATTTATTGCTGGTCAATAGACTTTCAACCTTGCACTATTGACACACTCCCCATACTGTACCTCAGTACATTCATACGTATCTCTACCCACAGTATCTGTATTTTATTGTTATTTTTAGTAACTGTAGTATATGTTGTGTGTGATTTTTTAAGCTGCTGGGACCTTGAATTTCCCCTTGGGGATCAATAATAATAATCTATCTATCTATCTCTATCAATGAAGAGACAGTTACTGCATATTTGGCAACCAAGCATTGTGATTTCCGTTTCAATGCACCTGGTGCAAGTCATGTTGTGGGGTATCTGGGAGAGGCAGATCAGGACCGTGAGGAGTGTGATGAGTTCAGTTCTAGCTCAGTGTGCTGGTAGACTAAGTGATTCTGCTTTGCAAACATTTTTCTATGAAGCAATGTCCATAGTTAACAACCGTCCACTCACTGTGAATTCTATCAGTGACCCTGCAAGTTTAGAGCCGCTCACGCCTAACCACCTGCTTAATATGAAATCATCCATCCCACTTCCCCCACCGGGTACATTTGATAAAGAAGACCTTTATACTAGGAAACGGTGGCGGCAGGTGTTATATCTGAGCAGTTCTGGTGTAGGTGGAGGAAGAAATATCTTGTTAACATCTCTATGAGGCAAGGAATGTGCAAGTACTGTAGGAGATATTGTAATGGTGAAGGAAGAGGAAGTTCCTCGTAACGAGTGGAAGCTGGCCAGGGTCCTGGACGTCCATAAGAGTGATGATGGGTTAGTGCACAAGGTCACAATACAAGTGGGGGAGCGAAGGTTGGGGAAATCGGGTGAACGCCTCACCAAACCCTCCGTTATTGAACACCCTATACAAAAGGTGGTAGTCCTCGTACCTAAAACTTTAAATTCTGTTGTAATCTTATGGTACATACAAGGTATATTTATTCTGTGATGTTTTAGTCATGCGTAATGATTTTTGTAACTAGTCATTGTGATTAGCTTTTTTTTTTTTTTTTTAAAGGAAGAATATGATGAAGATTTAGGGGGTGCAACTATATGCTAAAATGAATGTACTGTGTCTGGGATAAAATTACCATTGATTATGATTGTAGTGTGTGTGTTTTATAATTCAAGGTAATTTGGTGGGAGTGTAGCTGACACTTGATGTGGGTGCGCAAGTGACCTTTTCCCTTTATGTTGGACCTTATGGTAAAAAGTTATGACTCATGATTAAGTAGTTGATTTTGTTTGTGTGATTATTTGTTGTTGTGTATCTTTTTTCTTTTCTTTTCTTTTGATTTTGAATTGGGTGAGTGAAATGTCATGTGACCAGAGGTAGCTTATATAACCAGGAAGCGGTGTTGTTATAGGAACTTGAATGATGAGATGAGATGCATGGGTGATTTTAATGCATTAAAGGGATAGTTTGGTTTTTAACACATTGAGCCCCTTTCACAGGTTGTCTGAAATGAAATAAAGTGGTTGACACCAAAATCTTGATGACTGCTCCTGTCTCGGCTATTTGGGAAATATAGAATCGCCTCTGCCTGCCTTTAAAATGGCTGGCAATGGGCATGTGTTGTTTCTATCCTTAAAACACTGGTTTTAAAAAAGTGCTACTCACCAAGTGGTTAGTGGTGCTCAATGATGTTCCAAAACATGTATCGTAGCGAAATAAAGCTTCCGTCATGTTTTATTTGGCACTTTGTTTATATAAAGGAGCAAATAGATCCCTATGGGACTTACAAAATGGCAAATAAAACATGACAGAAACTGTATTTTGCTACAATACTTGGGTTGGAACATCAGCAAGCGCCACTTATCACTCCATGAGTAGCACTTTTTTTAAAACCAGTGTTTTAAGGATAGAAACAACACATGCCCATTGCTAGCCATTTTGAAGGCAGGCAGAGGCGATTCTACATTTCCCAAATGGCGCACGGTCAGGAGAGTCAGAGGCCGCTGCGTCTACACGCGCCGCCTGCTATAGCATTCACCCAATCACACACAGTCACACACCAGTGGAGGGGATTACCATGCAAGGCTCCAGCCTGCCACCAGGAGCAATTTGGGGTTCAGTGTCCTGCTTGATGGTGTCAGGTAGAGTGGGGCTCGAATAAAAGGTTTTAAAGGATTCTAATTAAAAAAATCAATAGCTATTCAATAATAGCTAATCAATAGCTAATAGCTATTAAATAATAGCTAATCAAAAAGCTATAAAGCTTTTAATGGAAAATGGGGTTATCACCAACAAAATAATCCACATCAATGAGACAACAAAAACATGGAGACTGTGGAACTGGACACTGGCATACTAGACATTGCCTTTCTACAGCTGTCTCTTTGGAGCATCCCTGTGTTCCTCCTGCTGCCTCTGTATCGGGGACCAGCAGCTTTAATCTTGAAAAATCAGTGCTTGCATACTGGACATCTCTCTGAGCCGTTGATCTCAGAGAAAATGTCCCACTAGAGACAATAACACACTGGATGGATCACTGCTATACACAGTTCTTAAATGGGCATATCACTGTGTCCCCCATGCGGCACTTGGTTGCTCTGATCACTCCTTGATTCATCTCAATCCCACTTATAAACAATAACTAAAATCTGCAAAGCATGTGAACAGAACAGTGAAAAATGGACAAATGACTGCACAGCTGCAGGAACGTTTTGACTACATAGACTGGAGTGTGTTTGAGGACACCTCAGGTGACCTGGACAAGCTTTCAGACACTGTAACATCCTACATTAGTTTCTGTGAAGAAGTTTGTGTGCCAGCACAGACCTTCAGCATCTTCAACAACAAGGCTTCTCAAAAAGACGGAGCCAGATCTGATAGGCGAAGGAGAAGGCGTACAGGAATAAAGACAGGTCTGCTAAGTTAATTTATGCAGAAAAGCTAAAAAGAAATAAAAAAAATTCAGCAAAAAAACCCAGAGGTTCTATGGAGAACATCACCGGCTACAAAAGATCATCCACTATCGTTGTGGCCAACAATGGCCTTGCTGACAAGCTGAAGGGTTTCTATTGAAAAAGGGCCATTAACACCCCTCACAGTCCAATTGCAGTTACCACTACACATCTAGCTAACTTCTTTCCCTGACATCAGAATCAGTTTTTTTAATGGGAAATTTATGACACATGCAATGTCCAATCATCATACACAAAGAGGAAATCTGCCTCCTCCTCCAGAGGAAAAATGTTTGGAAATCACCGGGACCAGATGGTGTATCTCCATCCTGCCTCAAGGCCTGTGCTGTCCACTAGCACCAGTCTTCACTCAAATATTCATCAGATCACTAGAGCTTTGCAAAGTCCCCTTACTGGTGCACTGCAGGGATGCATCCTTTCCCCACTGCTGTTCTCCCTCAACGCAAATCACCTCCAAAGATTTGCAGATGACACCACTGTCATTGGGCTCATCCAGGATGGTGACGAGCCACACCCGGCGCACTCTCTCTTCATTCTCCACCCTTCTGGCTACAAATTCAGTTGCTCGCTGGATTGCTGTCGGCCCTCTAAATTAATCGTGATAGAACCCAGTCTCGAAAGACAACACAGTGGCTTTAATTCTTAAACAAACACTAGTCTAGGGGCATAGGATTTGCACCAAAACATAACAAACCATGGCCAACCAATCAGTTGTAATAAAGAGCAAAATCTTCTTAGACTTGCCTCATTAGCAAGTCACGCTAACTAGGGGTTTAAGTGTCACACTGACTAGGGGTCTTTGAATGATGAGTCAAGTTAGAAGTATGATTTCATAACAGGCCAAGCATATTCAGTTTGCTAATTTAAAACCAACACTGAGTTCTCCCACAATGCTCAAACATACAACACTAGTTATGAATGGAAATTTGCTTATTGATGAACATAGCAATCAGTGCCTTTTAGATTAGGATTAAAGTAGGTATTAAAAACAGTCCTTTGTGTAAACTTACCTGTCTTTTCCATTAAGGATGGGAATGGCCTACAGTATGAAGGTAAGTGTGGAGAGGCAACAGTTATGTCGTAACTACTACTCCCAATCATTAACAAGGGGCACCCAAGAGCAACAGGGGCAAGGAAAAACTCCCTTCTAAGGGAGCCAACCCAACTGCCAGAGGTTGGTGGAAGAAGGAGTGAAGAGGTAGGGGACCTGTCTCTAATATATATAGGGGTACATAGGGGGTACACAGGGGAAAATGGCTTAGTGGTGATGTAGTGTATTGTATGTATGTTGGGGGGGGGGGGGAGGGCAAACTAATAATGGTAAGGGACAGACTAGGGATGGCTAGATGGAATGGCAGTAGCTTAATGGTGGTATGGAGGTGTAGGCTATGTGTACTGTTGTATGTGAGGAGGCAAGGCAAGGCAAGTTTATTTATATAGCACATTTCATACACAAAGTAGGCAGTTCAATGTGCTTTACAAAGATAAAGATAAAAACAAAGTGGATAAAATAAAGTAAGTAAGTAAGGGGGGGGGGGGGGGGGGGTGTCAAACTGGAGCATCTTCTTCTTCTTTGATTTTTTATGGCGGGTTACGCATCATCGGCGCATACCGCCACCTACTGGTACAAGGGAGATTCTGTTGGAGATTCTGTGGAGTTGCTATATTCGGGCATAGAGCCCTGTTGATTTGAGGTATTTCATTAGCTTCCCAGTATTAGACCCGACTCTCAGCACCGCTACCAGATTTAACTCAGTGCCGGTATCACCATCACTTTGCAGCTCTGTATGCTATTTAAAACTGCTGCAGAGTCTGAACAGATGACTACCTTCTCTGGTCTTGTCTCTTCTAACCACTCCAAAGCCTTTACTATGGCTACAGTTTCTGTGGAATAGACAGACAATTCATCAGTCAGCCTCCAAAAGAAGCTAACACCAATGCCTCTGACCACCATGGATGCACCGGTCCGACCCGTCAGCCTCCAAAAGAAGCTAACACCAATGCCTCTGACCACCATAGATGCACCGGTCCAACCCGTATCAGGGTCCTTGGATCCATCAGTATAGATTTCCATGAAAGAGTCATAGGTGTCCCTAATATAGCACTTTACAAATTCAGTTAAAAACTCTGGTTCAGCCTCCTCCTGCTCATGTTCCAATACCGCCAAGTCAACTACTGGCTGAGGGAGAAGCCACGGGGGAACTGGAGGGACTGGCACTGTTGGGGCAATCGACTTTTTCCAAACCCGTCTCCTGCACCCAGGGCCCTATGTTCCACCCAAATCCCTGCCCCTTTTTAACCGTATACTCCCAACAAGGCTCCAAGATAGACTGTGCAAGGAGCTCCTCGCCATGACTGCCCAGATTCACCCAATATGCTAAGGACAGTTTTTTCCTTCTCAGTGATAATGGCATTTCCCCAAGTTCTACTTGTAAGCTCACCACTGGGGATGACTTGAGTGCACCACTGCATAACCTCAGGGCCCTTGACTGAACTCTATCCAGACTCTGGAGCTGGCTAAGTGATGCTAATCCATAGATCAGGCTCCCATAATCAAGCGCTGATCGTACAAGAGCATAATATATGGTCATCAGGGACTCCCTGCTTGCCCTACACCACTTAGGCACCTTATAACATTAATAGCCTTTTTACATTTTGTTTCTAGTTTTTTAATATGTGTGCCCCAACTGGAGCATCTAATCCTGCCTCTGATATCAGCTTCAGTTCGCGAGTGGTGCGCCACCTACGTTAGGGGAGCACTCTGCAGGCTATAAGAAACACCTCTGCCTGTTCGTCGTGTGTAATCGATCAGTCGCAGGAAGTGTTTCAGCTGATGCATAGATCAGATAGATCAAATGAATTTTCGGCGTGTGACATCGGAAGTATGGCGTGTGTGCGTGTGAAGACAGTCAAAAGCGTGTGCAGCCCTGTGATTACTGTATTTCCACCACACATTATACTGTATTTCCTACTATGAGTAAAATTCTACATAGTTGAAGTAAAAGTATTGTAGCGTGTCTAAGTTCTTAAAAAGCATGTGTGCACAGTTAATGAGTTAGATGTAATGATAGGCTCTGTAACCTGGGCCAAGGTTCTCTGTGACTGAATTTAGGCCACCCCTTCTGCAGTTTTACTAGAGCAATTATGGCGACAAAAAGGTGCATACAGGTATTTGTATAATGTGTTCTTATCTAGCTAAATCTAGCTAAAGTGTACTATAACTAACTATTAAGTCTAGTTTGTTGATGCCGACTGAACTGTGTCCCTTCAAAATAACTGCTTCCAAACAAACTGGTACTGTCCACGCTGAATCACAGCAGAGCATTAGGCTACTCGAACGGAAACTTCTTTGAACTTCGAAGAAAAAACATAGCATTTCTTAGACGCTTCTTTCAATGCACTAGGAGTCTATTTGTGGACTGACAGTTCATGCACCCAAAGACAATGCGTTGAAATAAATAATAATTATCGTACCAGCCAATATGAATTTGTCTTCTGACTAGGCGGGACTCGGAAAAGCCCCAAACACCAATCAAAGCATACCCATGCTGGAAACACGGAAGAAACAATGGACACCTCATAGGCCAAGTCAGTAAAGCGAGTGTGTAGCGGAGATTGAAATGCCGGTGAGTAAGAGTATTTTACCGGATATTTGGAGGGATAACGTTAACATACTATGGAAAGTGTTAACAGTCAAGTGCGTCCTTAACCTTACCGCTGTAGAATTTTGATTGCGGCGAAGTTGCTGCTCGGTCGGCTTGATTGATTGAATGGATGTGCTGCTAAATCTCACACAATTTAGTTTGCTGAAAAAATCTCAAATGCACGTCATGCGCAACTTTATCCAGATTGGGCCTATCATTACCATTCAATCTTAACCACATCAATTTAACGTTACCTAGTGTATGTCATGTGTAGGCTACAATAACTCAAGGATGAACTATTTTGCCATGCTGCCAGTAACTTGTCTGGCTATCGTGCTACTGTAAATAAACATATTTTACTATTTTTGTTGTTGGGTGGCTTATATGTTCTTTTATGGTAGATGTATGGGAGTCACTGTTAGTGCGTAATGTGTTCCTTTTTTACTCTGTCACTTTTTAGGCACCAAATTTAGTAAGCCATCGACAACTCATCTTACTGAGTAACAACCTTCAACATTTTCTTCCAGCCGTGAGGAGGACTGTGGTCATGTCTACCAAGGCAGAGTCTTGTCTGGTGGCCTTGCCGCGATGGGAGATTGCCCTCTACTGGGTGCTTTCTCTGGGCTCTCATCTGTACTCTTTTTATGAGCTGCACAGATTCTCCAAAGGTACACTAAAGATAATCATTTGAAGTAGTATCATCTCTTATTTGGACATGATAGATAGTATCATCTCTTATTTGGACATGAAAGATAATCATTTGAAGTAGTATCATCTCTTATTTGGACATGACATTAAGTTGGGAGATTTGGTAAAGATTTTGATCACAGTATATTTTCTTATCATAAATAAGACTTTGATAAAACTAGTGTGACAACACATGTGGAATGCATAGTATTTTAGTATTAACTCCCCCCCAAACACCCTATTCAGTGCATTTAGACTTCATTCAGGTAACATTTTTTGTTATCTGATTTCTTGTAATCTAATAAGTGACTTTCTGAATCATGTTTTTTTTAACTGAATTTAGCTGCACAAAATATTAAAATTAATGCACTCTGCACATTAATTCATATGTTTACTGAATCATGCATTTTTATCATTATAATGGTACAGAAAACCTGTATTTTTGTTAGACTTGTTGGAGTGTTAAATGCTGCATCTACTGTACATTTCTAAAGGCTGAACTGGTGGGAGGATGTGGGTCCAAGTTCAGCATTAAGATGTAGGCACCGATAGTTTAATGCTGTACGTTGTTTAGAAGTTTGTGAGAGATATAAAAAACCTGAGGGCAGGCTGCATACAGTACCTGCTTACCCAGTGTCAATGGCAACATTTTCAAGATAAACTTGTTAGTAAATTGGCGTTATTATGTAAACTATTGAGTTTTACTTACCTATACCTGTGCATTATGCAATCTGTGTTGTTGTTTGGTAGCCATCAATTTGATCATATGTCGGCTTTGGTCACTAGATGGCACTGTGGTTCCATTCACGTGTGTGTGTGTTTGTTTCTGTGTGAGTGTATGACTGATTTCAAAATCTATCTTCTACCCTTTGTCCACTCTGGCCATAAAATGTCATCCAAAATCAGTTAGTGGTTAGAGAGGGTCCATCCAAGTCCCCTTACGAACCTGCAACTATTATAAAATGAAACCTCTCACAATGTACATGGACACACA
>JAGFZM010000340.1:239480-262461 GCA_017657215.1 Limnothrissa miodon | reverse complement strand
ACACACACACACACACACACACACACACACACACAGAGTTATTTGATTGCTTTAGTTTATAGTGTTTCCTACTGTGATGACTTCATCAAGAGCAGGCTTCTCTCCACAGCAGTGACTACAGTATTTGACTCCACATGAAGTTACATTGCAGAATGTGTAGTGGAGGTCCTCTCTCTGTGTGTGCATACACTTTTTTGACTATTAAACAAGAGAGGAGAAAGGGTTTTGTGTGCTGGTGTGTTTCTGATTGTTTTTACCCGACATCTATTATCGTTTGCCGTCTGTGTAGCCTGCTGCTGCGCCATGCGGGAAAAAGAGAGAGAGAGAGAGTGAGAGAGAGCTAAGATGAGCGAGAGAGTATGTGAGTGAGTGACAGAAGATTGAGAGAGAGAAAGAGAGAGAGGATATAGCTGAGTGAGAAAGCTGAAACAAAACAGGCTGGCACTGCATTGCAGAGTAAGGTGGGAAAGAGAGAGAAAAAGAGGGATAAGAAGTGAGGGACAGAGAGAGAGAGAGGAGTAGAGACAACGTGTGGAGAAGCTGTGGGATTCCCTGAGATTAGTCAGCATTGCAGAGAGATGGAGAGGTGTGAGGCCCAAAAACCCTGTGCTGAACACACATATTAAATTTCTCTCTCTCTTTCTCTCTCTCTCTCTCTCTCTCTCTCTCTCACTCACTCACTCACTCACTCACTCACTCACACACACACAAAACACATGCATTCTTTCACATGCATACATTTATTAACAAATGGACATATTTTAAATTGTAGAAAATAAAGGACAATGTTTTAGGGTACAGAAAATACACAAAAATATACATGTTTATGGAAGGAACACTCTAGAACCGGAGATGACGCACGGTGTCTAGATAAGAGACGTGTTAAATAAAGCAGGAGTGGTCCGGTGCAAAGCATACATTTCGTACTATTGTGTACTATTTTGTGACCATTTTATGGGCATAAGCAAGTGAACAACGTCTGTCATCTTCAGGACTGCTTTGCAATCCTCTTTCATCCAAAATTGCAAATTAGGCTACACAAAATATTACAATAAAAAGGTCTGTATGATGGCCATGAAGATTTGTTGTCACATGGCGTGAACATTAGGCTAAGCTATTCCAAAACAAACATGTAGCCTAAAGATTATAAAGTGGAAGACTGCTTTGTTAAAATAGCTGTTCACATAGAAGAAACAGTAGGGTGTGACTGGAGGAAGATTAGAAAATGATCTTCTGATCTCAAACGGAGGATAGGTCACGTTTAATAGACCAAAATTATTTTAGTCAATTTGTTGTGTAGACTTAAGCTATTTATATATTCTTTTTATTAAACCAATGGTGTAGGGTGTATCATTTTTTTTTCCGGGTGCATACTAAGATACATTTTGTTCCTCTGTCAAAATACCGTACCATGTTGTTGTTTCTGGGACAACCTCCACACAGGTGTGAGTGAGCTTCCAGCTATAAAAATATAACTCCTTGTGTTTATAACGTATAACATATGTGACGTGACTTATTTTCATAGCATTCCATGTTCTGTCAAGCCAGAGGCATTTCACAATAAAGCTTACACTGCATGTCCACAGTACTGTTTACAATTTATTGATTGACAACTCAAAGTTACATTCTTTGTGCACAGGTGTTGATGTTGACTTTATGATCAAGTATTGTATTACTGATAGATTAACTATGTTTGGTCATTTGTCATTGTCTGTATCCTTGTGGTCTCTAGAACACGAGCGTGGGCTAGACAGAGATCTTGAGAAAGGCTTTCTCCTCAGTGGGCTAAAGAGAGTAAGTTAAACACTATGAATCATGTGAATGCACAGTGTTCTAAGTTGATGAATGTGTTGCATAGTAAGACAGGTATTCAAAGTGGAACAGGGAGTGCCTTTATGACATTTTAAAACTTAGACAAACCAAGGTTTAACAATATTGTTGTTTGTTGCAAGTGTATTTTGCAGTGTCATTTTCAGTACTCAGCAGTCAGTGTTTGTTTCTTTTGATATTTGGGTGTTTAATCACATCTAGTGAATGTGACTGTGTTTTGTGGGTACTAAAGATATCTGTCAGTGGTGGTCTACTTCTCGGTACCAAAGATCTCTCTTGGTGGTGTTTTGCAAAGCCAGTTACTAACTAGTTAGCCATTTCAGTGGTTGGCAATTACATTGCAACCCCTATAGTTGACTTAACTATAGTCTTGGTTAATTAAACCCCTAGTACTCCAGATGATGATCTTTTTTTAAGGATGCTAAAGATAATTTCTCACTCAGTAATGTCACATTCCTTAGGATGCTGCAGACTTTGAGTGGAGCTTCTGGAGTGACTGGGCAAAAAGGTCCCTACTTTTGTCTCTGTTTGGCCATGCTGTTGTGTCCAGACTGGCCCGTTTGTATCTACCTCAGGTAATCACAGCAACCTCATCTGTTTCATTTTTACGTCTTACATCTGTTTAACAAGACCTGTTGACGTAAAACTGAGTTTGTATGATAAACAAAACCAAACATGAGAACAGAATTCTTCAAGTTTGTATGTTTGCCAATGTGAAATGTGCAGGTGCAAATATAAGAAATACAGATTAAGGCCCTGTTTACACATATAAGTTTTCTCTTAAAAATTGATACTTTTCCCTTCGTTTGCGCCTTTCATTTACACAGAAACAGAGATGTCACCTCTGAAAGTGATTCTTTCTAAAAACTCCAGCAAAAATGGAGATTTTGGAAAACTCCGGATTCGCGTTTGCATGTAAACTGAGAAAAGTTTCAGGCAATCTGTGCCAAAAGTGGAAAATATTTTAAATATTTGGCAAGGACAGAAGGAAGAAACATTCCAGGTAGCAATAACGTTTTTATTGGTGCAACCATTTAACAAGCTTGCATGAGCATATACAGGTCCTGTGTTATTGAGAAGCAGAGAAGTTCGAAGTTCAGCAATTTCTAAACTGCTGTCTCAAAGAGCCAGACCGTGTTACCGCCTGTCTTGAAACCGCCTAACTTGAAAAATTAGGTGGTTGTCCCGGTGGAGTGGCGTGAGAATTATAGGATGTCAGTGGTGCCATGCAATGGTCTGTTGTTGATGAGGCTTCTGATTGGTTTGTAGGGCTTTCAATAGCATATTAATGCAGGTTAATGTACGGTAAATGGAATTTTTTTTGGAGAACAGAGGGAAGAAAATAATCATATTCATTTTTTTAGCATGCATGTAAATGCCCTCAATCTTTAGCTTTGTTGGCTAGATGTTTTATAACCATAAGCGTGTGTGTGTGTGTGTGTGTGTGTGTGTGTTTCAGAGGCATCTTGCTGTACTTACAGTTTATGGATTGCTGGCTGCCTGCAACCTGCTGGGTCTTAGGGGTGTTGCTGTCCTGATGCTCCAGCTGACCATCTCTTTGGCTGTTGCTCAGCTACATAACCCCGCCCTTTGCTGGGGCTCCTCCCTCCTGCTGCTGTCCACGCTTCACATTAGTAGTCTGCAAGACATCCAGGTGAGAGGTGTGTGTGTGTTTGAGAAACATTTTGTGTGTGCGTGTGTGTGTGTGTGTGTGTGTGTGTGAGGAGAACGGGGAGTGTCAGAAAGAGGATTTACTGAAAATGTTTTCAGTATGAAGCCACTACCCTTCTCTCCCTCTCAGTATCTGCAGAGGTCTGCAGGGGGAATGTAGATTGAACTGATCTTGAGTTCACACACACACACACACACACACACACACACACACACTCACACTCACACTCTTAACACCCACACTCTCTTGTTCTCTGCTTGTCTTGCCATCCAATATACAATCTGTCTTCCCTTTGTTCTCTGTAACACACACCTACACATTTTGGCTCTGCATTATCTGCACTTTCAAAAGAAGATATACTGTGAGTGGATGATAAAATGTGCTGTACATTTTTACATGATGACAACAGACCTCATCAGGAGGTTGTGTGCTGGTGAGTCTGTGTGATGTTTGTAGTCCCTGTGCATGTGTGTTAATTTAATTATGGGGTGTGTTTGTGTTATGTGATGTGTGTGTGTGTGTCTGTGTGTATGTGTGTATCAGTCTGCTGATCACTCTGACTGACAGTTTTTTTTTCTGCTCTCTCTGCTCTTCCTGCTGCCTCAGACTGAGATAACCTTAGAGAGCTTTTTGGCACTAAGGTTGTGTGTGTGTGTGTGTGTGTGTGTGTTTCTGTTTGTGTTTACACAGCTATCAGTTTGTCTGGGCAAGCAGATTTCCTGCCCTCAACAGGAAATGTCTAACTGGCTGAGAAGTGAGCACCTCAACCCTGTCCTGTCCTCTCTAGTCCTGTCTGATTACTCTGGCCCGCCTGGACCTGAAATCTCCATTTATTTCCCCGATACAAATGACTGCCTTCCAGCGGCCATCTCAACCGATGGCGTTAAAAAAAAAAATACAGTTTCGGGCTTGTCTTTATTTTGTCATTAATTTTAATACTGTCATTATCGTTGCACGCCAAGTGGCATTTTGAAAACTGCGTAGGCGAAGATAGTCATTTATGCTGTTTTGAAGTGCAATAACAAAAAGGCTAGACCATCATGGGTGGCGTCTCGTCCTAATGTTTTTTTTTTATTTCAGTGCTCAAACGGCAGACATCATCATATTTTTAGAAATAATGGCATGTTTTTTTGTTGTTGTTGACCTTTTAAGGCAGATTGTCTTCACCAGCGTTGTGATTTCTTGGTCATGGTGGTGGGGAAGAGTAATCCGTTTCTGGTGCCGAAGGCGGAATACAGTTGACCCTGCAATTTCTACATTTATGCATCAGGTCTCTTTTCCAATGTGCGGGTGGCCGTGGCATAGCATGTGGTAAATAGGTGACTTTAAACAAAACCTTGTAGTCCAGTGTCTCTTGGGAGAAAAAAATCAACTGATTTATTTTACTATTATTTTTTTTTTTTAACCTGTGCCAAAAAAAATATATGGTAACAACGCGTATCAAAACAGAGTGCAACACAGTCCGCAAACACAAGCAACGACAGCACACTGAAATACTTCAAGTTGAAGAACTTGTTGATATCAAATTACGATTTGGAGACAACAAAACTCTGTGACACTTTTAGGAGAAAGAGTTCAAAATGTTCTGATCTCTTTGCTGATCACTGATTTCTGTAATCTGTGTAATTAGCTGCTGTCGAACGCTGATTGCTTGTAGTGCTGCTTTTCCTTGTTTATATCCAAAGTTGTTTTGACATGTTTACACATCATTTTGAATGGCTGCCTGGACTGGGCCTTGAAAATGCTGTCTGTCCAACCACCTGTGTCTCTGGCTGCGTCCTCATTACTATTTAATTGTCTAAGTGTGTGTGTGTGTGTGTGTGTGTGTGTGTGTGTGTGTTGCATGCTTTTGTATCAATAGATGGATCCCAGTGTCTCCCTGACATCATGATTTGCTAATTCATACCATTTGTAAGGCTTTGAGGATTGAGTCTATGCATTTGTGTTTGTATGTTTCTGGCTAGCTGTGTGGGTAGTGGGGGGGGGTGCATGCTTTTGTCTCAATGGATGAATCCCAGTGTCTCGCTGACATCATGATTAGCTAATTAATACCATTTCTGAGGCTTTGAGAATTGAATGTGTGTATTTGTGTGTGTATGATGACTGTTAGCTGTGTGTGTGTGTGTGTGTGTGTGTGTGTGTGTGTGTGTGTGTGTGGGTGGGTGGGTGGGTGCATGCTGCTGGAGCTGTGGGTATATTAAGGTGTGTGTGTGTTTGTGTGTGTGTGTGTGTGTGTGTGTGCTCGTGCATTGGAACTGTGAGTGTATATGCAGGCAGACGTACATGCATGTGGGTCTGTTAGCAATCGGACGGAGATCCCGGCGTTATCTCTGCCAGACAGACATCTGCTCACCGCAATGGCTGGCCGACTCTGCCGTCTTGCGAGACCCGCAATGTTCGTCTGTTTGGGCCCTATTTGTTGAGATTAAACGAGGAGAGGCTCTCGGTAGGATTTACAGAGTGGATCATTAATCTCTCCTCCCTTTTCTTTTTTCTCTTTCATTCACTTATCCCTCACTCACTCAGTGCTTCTCCATCACTCCCTCTCTTCATCATTGATGTTGTGCTAATGTAAAGGTTCGATTACAGTTTCAGTGAATATACCTTCTTTCAGTGAATATACTATCTTTCTGTCTTTCTTTTTCTTTCTTTCTTTCTTTCTTTCTTTCTTTCTGTGTCTCTCTCTCTCTCTCTCTCAGCGTGGCTGGTATGAGACAGAGGAGCAGTACTACCTCCTGCTCTTCAGCGTGGCCGTGTGTGGCCTGCGCTGCATCAGCTTCAGCCTGGAGTTCTGCTGGGGCGCCCCCAGCCAGCAGCAGCCTCTCCAGCAGCAGTCACAGCGCTGCCCACTGCTGGCGGGTGGACCATGGCATTCCAGACACCTGGGGGCTTTTCCCTCTCAGCTCTACAGGCTTTCAACCTACTGCTTCTACCACCCTGTGTTCTACAATGGCCCCATCATCATATACAGAGACTTTAGCCAACAGGTGGGACACACGCACATACACACATGCACACACATACAGGCACACACTCATGCTCGCTCAGTCATTCATTCACTCATATAAATATACACACATGCAAAAACATACTCATGTACGGTACATACACAACACATGGGTACTTCGTCCAAAATCAAACACACATCTCACAGGCGCACACTGTCCAAAACCAAACACACATCTCACAGGCGCAGTCTCATACATACTTGGTTACTTCGAGCGTACATCCCTAATTAGTCTGCGGGCTTGCCTTTCTCTGTCTGGAGGTAACGGGTTTGGTGTTTACCTAAAACCGCTGCACAGCAGGCTTTGATGTGTTAATGCTGAATGCTGGTGCTAACAGATTGTTTCTATTTTTAGGAAAGGCAATAAAGGCCCTGTGTAGCAGTGGCTGCAGCGCCTTGCTCACAGGCAGTGTTCTTTGCCCAGTCCAGGAGAGGGAGAGGGAGAGGGAGACTTAATCACAGCCGTAAGCATCTTTAGCATCATGCAGAACTTATGTAAGACATCTAGATCGGATAGGGCTTCGTTTAAGAGAGTGTGTACAGTATTCAGAGACACGGGGAGGGAGGGAGGGAGGGACAAAACACTCTGTGTCTGTGGTGTTTGCAGAGCAGAGCTCTTCAGGTACAATAGGTTAGGATAGAATAGGTTCATTATTTGTGTGGGTGTTTGTGTTTGTAGTGTATGTGTGTGTGTGTGTGTGCATGCACATCGTACAGCTCCCCTACACACCCCACGCATGCACACACACACACACACACACACACACTCCACCCTGATAGGAAGATGGATGGGGTATTGCCTCCATGTTCCCTGACTAGTGGCACTTTGGCAGTTTATTTTACAGTGGAGAGCAATCTAATATAGCGTGTTGTGTGTTTCTGCCTGAGTCTGTCGGAAAAGCACTGCCAAATCATTTAGCTTTCAATGTATCTCACCTAACCATCTCTCTCTCTTTCTCTCCCTTTCACTCACACACACACACACACACAAACACATATACCCCACACATTGTGGAACACACACATATTAAAACACACACACACACCTTGTGGACACTCACTCTGCTATGTGTGTGCGCGTGTGTGTGTCTGTGGGCTATTGCGGATATAGTGGGAGAGGGAGTTGTGTTTGTGTTTTCTGATGTGTGATTAAGTCCATCCTCAGGGGAGCAGAGGCATAGGAAGTAGACGGGTTTATTATTAATGTCCGACAGCACCCTCAGCATAGCTGTCAGGTATATGCAGATACTGTAACTGCTTATCTATCCCTCTTATCTTCCTTTCTTTTCTGCTCTCTTTTTTTTTTTCCCCCCCCCCCCACACACACCATTCTTTTTCCCTCTACTGTTTTTGGCACCTCCTATATTTCTTCTCTCCCTTTATCTCTTCCTCCACCTCTTTGTCTCTCTCCCTCTGTCTCCCCCCAACCCTTCATCCCCCCTCCACCTCATTGGATTGGTCTAAGCTCTCCACTGTCAAGCATCCTCTGCTGTGCTGAGTAAGGTCTTGCCTGCTTGCCTAGAAAATGGTCATATGGAGAGCGTGAGCAGGGCCCCTGGGGAGCTAGTCGGCCTATCGGCCCAATGGCAGTCGCCAAGCTGGGCTTAAACCGAAAGCCTCACTTAAGCTTCGTTTCAGTGGAAAAATGCTGCCACCATTGATGCTGCCACACACACACACCATGTTTATCAGTCCAGCTGACATCAATATCATGGCTCTTGACACTGTGCAAATGGCTAAATAAAACACACACACACACACACACACATGAACACACAAACCAACACACACACATACACACACAGAAACAAACACAAAAGATCAAGGCACTGTTTAGTAACCCTGCAGTCTCCTTTCACTTTTGCATTTAGATTGTCAGGCCCTCTGCAGGTGTGTGTGGTGTGTCCTTGTGGCGTGTGCTGAAGAGTGCAGTGCGCGTGTGTGTGTGGTGGTGCGTGGCCGAGGCCCTCATCCACTGCATGCACATGCACAGCATCCAGAGCAACGAGACCTACCTGGAGATTCTCCCGCCTTGGGCACTCGGTGAGCGTTTATTTATTTTAGTGTTGATTGTCAGTATGTATTTAATTTTGTTACTGTGGAGTCATATCTAAAATAGATTTTAATCTTTAAAATGTAAGCTATCACTATATAATAGTATAACAACATCAATAATAACACGTCACTTAATAGAATAAAAAAACAGTCAAATAAAGTGTGTGTCTGTGTGTGTGTGTATGTTTGTCACTTATCTCTAAAGGCTTCAATACTGTAGGTGTCATTCTTGATGGAAGGTTATTTGGGGTGTCTCTTTCATGTTATGAGTGAGGGCATTACAAGCTTAAATTGCTGACCAAGGATGTCACGAACCCAAAATGCTCATGTGGGGTTTTTTTGCCCTGTTTCAGTTTTTCTTGTCACTTTGATAAGCACGAGGAGAGGCCATCACAGCAGGTTGTGTATCTCTGTGTGCGTGTGTGTGTGTGTGTGTGTGTGTGTGTGTGTGTGTGTTTGTGTGTGTGTATGTGTGTTACTGCAGGCCAGTCTTGTATTGTCAGCAGCACCTGCCAGGCTTTGAGTGTTTTCAGCATAAATGGCCTGTGTGTGCTGTTCCCTTTGCTAATGGAAAAAATAACAACATTTGTTTTTCTGCCCTCTGTGCTGCTGACGCACACACATGCACACATGCTCACACACACATATATACACACTCCGTCACACCTACTAGACACATAAGTAAACATCATAGACATCTACAGGCATGGATTTTTCTGATTACTTTTTGATCATGTTTTGTCAGTCCTTCAGAAATGGACCCAGTCGGACACATACTGTATGCACACATATTCTTCCTTCCTTAAGTACTTTGTCTTTCTGAAATACATAAAGCACTGTTTTGCATTACTGAGAAAATGAACATTGCCTTATTGTCCCATGTAGATGTGAGGATAGTGTGTAGATTTGTTTTTGGAGATGTGATGATCTCCAAACATGTGATGGCAAAATCACTTTGGTAAAAATGGGACAGGGAAGACATATGCAAGCCATCATCCAGAAAGCGAAATAGCATGAGAAATCTTCATTTCTTTTTACCATGTCTATACCCAATGCCTTGCTGCCTGCGCTGTGCATGGGTGCACAAACCCCATGCATAATGTAGGGACCATGGAGTGTGGATAAAGACATGCTAGGATCCTCCGATAGTGGGCCTCATCAATGATGTAGCATGCCACTGCTTCATGGAGAGCTGCAGGCCCACTGGAGACATGCATTCAATTCAAACCCAGTGCCATTAGCTGGCAGGAGAGAATGCATGGTGTGTGTGTGCGCAGAAGTTTTTTTAGTTTTTTTTTTTTCTAAGGCACAATGTCAGACCCTTTACTGGATTCATATTCTTGGTTTCTTGCCTTGTTCTTCTAAACTGTTCTGTGAAAACACTTTCCTACTGTTCTGCAACATCAGTTATAGAATGTGTAATGTTTTCTTCTCGCTTCTTTCCCATCATTATTTATAGCTCTATGTTCCTTCTGTGTGAGGCATATTCACTGGACTATGTGTGAACCTATTTGTGAAATATGCTATGTAAATAATCTTCTCATGCCCACGCTTATACAACTTCACTTGTAGTTTTGGTTCGTCTCTCTTTCTATTGTTATTATTCTTTTTTTTCCAACATGCATTTAGATTCACATTACCTGATGTAGCGTCAGTAATAATTCTAACTAATAATTCTTCATTTTCAGAAATATGTGAAAATTGGGTTGTTTTTATAATGATTTCCAAATGATCTTTGTCAAACAACTGAATTTTATGATCAGGTGCAAACAAGCAAAAGCAATACCCTTTGAGTTGGACCGATAATGTTGATCAAAATTTTAAAATTTATTTCTATAAATGAATTGCAAAGATGGTTTTGAATCCACTTATCCTTTCTCACCAAGTTTGTGTTTTGTCTGTGTTTTTCTTGGTCTCCTTGTGTGTGTGTGTGTGTGTGTGTGTGTGTAGGAGGCTTGGCTCTTGGCCTGGTGCAGTTCTTCTATGTGAAGTACCTTGTGTTGTTCGGGGTGCCGTCTCTGCTGCTGCAAATGGATGGGCTGGAGCCACCCCAACTACCCCGCTGCGTCAGCATCATGTACAGCTTCACCGGAATGTGGAGGTGAGGTGCGCGCACACACACACACACACACACACACACGTATACACTATCTGCCAGCCATAAAAAAATGCAGAGCACATGCCACACTGGCAAATGTGTTGACATGATCTGCTTCACCCCAGTCAGTCATAGCTGCTGGTGTCTGGTCATCCTACCACTCAACAGCTTTGGGAGTGAATTCTCTACAGAGCCACAGTACCCAAAGCTGACTGCAGGGGGCAGTTCAACACAAGAATCCCTCAATGAGTTAGGGTAGCGGGAGAAGCATGGGAAATCCATACAGTGAAGGTTCATCTCATCACATCGCGCGCACACACACACACACGCACACACACCACACAACCCATCAGCCATATAAAATTCATGGACACTCTTCTGCAGGATGTGTCCCATAAGTCTTTAATGTAGCGGAGGCTTTTCGCTGGTGGTAGTGTTGTCATGTCTCATCAGACTGGAAGATAAAGTGTGTGTGTGTGTGTGTGTGTGTGTCTCACTCCAGGGATAGTGCCACACATTCAACAGCCATGAAAGATTGCACACAGATGGATGAGCCAGTGTTAACCATTCAAAGAGTGCAGTAAAACGGCTCCTACGTACAGTAGCCATTCTTATTGTGCTGGATGTTGATCACTGCTCACGAGACCCCTGAGGTCAGGCCTGAGAAACGGGCTGTTCGATGTTGTGTCACATGTCGTTTGTGTAATCATCATCTATATTTCAGACTTGTTTGTTTTTGACGCAAAATTTGCCTGATAATGTTTTGCATACTATTTCTCCGTCATTTGCATCTTTTCCAATATGCTTCAAGGGGCCATGTGTCCATGTATGTAGTAATCAACACAATTAATTTGCAAATGTATCTGTAATACATCATTATTACTTACTATTTGTCTATCGAATATTGAGAATATTGAAGATTTCAGCCACATTGTAGAGAGATGTTGACTTTAAACTCTCTGAGTGCGTTTTCACTCTAACGTGCCTCTCTCCCCACTCTTGGCTAGTGCGGCTAAATCGATGGAGTGCTAATTTCAGTTTAGCTCTGTGAGGCAGACTAATTAATTAGATGCAGTCAGTGAGTCCTGCACCTTGCAGCAAACCAGCGCAGATTTCCCATCACTGGGTTGCCAAGCAGAAGGGACCCGTTGCAGCTCGCAGGGCTCATTTGCAAGTGCAAGAAATGCTCCATTGACCTGCTGAGGAATGCGGTTAGTTGAGGCACCCACCCTGGTCCTAGCCCAGCTAATGTGTTATTGACCGGGGGAAGTGCTAGGCCACTTGGGACGTTTCTGGTCATCAGCTGGTGACGAGGGTTTAGTCATCACATCGTGTTTCCATTAACATCAGGAGGTTGTAACTCCCAGACATTTGCTTAGGACTTTGAGTGCAGGATCTCTGGAGGAGTCCATTCTGTGTAGCCTGCAGCAGGCTCATCACTGAGACATTTTGACATGTTTAAGGAATGGATGTGGGATGGGTTTGGGGCCATAATGATGTGTATCAGGCATCGTCATGGTGACCTGTTTTAGTGTACAAGGTGTGAATTCTGGACCAAATCTTTAAAGTTGTTTTACTTTACTTTTATTTTCTTTAGAATGGATATCTATCTATCCATCTATCTATGTATCGATCGTTCTGTATGATCCATCTACCTAGTTTTGCATCACCCTCTTTGCTTCTCCTTGTGTTTCATTAATCTCTATCCCACTTTTCCTTCCCCTCTTGCTTGATGTTTGTGTCTGGTGGCCCACATTCTAGTCTTCGTTCATATATTTGTCTGACCCCTCTCTCCTTCTCGCTCACTCCATTATTCTTAACTTTTCTCTGTTCTCTTTTTCTCCCCCGCTCTCTCTTTCTTTCTCTCTCTCTCACTCGTTCACTCTGCCAGTGCCCTCTTTTCTTTTGTTTAAGTTTGCTTTGAGGGATTTTGCTTAGCGTGTGTATGTGAGAGAACCCACTTTGTTTGATAACTACTCCTACCACTATTACTCCTCCTCCTTCTTCTACTACTACTACCACTACTACTACTATACTGACTATTGTATTGTAAGCATACTTTACATACACACCCACCCACACAAAGGGCATTTCTAAGAGGCAAGAGTGAGACTTGTCACGGCCTGGACACACACACACACACACACACACACAGAGAGAGAGAGAGAGAGAGAGAGAGAGTGCAATTAGTGTAATTGTTTAGAGGCCGATTTAAGCCCGTATGTAAACAAATCACTGGAAGAAGAAGAGCTCTGTTTGGGGGGTGACTAGGTGAATCAAAGTGTGTGTGTGTGTGTTTGTGCAGGAGTGATGTTTGCATTGTGTCATCAATGTAGTAAATGAGTGTATGTGTGTTTGAGCTTTGAGTGTTTCTCTGGCAAGGCTTTGTGTGTGTGTGTGTGTGTGTGTGTGTGTGTGTGTCATTGGCGGAGAGGAGTGTGAATGTTGGCAGATGGAAGCATAGTTGACGGGGATGTGTTTATCACTAAATTACATTACACCATAATGTAGGTAAATAGGAGGTAAGCTCAGATGTGACTGCTGCCTACAGCATTTGTATATGTGTGTATACGTGTATGTGTTTGTGTGTGTGTGAGCCCTGTGTATTTATTTGTGTGTGTTGGCATGCAGGGTGTGTGTGTGTGTGTGTGTGTGTGTGTGTGTGTGAGGCCTGTCTGTGTATGTGTGTATGTTGGCACGTGGGTTTGTGTGTGTGTGGATGGATTGAGGTTAAGTGGTGTGTTATGCTGAAGACGTATGACTGGGGTGAGTAAATGGACAGCTGGCAAGGGGTGTGTGTGTGGGTTTGGCAGCCATGGGCTTCATCCTTCTCTGCCGCTGCTGCTCTCCAACTGTCTCCCTGTGAGGCCATCCATATGAGGTGCTTGTTCGCCTGGACCAGCACCCCCTAACGAGATCCAAATCTTCACACACATATGCATATGGAGCAGGGTGGGGCAGGGCAGTTTGTATTGTAATTTAATTAATGAATAAACCTCCTAATTAATTGTGTTTTTTGACTGTCGAGTGCATGACAACAGAAGGCACTCAGCGACAGAGACAGCCACGGGTGGCTAGACAGAGACGGAGACAGAGAAGAATACCAGATCCCAGCAAGCTGAGACAGCCACAGGAAGGGAGATATTTAAGAGAGTGAGAGGCCGGAGTCCCAGATGACTCACAGTGTAAGGTTCCGATGTCATAAAAAGAGCTTGGAGACAGAATTACAGGCTATTTGCGTGTGCTGCAGAACTGTATGCGGCTGCGTGATTTACACTGTCGCATGTGTATTAAGTGCGCGAGAGCACAGTGAATTTCTGCTGACAGCTTTACAGCGGAGTCAACGCACACCCCATCCCCACTCTCAATGTGCGTGCGTGTGTGTGCGCGTGCACACACATACACACACACACACACTATCAATGACTCTGCATCAGTCAATCGTGTGTTCCTGCTGAGCTTGTCACTTTTACAGGCTCCTTAAGATGGAGTCACACAGAAAAAAAGCATTAAATCACAGACACGCACAAACGTGCACAGACACAGGCACACTGGGACATAATCACAAGATTTCATTCGGCTCATATAGGATAGGCTTGTGTGTATGTGTGTGTGTGCGTGTGCATGCGTGTACAAGTGCACCTTTGTGTTTAAGTATGAGTGTGTGTGTGTGTGTATGTGTATTTTGGGGGTATTTTACACCTGCAAGGTGTGTCAGATGAACTGGGATGATAAATAGGCAACGTGCTTGTTGTGGACATATCAAACACAGTTTGGGGTTTTTCAGATAAATTACAGGGGCAGCAAGAGGGTCTTAGACAAACCCAACTCCACAGACTCTGGCAAAATGACTCAAAACCTGACTTGGCAAAAACCTGCTTCCTGGCTGCTTTGGAGAGGAAACATTTCCGGGTGGTTCATCCCCCTCCAGACACCCAGCTGTGTGCCCACTGACTCAGCGCAATGGTTGTATGTGATGTCTTCCTCATTTACCTGCATGGAAGAGGAATGGTCACATAGGGTGTTGACACTCTTTATCTGGCCATGGAATAATGTAAAGATGGCTTTCATATTCCTGAACAATATGGATTTGTTAAACAATTGCTATTCAAATTGAACTCTGAATCTTATTCTGGATGCCAGGCACACCTCATCCTCAACCTGCAACAGTACTTGCACAAGTTGACCAAAGGCATTGTATATTTCCATCATAAATAACACAACACATATAGCTGTCTATAAATCAGCACCTTCATAAAGTCTTGTTTCCAGGGCAGCTAAGATCGCTCATGGGCATTGCGTAGTTTTAGAGGGCCGCATTCAGCCTGAGGTAGCGGCTTGACCAAGTGACTGCCATCTGTGCTTGTAACAGGCAGAGATGGGCTCCGTTAGTAATGCGTGCTTGCGTGTGTGTGTGTGTGTGTGTGATTTGAAAGATTTAAAGACGCTGTCCATCGGCTTGGCTCGCCCTGCGATGAATCAGTCCTAATGAAGTGGAGTGCTGCAGGGATTAAAAGGAGCTGTATGTCTCTCCCTGACTTTAACTATGAGTGGGAAGCCATGGAGACTGCAAAAGTTCGGCTCCAGCTGCCTTTTTTTTCTGTATTAAGAGCACTGCCTTTTACCGCAAATCCAATGTGGCATAAATTGGATTTCTCCTAAATGTATGCAAGCCGTTGCCATTTCAGCCCAGGATTTGTTGCCATGGTTAAGAAGGGTGGTCGTCCCATGGGGAATCAGATGGACTTCACACACTTACTGTAAATCTCTGTATTCTGAGTCCAGAGGCAATAGAAACTGTGGCCTGGGAATGAGTCCCGAGGTGAAACTGTAGTGTGCTTGTGGTGTGGAATGTAAGTGCCAGAGCGACTCTGTGTGTGTGATCAGTTGATTATTGTTTAAATATTCATGGTTGTTTTGTTTGCTGGACAGACATGGTGTCCATTGTGCAGAGTCTTTGTAGGAGATGGCTAAGTCCCTCTCCCCAAACCCTGGCACTGCTGGGAGTCCGTCTGACCTATCAGCTCTCTGGATCAGTGTTCCAGAGGATGACATTGAAAAACCAGATTGGAAATTCCATTCATGTCCATCTTTCTGTCTCGCCCTCTCATTTCTCAGTGATGCAGACGTTCTGTAGGAGTTGAGCAAAGCTGTAACAGGATTACATGACAGCCTTAATGTGTTTGTGTGTGTGTGTAGCGATGTATTTAGGGCAGTGGGACAAAAGTACACACACACACACACACACATGCACGCACGCCTCCCCCTTTAGCCACTCGTCTTGTCATTGTGGATACCCTTGATGACACCCTGAGTTAGTTGAGCAGTTGTCCTTGACAGGCTGGTCGAAATCAAAGCTTCCCCCCCTCACCTCAGCATCTGCTACTGAGGACTGCACTCCCTCCAGGCATCAGTGAACAACAACCATTGTTAAATAATGGAAGGACATTATGGGCAGTTTTTTTTCCCCGACAGTGAACTACTTGCTTGTAGGATCTCTTGTAGGATGTCTTGTACTGCTTGTAGGATCTCTTGCATTGCCAAACAGGCAGTGTGTGTTTGCGGGTTGTGAAAGCGAGAGAAGAATGTCTAATCTTCTCATCCGTTTATCACAAGGGCTGTGCCTGTTTTCACCAATCAATGGGCTCTGTGCTATAATTTGTTTCTGTGTTAATCACACTGCCTCCTTTTTCCTCAGGTGAACCCACACATCAACACACACGCGCACACACACACACACACACACACACACATGCACGCGCGCACACACACCAAGCTAGGCTGGAACATCATTGACAGTTCTGGACAATGTCACTTTGTGACTCTTCCTCTGTTGTTCCTTCCCTGTTCTCACATCAATCTGTCCATCTCTTCTTTTCTGTTGGATACTCTCTTAACACACAAACACACACATACACACACAGAGAGAGAGAGAGAGAGTCAGAGAGAAGATGTACCGGCTGATGTGCAGAAGGTAATTTGATAGAAGTCAGCACAGCCCTTTCTGAGAGTGGTACAATTTTGTTAGGGGTGTGTGTGTGTGTTTATGAAGACAAACCAGGTAGACTTTGTTGAATTAGGTGGAGAGTGGGCACTTACCAAGATTACGTGAGAGACAGAAGCTGGGTTTCAGTTTATTGTTTATTGGCATACATATTGGCAGAAATATCTATCTCAATTCATAAATTCTGCACATTGCACATCTGCATTTGTTTCCATGAACTGCGTAATCTAAATTAAATGATCCACATCAAGTAACACTGTGGAATTAAAATGTAATGTCACAAGGACAACGCCCAACGGACATTCTGCCTGTTGCTAGCATACTGTAGCTTGCACTACAGTCATATACTTTAGGGTTTTTTTTACATAGATTTGTCAGTGCCATTCAGACCTGTGTATCTTTTTAACAGGCTACAGGTTACTATGTCACCATGGCAGTTTGCACTGTACACTGTAATTTACATATGGCAACAAAATGTTCCAAGATCAAGATTTGGCACAACAACAGATGGTACTGCACTAGGTCAGTGATTTTTTTTCCCCCTGGATACCTTTAGGGGTGACCCCAGGCAGAGACCCCCCTCACACATAACTAATCCCCATTTAGCCTCTGTGTAGTAATACATATTGAGAAATACAAATTTCACACATTTTTCAGAAGCAGGTTTTAGTATTGGGGACACTGGAACATGGGGCCCAGGAAACTTAGTGGGCATTTGCCACAAAGCTCAAGTGCATGTACACCAAGTCATTTTGTCTTTTGGGTTTGTACAAATCATTATGTCAAAAAAGGACTGTGAATATGTATGAGGTGTATGTATTTGTTGATATGTATGTCATTGGGACAAAATGGTAAGACTTCAGAAGATGTATGAATGAGAAAACAGCAACGTGTGGGGGTCTTCTTGTGTACCACTAGGCAGTACATCTAGTTTCCATCAAGAGTTAATCTACCCCCCGCAAGCAATTCAAATTTACATTCACATTAAAAGACTGATGTAAATTTGCAGGTGTTTCTTAACGAGGAGAGAGACAAACAGACAGACCAAGATGGTGAGAGGATTGAAGGAGAGAGGGAGAAAAAGACCGACAGACAGGCTGTCGGTTGGACAGACAGAAACAGTGAGAGGGCTGAAGGTGACAAACAGAAGGAGAGAGTGAGAGGGGTGAAGGACAGAGGTAGACAGAGGCAGTGAGAAGGATGGAGGAGACGGGCAAAGAGAGACATTAAGAGGGGTGAAGGGGAAAGACGGTGGTGAGGGGTTAAGGAGGTAAACTGATACAGACACCTTCACCATCTGACAGGCTGTGTGAGAACGCCTCGGCCACAGGGAAGGGTACACCAGTCAGGCAGCATCAGGACAATCTGTGCTTGCACTTGGAGATCAGAGGAGGACGAGCTCTAAGTGCTAACATAGAGTGAGGTATCACAAATAGACTATTTCACTAAACTAGGTAAGGTTTGTTTCTGGAGTCCCGGCTAAGAAACAATACAATACAGCCGGGGTTTGTTCTTTCAAGAGAAAAGAACATTGCTGACAGACAGTGTTGTGTGCATGCTGCCTGAATTTGAGGAAAAGTGGGTGACCCTTGGCAGCAATCGTTACCACTTCACTGTTTCAATAAACCTATGTCTCTCTCGGACTCTTGACTGTCCTCAAGAAAGCACTTTACTATTCCAATAAACCTATGTCTCTCTATCTTTGCGACCCTCCCCAACAGATCCTTTTACTATATCAATAAAGCTATGTCTCTCTCTCGAGCAGCTCTCCTCAACAAAGCACATTCAGTGCTTGGTCTGAACCTCACTGTTCCAATAAACTTGTGTCTAGCTCCTACTTGACTCTCCTCAACAAAGCACTTTCAGTGCTTACTCTGTACCGTCACACTGTATTGTATATTAAGCTGGGGAAAGCCGCCACAGATGTGTCCCAATATAGGGGAAGGCTGGACAAGGTGGGAGCAAAGAACGCCACAGTGCCGTTAGGCAGTTTTGCTACCGCCAAGTCGAGTACCGGTATTAAGTTAAGTCTAAGGTTATTAACCCTTGTCAATTTCTCTACATATACTGGACATACAGAGGAATCGAAATTACGTTTCTAGCTATCCCACAGTGATGCGCACGGTCAGGAGAGCCAGAGGCCGCTGCGTCTACACGCGCCGCCTGCTATGGTATTCACCCAATCACACAATGATTCACACACAGTCACACACCAGTGGAGGGGATTACCATGCAAGGCTCCAGCCTGTCACCAGGAGCAATTTGGGGATTCAGTGTCTTGCTCAAGGACACTTCGATGGGGTCAGGTAGAGTGGGGCTCGAACCTGCAACCTTACGGTCACCGAACGGCTCCTCTACCACCTGCGCCACCACCGCCCCTAAATTCTTCAAAATCAAAACACCCCGGAGGCTGTCATCCCGCTTATCAACTGGTTGCATCTAGCATTAAATAAATAAAAACATACATTTCATTTTTTAAAAAAGGCTAACTTGTTAACGATTTTTCTACTCTTTTGAATACTAGCTATGCTGAGGTTTTTATTAGTTGCTATAGTTGTATTAGTTTATAGTTGTATTTAATGGTGATAATCCACCATAGCCTTATTATCACTGAGGCTAACCCAATCAGGCATGGCAATAAAGACTGTATGTGATGTAATGAGGTAAGGGGAAAAGTGTATTTTGACATGAAGGAAGGCCAAAGGCTGCCAGCAGCAGTCCCCCTAGTGACCCAGTTATCAGTGTGTGTTTATTGCGTCTGTGAGCTCAAGGCAGGTATGCTGTGTCTAATGATTGTGAAACCCTTGAGAAGGCCGTAGCACCAAATGAATTAACAAGTTTGGACTGGTGTAGTTTGTTTCTCCAACTCTTCAGGGATCAATTAGATTCTTTTTTTAAATGGCACCTGCTGCACACACTGTCCTGGTGGCTCTTTTGAAATAGTTTGAGTTGAACGCACATACTCAGTGTATGTGTGTGTGTGTCTGTGATGAGGCCTGGATAATGGCTCTGAACACATGTTTTCATGTTTGCTGAGACCTGACATTAGGGTGTATCAGTGTTACTATTTTATATTTATTTGCAGGCATGTTAAAACAAACAATTGGTTGATGTGGGTTTTGTCAATTTGGTTAAAGCATTCCCTAAATACTAGTCAACTTTATTTCACCTTTCTTGTTCTTTTATTTTCAGACATTTTGATGTGGGACTCTACAGATGGCTTATCAGGTAAGGACTGTGAGAGTGTGTGTGTGTGTGTAAAAAGGAGACATGAGAATGCAGGAGTGACGATTGTTTTTTTTTTTAACCACTGGTTCATAACTTAAACATTTGCATGTGAATCACAAAGGTATTGCTTTCTGCGTTAAGCAGACAGACACGGGCTACCACTCTAGTGAACCTAAGCAGGCATGATATTAGGTAGGTCTTGCTGGCTAAACAGCTGCAAAAAATCTGCAGACATCTTCTTATGCTGCAGGGCAGCAAAGACAGAGACAAAAACAGTCTCGTTGGGCATGCAAGCGGTGTGTCAGCCAGCTGGACAGTGCCGCTGCTGGTTTCTGCCATCTGGAGCCCACTGCAGCAGCAGCAGCACATCCTGCCACCCTGCCTGGTGCCGGAGGCTGGGAAAGGGGGTGGGGGGGTGGTTCTTGCTGGTGCAGTGTAGTGTGGGGTTGTTGTTTGTGTAGTGGGATAATTAGGGATGGGGAAGGGGGGGTGGAGGTGAATTGGATTGTGAGGCCAGGGAGGGTTACTAGAGCGGTGCTCTGGGAGGAGGATGATGGGTGGGGTGGAGGTTGTTCCACCGGAGCTTGAGGCAGAGGAGCGGCTTGATTAGTGTGGCCATCCGTGCAGCCTCATTCGTTGGGTATGGTGGAGATGGGGGTGGCCTGGGAAGACCTGGAGCTGCCCACTCTTCCTTAGGGTGTGGTGGGGGTTATGGATAGGGGGCAGGTGCTGTCTGCAGCGTTGGTGTAGGTTACCTGTGTGACTAATATTATTGTGACCTCATATCTGATGTGTGGGTGTGTGGCACTGGTTGGTTACTGTGGTGGAGAAATCTGAACTAACAGGCATCCATGAAGCATGGAAATGATGCATAAATCATGGTGCTTTCGTTGGTTTCATCTTCTTGTACTGTATCAGTACTGAAGCTGTAACAAAGTTCTACTACTTACAGTACAAGATGTGTTTGTGTTTGTATTGAGAGAAGTACATATACAACACACACAGAGCACACACACACATACGCAGTACGATTTAGTTACTGTAGTGTGTCTTCACCAGGTCACCTCTCTTCTGTATCGGCATTGAGATTGACCCATTTGTGACTTCAGACTTCTGATGTATTGATTGCTGTATGAAATATATCAGGGTGACATATTTCATGCATTGGCAGCATTGTGTTATCCCAGTATACAATATTGAGCACAAACCTTCTGGGTTAGTGACCTCTTTGACTACTCTGCTAAACGTCCGACGTTAAACATCTACTCCCGACCCTCCATCAATCTTACTTGGCCATCAACCTTAACCCGAACGCACCACACATTTCAAAGGCTAGAACCTTGTCTGTTAGCTTGTAAACAGAAAGCTTTTCTGGGTTCAGACACCTCTTAAACATAGACAACACCCAGATTTAATGCTGAGAAAAAGGAACGGAGAGAAAAAGATAGTTTAGTTTTCCAGAATGGCATCAATAATATCCAAGTCAAATGAGTCAAAAATATATGAAATCTTTGTTATTTGAATGTTTTGAATGTAATCCATCTTGGTTGCAGCAGTGATTGATTTGATTTAAATGGAGCTTAAATGTTCTATTGACTGAGACAAACAACTCTGCACATGAATCTCAGCCTGTGTCCTTAAGTGATCTTTCTCTCTGTCTGTGTGTGTGCGCGCGTGTGTGTGTGTGTATGCGTGCGTGGGACAACCACACTTAAGAGGGCCTTAAGCACAAAAGCACGCGTCTCCCCTTAGTAACAGTCGACAAGCAGTCGAACGAGAGGGATGCTATGGAAATTAGTGTGTTCCCACACACACACATCTGATGGCACTCATTAATTAGACGCTGTTTGCAAATGTGGTTTTAAACGGAGGGTGTACACACACACACACATAAACACACACACAAACACTGCTTTTTATCTGACAAAACTGTGCTGTGCTGCACATACACATTTCCTCCACATGTGTCTTCATTCTGGCAGCTCTTTTGTTTTAGTGCATACAACTGTTTCACCATTATCCTCACCGCATGCACATATCTCACTGCAGGGATAGAATGAAATATATATACACACACAGACGCGCACACACACTTCTTTTCTCCATTTGTCTTCATTCTGGCAGTACTCTTGTCTTGACGCTTACAGTACAAGTATTTAACTGTTCCTTTGTTATACCGTTTGCACATTTCCTAATACACATACACACACACACACGCATGCACACTCACTCATACCTCTTCAAACTTGAAGCACTTATCTTTTAACATATTGCATTTAGTTCGGGCTCTTGGGCATACTATTTAATATGATTCACCATCAGTACCACACACACACCTCCTTAAATTTGAACCACTTATCTGTTAACCCATTGCCTTTAGTTTGGGCTCTTAGGCATACTATTTAATTTGATTCACCATCAATACCACACACACACACACGCGATAAATGTATGCAAGCGGTGAGCGTCTCGGCCATTAGCCGATTGCAGGCTGCTATTGTTGGTGTGTTTTATTCTCTCAATGATGCCGTTCTTCTGCAACCCAACCCGGGGGGTGAGGGAAGGTGGTGGTGTCGGTGGTGGTGGGGCGGGGGACATATGGAGGCTCTCAAACGCTCCCTTTGAAGGTGAACAGCTGTACGTCTGTCCTCCCTGGTTTAGGTGCTCCTACTCGACCACATTTATTCCTTGTTTTGTGATGCACTTTAGGGGTAAAAAACGCTGAATCAGGCCCTTTCACATGCACAGACAAAAGGCCCATAGAAATCCAGGAGAGCCTAGGAACTGCTTCGCCCCCCAGCCACCCACCCCACATAATGTGCGTACACACGCACTCTCGCTCACACACACACACACACACCTGATCTTAGTGGATACATTTCCCCTTTGACACCCCCCCCCCCAACACAGACACACACACACACACACACACGCACACGCACACGCACACGCACACACACACACGCACACATAAACACAGACACACACCACCTTGCTCTTTGGTGATTCATATTCTAATATGCTCTCATATTCTGGTGGAGTGCTCATTGTGGCATATTCAGACTACATAATGTCCAGGGGGACTAG
>JAGFZM010000340.1:208436-235936 GCA_017657215.1 Limnothrissa miodon | reverse complement strand
ATTGGGAAGGGAATGAGTCGTTTATTGCCAATACGTTACTGCCTCCAGTGAGAAAGATTTATCACTTTGTAATGGATCACAGGCTCTTTAACTGATGCTGCTCTGTGATTCTGTGTTTGCCCGTTTTAATGAACGTTACACAGAGTATATTCAGAGGGGCTTTATGGGACAATGTTTGTTTTTGTTTTTTTGTCTCAGTTTTAACATAATTATGAGAATGACAAAAACCTAGTCAGCTTCCGAAATACATTTGTTGCAAATGTGATCAACAAACTGTAGTTACAACCGCTGTTTATCACATCAACGCTGTGAACTTTACCAACTGAACATTTCTACTGGCTGTCATGGTTATTTCTCTAAAGAATAAACTTACTGGAATTCCTGCTTTTAACACACACACACACACACACACACCAGGACGAGTTCTGCTCTGTATTATCCCTTTTACTGATATACAACCCAGTGTCTGTCAGTGCCGGGTTGAAATTGGGCTGCCTTTTGCTTTTGGACGCATTTAAAACCTTAAATAAATCTTCAGGTGGTGTGCACTTCCTTTGTTGGGGGGAGGGAGTGGGGGGAGGTGGCAGAATAATGGTGTACAGGTCAAATGTTTTACACTGCAGGGAAAAGCTATTTCCTCCTGTTCCGTGTGGAAATCCTTTTAAAAGTGCTCTCTGCTTTTAGCTCTCTGCAGATGCTGGTCATTTTTTGGACAGTGTGTTGTCCAGCAATCTTCTTACATTACAGCTATTGGTACTGTACTGTCTATTGGTACATGACATGACGGCCACATTGCAGCATGTGCCATCCTAACAAACTGAATCTCCATACCCTCTTGGAACAGAGTAGTAAAGGATACATCATTTGGGCCACAGTTACGGTATCAGCATTTTCAACCAAACACAATCAACAATGTCTCTCTCTTTAAAGCAGTTTTAAACAGATTTAACTTGATTGGTTTCATTTTTGCTGACTTCAAGGGACCTGATCAGTATGTGTATGTGTACATGTATGTGTGTGTGTGGTCAGTCCTTATTGGCGAATAGCTCTGTTTTTCTGCAGACTGATCACACAAATAATGACGGAATGGCTGTGTCTGTCAGAAATGTAGCTGTACCAGAAGGGAAGATAATAGGCGGGAATAATAATGCCTTTTCATACACTCTGACTCCTCAGATCTGTATGACTTTAAATTAGACTTGAACAACAGACTCGGGAAATGACACCAATAAATATATTTTTCAGTAAACAACTCTAATTGCTTCATAAATTACACAATTTGTTCCAAATTATTTAATACATCTCGATTAGCTTCTCATCTCAAGTGCCTGTATCTGGCAAAATTGTTTTTGCCAGTTCATATGGTAAAAGAAGATATATTTGTATTGATTTTGCTTTAATGGTGTTCTATTCATCCATAGCCGTGTAATTAGGGCTGAGCATGAAAAGTGATGAACTATGCGAAAGATGACCCAGGGTTGGGTACATAAATAGATCTTTGGAGAAACATTGGTGTGAAATTTAAACCTGACTTATAGATATAGATATAAATATTTGAAAACATAAACAAGATCAATCAAATTAAACATAAAACCTTAAACCCATTTTCTAGTGTACTCAGCCCAGAGCTGGACATGAGGGCCTGTATTTGTTTATATAATGGGGCATCCATGCATGTGTGTCAGAGTGTCACAATGAAGCCTGAAGGACACCAGCTATTATATAGCGCCTTTGAAATTACCCTATGGTACATGCAGTGACCATCCATGATGAAGCAAAGAGGGGTAAACACATTTAACATATTTAAAAAAAAAATTGAAAAGAAGCTTGAAAGTGCTTGTGGATTTGTAATTAACTGAGTCCACATCATTGGGTGCAGAAAAAAATGAATTTCATTAAGGATAAAAAACTAGTATGGTTGAAATGGCCAAACTGTTAAGAAATTTTATGTTAGCACACAAACCCATATGCCTTTAGGGAGATGATTATGGGTTTCATTCCAGAAGTAGAAATGCATTCCATTTTAAATGACATTTACAATGCATTACCTAGCTAGTGGATATCCAGTGTGCATTTTAGTCTGTCTGACTTGTTCTGTGTTGGACATGACTGGATGACTGGGTTTGAGTGGGTGTAAATAAAATGAGTCCTAACTTGTGGTGGAAGTCTCAGGTATTCCTGAATAAGCAGAGACATCCAGCAATTTTTAGCTTAAGTCATTGTAGCAATTTCAGGAAAAGTGTTGATGCTCTGCCAGTATCATTGTGACCACATGATCTATTGTGCTGTACACTGAAAGGCAATAGAATTTCATTACAATCTAGGGAAAAAATATTCTCCTGTGCCTTTGTATGTTCATTTATTGCAGTGGTTTGAATTGGGTAGTAACAGAAGTTCATTGATGATGTCATGGTCAGAAGGCGAGATGTGCTTAAAAACCACTGTGAACTGGTGATATGGCCTTTAAGTCCATAGTGTCCATGAGAGGAAAATGTGTGTGTGTGTGCATGTAAAAATTATGGTATAAATATTGCTAAACTTTAAGGAAATGAATTGAAGAATACCACCAATATGTTTGTTACTTCTAAATATTTAATCAACCGAGTAAACATGGCGTATCTAAGGTTAAATCTCACTAAAATCAGCCAACTGCAGAAAACTGTAATTAATTCCAGAGTTTGCCCTACACGGTTGTGGCGGGAACAATCATTGCGTTGCATGTAGAACATTACTAAGAAGTAGGCAATGCGTGTCATCGCAGGTGCGTCTGGACGGGCCATTCAGTCCCGTCTTCAAATTGTGGTCCTCTTCTTAGGACAAGTGCCATGTCAGACTGTTACTGTGTGATTTCCTAGCTGACATTCTTAAGAGAGCCAAATGATGGTGTATTTCAGCGTGCTCCTGCAAAAGCTCCTTGTAATGGCCAGACAGAACTAGAGGCTTGCCAATGTCACAGGCGTCTTCTGTGGCACGTGCCAAGGTCCTCCCTGACTGATGGGCTCAATGTGCCAGGGTAAATTCCCTCTATGTTCCCCGAGAAAATCAGCCCATTATGTTATTACCGCTTTCCTTGGTCTGAATTATTTCAAGCAGTAGAGGGGCTGCTGATACCAGATTGTCTAGTTAAGACTTAGCCAAGACTTGCTCTGTTCGATTACTGGCTAAAACCAGATGTGTTATGTCTTTGTTGCTGACCCCTCTCTGTCTCATGATAAACACTCTCTTTCTATCTCTCTATCACCTACCCTCACATACTGTACAGGCAGACAGAAAGAAACGCATACACACACACACAAGCGCGCACATATATTCTTACTCTCATTTATTCCCTTGCCTCTTTCCACTTCTGCTTTCCTTAACTCCTTTTCTATTGTCTCCTGTGTGTGTGTGTGTGTGTGTGTGTGTGTGTGTGTGTGTGCGTGCGTGTCTGGGCCCTCAGTCCCCCTGTGCTGGGCTGGCTGCAGTGATTAGGGCATCAGAAGCTGTGTCGGGGTTTGAGGTGCAGAAGGATGAGAGAATCCCTTCAGCCCCCTGGAGAGGCTTGTGAAGCAGGTGGAGTGGGGAAACGCAGAACGAGCAGGAACGGGAGGGAAGGGAGAGAGAAAGAGAGTAGATTTAACACACACACACACACATACACACACACAAACTCACAAACACACACCCACAAACTAGCTTTCTCCCACATATGGCTAAGCTGAGCTGTCACTGGATTGCCTCAGGCGTACTCACCGGACAACCTTGTCCTACGCAACCCATTCCGCCAGGGAGACAGGGCCTCTTCTGTGTTTTTAAGTGAGTGTGCGTGTCTGCTGTGCATGTGTGGGTGGGTCCAGTTTAAGAATGGTGTAGTGGGCAATAAGCTCACCGCAGTATACGTGTAGGTGGCTGTCTGCCAGTGCTTTTATGACTGTGTATCAATATCTGTTCTTAGGAAGGTGCGCTTATGCTATTCATTATGATGGACATGTTTTCACTCTCTTTCCCAGGAATACACTGGTAAACAAAAAAAAATATATTTTATATCAGCAGTTCAGGGCTTGAACCTGTGTAGAATTTGTTGCGTTTATCCAATAACCAGTCTGAGTCAATAAAAAAATGCTATTTCCCTGTGGATTACATCAACGTGCATGTGTCTGTTTACATGAAGACAGACTCCTTACATCTCACACTCTTGACTTTTGGACAAGCTTTAGCTGTCCTGACCAGCTTGGTGGGGTATTCTGCACTGGCGTTGATGAGCTCAGATCAGTGGAACTATCTCTTATTGTCTGCATTTCAATGAGTGTACAACGGCAGCAGAAACATCAAGCAGTGTGTGCATCAGTGTGTGTGTGTATTTGTGTTTGCCTCAGCACATGCACTATTGAAGAAGTGAGTGAGAAGAGAAAGAGAGGGAGGAGGAGAATGAGCAGAAGGAACAAGGGGGAAAAGAGGAATAAGGAGGATTTGTGCAATATTTATTGGGGACTGTTAGCCAGACATAGATCAGACATATGCACACACACTCGCCTTCGCACACCTCAGAGAGACGTTACCCACAATCCGCTGGGCTCATAACAAGAGATCTCTGCTTCTCCGGGCCTGAAATGGAAAGCCCTGAATAGAAGGAGGGGGCTAAAGAGAGAGAAGGAGAGACTGGTGGGTGTTTGGACATGAGAGAGGAGCTGAGAGAGAGAGAGAGAGAGAGAGAGAGAAGCAGAAAAGATAGAGGGAAAGTGTTTTTTTTTTTTCTCGTTGTTTTTCTGGCAAGAAGCCGAGTGAGCTAGGGATGGTGGGAGGAGACAGAGGGAGTATAGGAAGGAAAAAAGAAAAGGAAGATATACAGAGGGAGAGAGTGAAAGAGAGATGAGAGGGCAAGAGAAATTAAGAAACGAGTGAAAAGAGTGTGAAAATGCAAGAGAGAAAGTGATATGGAGGGAGATCTGTGTCTCATGTTTAGATCATTCATCTCTGGTTGTGTGTTGTGGTCTCTGTTGGTGGGGAGGGAGTTTAATGACACACATTCATCATACTGTGTGGATCGCGCTGAGGATCTGCACGCCTCTGCATTCTACACACACACACACACACACACACAATAAACACACACCCTTGCAATTATGAGTGCACACTAGGCGACACTGGGTGAGGTTATGTTTCACTGCAAATACATTTCATGTCCTATAATCCCCCTTCTGGCACCAGCCCTCACAGTGTGAATTTAATATACATTTATGGCTTGTGTAAGAGGTTGAGTGTGTGTGTGTGTGTGTGTGTGTGTGTGTGTGTGTTAACACTGCTCCCTTTGACTGTCCTCTGGTATGAGCCTTTGGCTTTTGTTCAACAGACAGACGTCGGCTTTTCTATCAAATAATCATGGTCATCTCTGTAACTTAAAGAAGCACCAAGGAGTTTTGAAAATCGCACCCTCTACAGGTTTAAATGGAAGCTTGCCAGAAGGCAAGTCAATAGGGCTCGATCCGACCAGGCAAACTTGTTTAGTGCCATTAATGCCGATAGAGGGCCGCAGCGCAATGGGTCCACTTCGACATAGTAAACACACACACACACACTCTCTAACTCTCTTGTGATGAAGCTCAGAAGTTCAGTAATCCTTGGTGCTTCCATGATTATTTAATGGTCATAAGAAACAATAATTTACTCTTAGAATGTATCTGATGTCCTTGCCCTGACAGCACAAAGCACCTGACCACTATAACTATTCAAGCCGAATGCAGTGAATGAGTTGAGTTTGTAATCCATCCTATTGAGTCTGGCAGCGTAGAGTAAACCCTTTCCCCTATGCTTTAACCATGTGTGTGTGTGTATGATTTGTGCATACACTATGTGTTGGCAATTAATTGTTTTGACTGTTTTGTAGAAGCCAGTCACCCCCTGGAGACCAGAAGTGAATATATTCACTCTCTGTGTGTGTGTGTGTGTGTGTGTGTGTGTGTGTGCGTGCGCCTCATCTCATTCAGATACATCTACGTGCCTCTGGGTGGCTCTCGGCACGGCGTCTTCCGGAAGGTTCTGTCGACGGCGCTGGCATTTGGCTTTGTGTGCTTCTGGCACGGCGGCCACGACTACCTGCAGCAGTGGGCTCTGCTCAACTGGGCCGGAGTGCTGCTGGAGAACGCACTGAGCACGCTCCTGACCACCACCCCGGTCTGCACCACCATCGTAAGTCACACACTGAGCTTGCTCCACACCTACTTTGATATGCACCTTCATAAAAAGCTATACACAGTATGTGTTGCCGTTCCATCTTCCCTTGGTCATACAGCAAGCATGTTCTTCGCCATCACAATGCTTTGCACCCTCATTGTCTCAACTTGAAGGCCATTCTTAAGCCCGTAACCTCAAAAGACCTAACTGGCCTGAATCACCAAGTGTTTGAGGGCCCATATTTTAGGATTACTTTAGGGTGGAGGGGGGCATGAGATTGAGCCATTAAGCAGATGGGAAGGAAGATGGGGTTTGCGTGGGGCACAGATTCTGGAGAGTGCATTGAGCATGCTCCACACTCGAGCAGTGCTCAGCACTTCCATCAAAACCCAAGCAGAGTGAGGGGTGTACTGCATGTATGGGTGGGGAGGGTTGGGGTGGTGATGGGTGATCGTGGCCGATAGTGAGGATTACAGAGGAGGCCTAATGCAGGGTAGGGCCAGCTGAAATATGGATTGAAACACATGAGTCTGGGCAGCCAACTGTGCAGTTCAGGCTTCTGAGCTGCATATTTTTATTGACGGTACTGACATATTTACAGCATATGGGTGTGTGTGGGCGCGGGTTGTCATTGGTGTGTGTAGTGCATATGCTGAGCCAAACATGAATTCTCTGTGTTTGTGTGTGTGTGTGTGTGTGTGTGTTGATCCAGCAAATCTCGGTGTTAGCAGAAGGCCTGTAAAGCATGTAGTTATCTTCCCGCACCAGACTGGACCAGTGTCAGGGTTTATAGAGGCAGAGGAAAGCTTAGTCCAGATTTGCCTCCATGACTGCGTCCTCCTGTTTCCCCCCTTCCCTCTGTGTCTCACTTTCCTCCAAGTGTTGTCGCGTGTGCAATGTGAGATGGTGCCTGCCTGTGCTTGCAGCCTGTGCCACTTACTGCTGAGATTCCACTGGCTCTTCTACTTCCTAGATGTTAAAAAACGTGCAATGGATGAGTGGAAATTTTTACCTTGTACACTCTTTGATTTGTGAAAAACAAAGCTCAAATGCTTTTTCACAAACCCAGTAATAACCTTTATAGTTAGGCTTGGGATTGAAATGGTTTGTTTAGGCTAAACGATTCCTTTTTGGCAACCCCAGGTGAACTGTAGTGGATTCCCGAATGTTCCTGCATAGCCCGGCTTTGTTCCAATTCACTCCTTTTAATGGCTATTTCCAAGTTCAAGATTTACATATGAATGAACCGTGTTTCGCATTCACGAACGCTCTTAATTTAACAAAATGGTTTTCCATTGTATATCCCCTTTAGATTTGTATGTTTTAATACCTAATAGCTGTGTTTTTTCCCTCTAGGTTCTCCTCTTTCAATGTGGTCTGTACTGTTTGGATTTCCACTGAATATTTCTCTCTCTCTTTCGCTTTTTCTTCTCCTTTTTCCACTCTTGCTTTTGTTATCCCTTAACAACAATATTGCGTGACGATGAATGCTGATAATTAGGCACACATGCCTGCGAGCGGGAATTTCATGGTGATTGTTAGTGACTTGAATCCTCCAAAACCTACTTATTTGCCTACTAACAGAGGCACTTTATCCGCCCACTTATAAAGCATGCACATTTACAGACCGTGTCCTGCTAAAGCAAGGCAATAATGCAAATCAAAACACCATGGAGGAAACTTCTTAGCTTTAAGTTGAGTCAAGTTCAAAATAAATGTATTATACATGACAGCACCATCTGCATAGAGCAAAACACCAGCTTGTGCATCGCGTCATCTGGAAGGGAAACACACACGTAGTTAAGCCAGGACTGGAACACTGACATGAGGCCAGGCCCATATATCATGGCCTCTGCCAGAATGTCATAACACGCTCTGGGCTGCCCCAATGTTTGCTTTGCTGACATTGACAGTGATGGATAGTGTGAGTCTGGGATCTTCCTGCGGCTAGTGGCTGGTCTAGAGCATAAGTCATCTCCATCACTGTGCACCGCAAGTCATGTCCGCAGCCATAATGGATAGGACTGGAGTGGCTGCTTTGCATTCATGTCACTCCCTGTGATGTACTGTGTGAGTCTGTGGATGCAGACACTGCCTGAGTTTGCTTAGTTGGTCTGTGAGTATGTGTGTCTGAGTGTGTGTGTGTGTGTCTGTGCGTCTGAGTGTGTACAAATTTGTGACCCCTGGGAAGGCTAATCCAGCTCAACGAGATACAATTATTTGTCTTTGTGTGTATGTGTGTGTATCAGTTTGCCCTTTGTGTGCATTTGTTTTTGTTCCTGTCACTTTCATTTTGACTGTGTGTGTGTGTGTGTGTGTGTGTGTGTGTCTGTCTCTGTGTGCATGTGCCTGTGACTGCACGCACTGTTTTGTTGTCATCATACATCATCATTTGTAGAATGGTCTGTTGCTTGCTGACGCTGATTTGTGTGTTTGATGAATCTGAGTTTACGTAATTACAAGGTAATTCCTAACACCCCGCTCCCCTGAGACAGTGAGTCAGTCTCCCGTTGAGTCGTAATGGATGCCCACTTACACATACACACCTGTTTGCACTGTGGAGTGCTTCACTTACCGAACGCTGATTAGATCATGTTAAATGCAGTTGATTGACAGCTTCCTCCGTCCTCTTTTGCTGCAGGAGAGCGTCCTGTCTCCGCCCATGAGGAGGCGGGGCCTGGCCTTCATCTCAGCCTTCTCCACGGGCCTCCTCATCTTGTCCAATCTGATCTTCCTGGGGGGGAACCACGTAGGAAGAATCTTCTGGAAGAGAGTCTTTTTACAAGGTGGGTTGTGTTTGACAAACTGTGTGTTGAGGTCCACCTGCAATTTGTGAAAACTCTCTCTCTCATTACTTCCACAAATTCTCTGGTTTCACATGCACTCCTTTTTCTGTCAGAGCCAATTATGACTCATTTCCATCTTCTAGGTTTGTCTAATAATGAGGATCAGTTACTCACTCTTTGGCATTCACCGACTGTGTTTTTGTGTGTTTTGCCACTTTTTTTTTCTATTCATCCTAATTCTTAAGTACAGTAGGCTCTAAAGAATTTAAATTTAACATGGGTCATCTTGACAAATGGCAACTGCCAATGTCTGGGGGTAAGTTTTAAAATAGCTCACCTACAAACTTCTATAGCAATAACGCCCAGTGCCCAAAATATATATTTCGTATTGCCTTTGTTCCACTCTCAGTGGTGTCACCTTGTGCCAGCTCTCATAGTAGTGAGCCCATTAACATATAAAGTATTCGAAATGAGAAATGAGTTTGAGGAGATATTGTGACAGTGGCTAGCCTGATGCTTCAAACATTTTCACACGTCTAAAATCGATCCCTTGGCATATGTTGGCTTCCCAGGCAGATACTTTCTGCATTAATGAATCGCTACTGTTTGACTGTGGTTAGTGATGTCTGTAACCCACTCTTTGAGTTCCATCACTTTTAGCCTCGATTCGTCAGTATAAACCTATGCCTGTGGACAGAGCCCTGACACAGTGGTGGAGCTAAATAAGAATTTGAAGCTAAGAGCTAGGCGGTGCTAGCCTGGATAGATATTAGCCGTATTGGGGGAAAATACTGTTTTTATCCCTCTCTGATTAATTAGAATCCGTCATTAACTGTTAGAGTCAGTCAATCAGTGGATAATCACAAACCATCCAATCTACAATTTTCTGTGAGTTTCTTGAGCTGTCAACAAAGGAACTCGCAATTTATAGAAACAGGTCCTGTTGAGAAAAGACTGTAATTTATCTCCCCTGGACCACAACTCATCATTAGGTCTGCTGACGTACATCCCCACCTCCACTCATGACATCAGATCATGCATGGCTAAGGCCCTCTGACCAGTACAGTGCTGTGACATCCAAAAGCATGTAACTGTACTGTACTGTCATACCTTCAACATTTGCTTCTTTTGTGCTTTTTTTTTTTTTTTTCCTGAGGGTTTTACTGGCAGTGGGGGTTTAATCCACATACTGTATGTGTGGACAACCTTCAAATAGCTATTACCTTAGACAAACATGTTCCTGTACAGCCTTCTATGCCCAAGAACATACAAGACATCAGCTAAGACTGTGAAGATACTCATTCATCCAGGTTGTGGTGATCAAAGTTGTTAAATTTTGATGCAACTGGACTTCTTATTTCAGTTCTGATCTGAAGATGGAGAACCAATGAGATATATCTCTGGAGTGGGTCATCATCTATCTGCTACATACCATTCTGTCACCTCAGCCCAGCAAGTGTAACTGCTCTTCACTATCAGAAAAGTGGATCCTGTCATCATAGTCTCACCCCCATTAAGACATTGTCTTTTGCTAAGTATGTTAATGAGGGACCCATGTAACCCACTGTCACATGATGAGAGGTGTGGCGTTGGAGTTGGAAGAACTGTGCTAGGTTGCATACAACTTGGTGCATTTGATTACAAGACATCAGAATCTTAGATTGCTGAGTACCCCCATCTCACCCTCTTGCCAACACACACACTTACACTCACACACACTTCGTGACAATCACCAAGTCAATCGCCGTTAGACAATCCCATTTGATTTTTTTCATGTCACAGCTGGTAATTTCTTCACCATTCTTGCCAGCTGGCTTACAGACTCATAGGAAACTCAAGATTTTCAGAGTGAATAGACAGGCAATAGACATGATTGTTTTCATCATCAGCATATTTCATGTTTCATGTTTCACAGCTCTTTTCAGTTATTCACTTGAAAAATACACAATATTTGAAAACACATGTTCTATTAAGACTTCTCAAGGTATGGACTATCTATCTGTCTATCTATCTGTCTATCTATCTGTCTGTCTGGCCATCTGTCCATCTGCCCTGCAATTTAAAATAATAATCTGGTGGGAGCCAATAAATGTGTGCTTTTTGAGAGGCAAGTTGAGGCCATGAGTCTGTAATGGCCAAGTCGAATTGTTTCCTGTTCTGCTTCTTGGTTTCCATGGTAGCCAGTTCAAGAGTCATCGTGGCACCTCTGTGTGTCACTGGAGGAAGTCGAGTGTTGCGTCCCTGTGGCTTCTACCATCTCTGCTCTGCAGTCATCTCGGTCACAGGTGTGTGTGAGAAACTGTTGAGTGACATTAGATCCGTCATCTACTGTTTGTTAGTGAGCATCCATCTATAGGCCTTAAAGAAGGGCTAAGCAACATTCTGTTTTTTTCTCGCACAAGCTCCCTCTAAAGACCGCTGTATTGCATTGTATTGCACTGCATTCTATTGGAGGCGGTCCGCGCTGCTGAACATTGCAAGTGCTGTATCTACTGCTATGGGCCACGGTGGCGCATTCTACTCCATTTGTTCGCCGTGTAATGACTCATTTTAGCATCCTAAACGGTATGAAACGGATTAATTAAATTAAAATTGTTGCATAGTGGGCCTTTAATGGTCATGCTACACTAATTCACATAGATATATAGATAGATAGTGGACCCATGTCCTACCCACTTCCCCTAGTCTATAAGTATAATAAGATTGGATATGGCCATTTAGCTGTGACAGGCCCTCCAGTGCTACTCTTATCACATCACAGCAGAGAGTGGGCTGGAGCAGCAGCCTAGGGAATCTCCCCAGCCTCATCTCCGGCCCCAGCCACAGTTCAGCCTCTGCTCCATCTCCAGTCATGGCCCACAGTTCAGCCCTAACCATTCCCCAGCATCTCTTACAGCCTCTGCCTCTCCCTAGCCCACAGTTCAGCCTCATCTCCAGCTCCGAGCCATCCACTCAGCCTCTTCAACTCCTTCCCAGTGCCCTAGTCCCTACCTCTCCCCAGCCCCTGTTCCAGGCCAAGCCGCCCAGTCTTTTCCCCAGCCCCTAATGCACTCCTTTCCTCTGCTCTTGGAAATCTCTTTCTCCTCCCTCAGCTCCTCTTTTAGCAGCCTCTCACTATGTTCCAGGCACCCGTGTGTGTCTGTGTGCATTAGTACAGCTATCTGCTATCTGTTTTTTAATAAAAAGAGTGTCACTCTTCATTAGCGTCCATTAGCTAAAAGTGTGTTTATGTTAATACAAGTGATGATGAGTCACCGTGTGTGTGTTTTTGTATGCAGGCCATCTTTATTTTTTTAGAGTTGTGACTCTGTTCCATTTTGGTCTTTTCACAGTACGTGTGCATGTGTGTTTATGCATTCTACCATACTTGGTGTGATTACATTAGATTAACGGTGTAACACACACACACACACACACACACACACACACATACATATGCACGCATACATCCAATGGTCCATACACCATCAGCAATAATCATCAGAGAAACACAAGGCAAAGTGTACGTGTGTGTGTGAGTTCAAAGCAGAGGATGAAAAATGTGTAAACTGAAGTGTCTGAAGAAACACTGTCTGAGCAGCCTTGTTCGGTGGAAGTCGGTGTCAGTGTTCCGATTTCATGGCCACACTCTTCTTTGTACAGTGCTTCAGGTAATGATTTCAGATTCTTTGTATAGTATGAACTTGAGATTGCATAATCATTTTTTTTTTTTACTGCAACACACACATCTTTATTGACTAATCTATCTGTTGGTGTGTGTGGGTGGCATCTTTAATTTTTTCCCCTCTCTCTCTCTCTCACACACACCCACTTGTCATAGTGTTTCTGTGTGGGGGCAACGTCTTCCACACACACAGTGACACACTCACACACTCGCTCACTCACATACACACACAGTCTGTGGTCTACTGCTCCTTCTGGGGCGTGTAGGCATCTGAGAGGTTTAAGACATGCTTGAAAGCTCTGTTGTCATGACGCCACACAGACTGAGTGTCCAGGAGAGGCTTACGGATGAACTGAAGGGCAATCAGGCCAATACACACTGCCCCCCCCCCTCCCTCAAACTCATCACTCTCTAAGATGTTCCTGTATTCCCACTCTCACTTTCTCTATATCTCTCTCTCTCACTCTGCTCTCTGTCACTTGCTCTTTTTTCTCTCTTTCTCTATCTCTCTTTCTCTTTCTCTCTCTCTCTCTCTCTCTCTCTCTCTCTCTCTCTCTCTCTCTCTCTCTCTCTCTTCCTCCCCCTCTCACTCTCAATTGGGTGACTGTTTATGTTTTTGTGATGAGATTGCGGACATTAGTGGGGTCCTTCCCCAGCCCCTTCTATGCCCACATTATCCCCCTCTTTCTCTCTCTTTTTTATCTACCTCTCTATACCTTTTTGTCTCTCGTTTTCTCACTGTTCTCCTTGCTGTTGTTCCACTTGCCACTTAGAGTCTTGTCCTCTCATTCATGTCTTCCTGACTTCACTTTGTGGTTAGAGTGATTGCAGCGAGAACACTACAGAGGATTCAGCTTATGTCTCTCTCTCTCTCTCTCTCTCTCTCTCTCTCTCTCAATATATATATATATGTGTGTGTGTGTGTGTGTTGTGTGTTGGTGGTTGTGTGTCTGTCAGTTCAAGTGTGATGTGGCAGTCCCTGACTCTGTGTAATGAAGCCACTGGAGGACTGGTCCTTACCGAGTGTGCACACCAGAGCATGTGAGCGGAGATGAGCGGTGAGAAATCCCTCTGCCCCTCTAGCTCAGAACGCTGTTTCCTCCGCCCCGCTCTTTCGCTTAAATCCGCACTAGGCTCTAGCGCTCCACGCTCAGACCAAATATTGCCCACTTAGCTGAACCCACTTAGCTCTCCACACTTACTCTGCTTATATGCGACCGCTCACAAGAGCAACATGCCACCACCAACACGCCAATGTGCAGAGTTTTAATGGGATAAAATGTGAAAAAAAATGGCAAGAGGAACTGAGATGTATTTTATAAACTACTACTTTATAAACAAATGTATACAAACACAACCATAACCATGACAGCTGTCAAGTCCCTAGCAGCCAGGGCATTTTACTAATCCAACTGGGTGGTTGTGGCTGGGCTGGCAAAGGGCTTCCCTCACGCCGCAACTGAAGTCTACAGCCCTTCCATATTATAAGATTCCCATGTGCATTATGTATTTCCATGTGTTGCATGCACTCAGATATTCTGTTGGAAATCCTGTTGGGCAAATGAGGCGTCAGTTGGGCAGGCACTTTTTTTTTAATTGGCTCCAGATCAATGCTCTTAAATCATGTATGTGCTCTAATACTGCTGACTGGGGTGCTCTGATTTATTCATGAAGGCAGGGTTGACTGCAGTGTGGGGGGCTGGACCTAGAAAGTCCCTGCAGTTAGGACTGGACACATCCAAGATGGGAACAGAGTTAGGATCGCACACAGATATACCAGATGGGAAGAGCGATGGGATTGTGTTTGTGATGAGGCAGCAAAGTTGGTGGTCACTGGTCACACACGCTCTCTCTCCCACACACACACACACACACACACACACACACACACACACACACACTATGTGTATGTGTATATTTTCAATCACTGTAAGGGAAAGAAAAGTGGGAACAGCACTGCGGATATTGCGGATAAAAATCAATCTGTGAAATGAAAGTTCACTAGCATAATGACACACCATGAGAAACACACACTCACACAAATGGACATATTCCGTAACTGTCTTTTATGAGTTTGCTATCTCTCGAGGCTGTGATCATCTCTGTTTATATTACATGAAGTAGTAGGTGGACGTGGGTGGAGGGGAAGTAAATATGCTTAGAGATGGCTGCTGTGCAGAGATAAGGACCAATCTAGTGGCCTCTGATAAACATGGCCACCACTAATACCTTATTACACCAGCAAGGAATCTAATCACAGCTTTTTGTGTGCAATAACCATTATACGTCACTTAGGCACCCAATAATGCTAACGAGGCTTCCTCTGGGCCATGTCAGGGAGTAGGCTACTGCCATTATGCTCGCAGGCTGAGCGGAAGCACTGGAAAATGAGTCATTTAGGGTGCCGTTCAGGGGTGACCCCACTCGACGTGCCGGACAGAAGGTCAGGAAGCGCACTCCACCGGGGCACGCTCCAAATCACAACCCAGCAGTAAATGTTCCTCTTGCTCTTTCTGATGATTGGGGGATGATTTGAAAATAGGGCAGGCCACAGAACATAAGAGGATATTTTGGCCCATCAGCCAATAAGGCTGAGGGAAAGCTAAAATATACAGTGGGGACGTAGCAGTCCCTAAGGCCAGTATCACACTACAGCTGCAATATATCCCAAGGGCACAAATTGTACATGGATTAACTTGGGGTAGACTAGGACGTTTAATAAGAAAAGATCTGCTTCCATTTGCAGCTGTCCAAATCAAGGACATAAAGACACTTACAGTGTCATTGTGGTTTACGTCATCTTGGTCACAGTTTCCAGATTTCCGGTGAAATCATTTATGAAGTTCTTAGTTGTTATTAATGTTGTAATAACAGTTAAGTAGCACTTATTATTATGATACTACAAACCTTATTAACATGTGGTCCTTGGGTTGTTTTAAAACTGAAGTTATTAAACTAATGCATACAACATAGGAACTCATCTGTCCCCATCATTCTTGGTGCCGGATGATGGTGGTGTGTACATCAAGGGGGATGTTGACAAAATTGTTGACTTTGTTGTCTCTCTCTCTGTGTCACACACACACACACACACACACACACACAGAGAGAGAGAGAGTGTGTAGTGAGCGTTGGACGCAGGTGTTTCGAGACTTCTTAGAGCAGATAATTGTATTTCTCACTATAGTCATATTAGGTGTTCATTTATAGCATTGCATTAACAAACCACATGGAAAAAAACTTTCTACACTTCTGCATACACAAACACACCAAGCATTGATTAGTAGATTGTAGCCTGACTTAATGACTGAAGCCTATTTTAGATGTGATACACACACACACACACACACACACACACACTCCAGCTGTGTCACAAGCTTCTATTGATTCCATGAAAGGAAGGAAAGGGAAAGGCACGGTATGGCAGTAGTTGCTGTCTCAGGTAAGCCAAGGCATTGGTCCAAAATGGTCTCTCTGTCTTTGTGTGTGTCTGTAGGAGGCCTCTCTAACCACTCTAATCTTCGGAAGGGCAGATAAGCCGGTGGTCTGTTCAGCCCTGGGCTATGTGGATCCGGATCGGCCCGGTTCTGTTTGAGCCTGGGTCACCCACAGGACCAGCCCAGTGTGTTTTTGTGCCATCTGATAAAGAGATGGTCTGGAACCGGCCAGCGAGACCATTTAATTATTGTCCAAATCCAACTCCTGACAGACACACACACAAATGGACCAGTCTGGTTAAATGACTGATCTCTGTCTTTGCTAGCCACAGGCAGGACGTGCCTATTGAACTGGACAAACACTCGTTAGTCATAGGAGCTGTGGTGTGTGTTTCTTTCTCTAAATGTGCTTTTGAGGATCATTATCCACACACACATACACACTCACTCACTCTCAGTTGGACACTGGGGAGTGTCGTAATTGTATGTTTTTTGGGGGGGCTTTTCCTTAATCTGTTTACCAGTCACGCCAAGCCAAGCTCATCCTATCCAGTCGATTTGTGACCAACCCCGCACACACATGCACACACACACACACACTCACACACATCCAGAGTGATTACTTGCTTTACTGCCAAGTTAAATCCTACGTTTTACACTAACTTTTACACTAAACAAAAATTTCTGAGTTTTTGCAGATCTGCACAGTGCCTGATCAAAGCAGAGCTGTATGCTGTTTTTGTGCGTGTGTGTCTGTGTGTGCACGATTGACGGTCAGGGTTGGTAAGGTAGACAGTGCCTGCCCTGGTAGATACAAAATTAAAAAAAAATGTCCTGAAAAATATATTAAACATAAAAATACAAAAAATTATTACCAATTTCGCTAGTAAGTCCATAAGCATCTAGAGGCAAATTGCCATAATTTCACCAACAGGACATGCACCACCAGGCTCTGCTTATCTCCCCATTGCCTTAACATTTTGGGGGTTGGACGCTAGTCATCTTGTCAACACTAGTCATTTTGAAGCAGGTACAGAAGAGGCGATTCAATATTTCCCAAATATTCGGTGTCAACCACTTTATTGCATTTCAGACCACCCATGAAAAAGGCTCAAAGTGTTAAATAACAAACTATACCTTTAAGGGCCCTCCCCCCACTACGATGCCTCTTTGCGTTATCAAACTAAGTACATTCAAAAGGCTACAAAAGGCCAAATTCATCACAGACAAACCTTGAGGAAACCAGTCATTGTGAGTTTGCTTGCTAGCTAAAATTAGCTAATTCCCCAAAACAAAATTGAAGTAGTAGTTTTAAAATCCGTCAGTCATTTTATTTCAAGAAGCAGGCTAGCGCAAAGCAAGACTGTGGTGTTGTAAAGTGTTTGTTCAGATTTAAATTTATCACACAGGGGGGTTACATGTCATATCTGAGTGTGAATGAATGTAAGTTGAATGTAAATTTTAAATGTGAATGAGTGTAAGTTTTTAAAACACTGTATAACACCCTCAATGTGGCCTAGCCTTAGTTACACAATCATGAGATTGTTAGATTTTTTTTGTGTTCATGTACTAACCAAATTTTTTTCTCTAGGCCTATAATGTGATTCTTTAAAAAAATCACAAAATAGCAATGCTCATTTTAATTTATCCCCCAATAAAGGACATCAAATTACACAAAATGTAATGCATGTTTGTTTGACCTGGCCAAAAATAAACATGTAATTATGAGTCCACTTCTATGAATACTTAAGTGGGTACCTCTTGACCTTTTGTGCAGATTATTTTGAAGTCTAATTTGGGTCAAGTACTGCAAGCAGAGACCGGAAAAATGGTATTCATTCAACAGTTCAAACAGCTGATTTCGTTAGTGATGATGACCGGAACAGTCCACTTCCTTTTTGTGTCCCACTCATTTCACGTCACTTGTTGAACCAAACCCGGTTCTCTATGTAAATTCAGTCATTTCATTGATGTCAACATAAATCTAACTTCTGCTAAAGATAATTTGGAACATTAAAACAAAAACACTGAAGGATTATTAGCTTAGACACTGCTAATTAAATGGTATACTGTACATGTATCTAAAGGACAAGTGTGCTTGTTTGTGTTAGTATTTTGTACTGGCTTATCTTACAATGGTAGTGTTGTAAATTATGTAAATTTACTGTGCTTGTGTGTGTGTTCACACAGGGTGGTCCAACATTGCCGTCCCTATGCTGGGCTTTCTCTACTGCCTCGCCCAGGTGGGGCTGGAGTGGGACCGCAAGGCCCGGTGACATCACTCTCCCATCATGCCCCTCACCGAACAACCTGTGGTGGAGCTGTTGTCACCATCATCACCAAACCACCCACCGGCTCCCTCCACAGAATGAAGCAGGACTTCTCATTTTCAAAGCAAACTCTTTTCATATGTATGAATTCCATATGTTTGTCCTGATTCCTATGTACATGTACAGTTCTCTGCCTACATGTCTTTCATGTCAACTGCATATTAGATGATGCTAATGATGCCTATGTTTGGGTTCATGACTGATTTGGAATCAGTATTTTTATTCACCTGCCATTTTCAGGCAACTGGCTGTGCCGTCACGTCTCTTTGATTAGCGTCCAGGTTAGCCGTGCCCGTTGGGCCCCCCTTCCCAATCCCCCCGATCGTCTCTCCCAGGGCACTAGTGATACGAGTGGATCTGTGACAGTAATCTGATTAGCGGGGTTGGGTCGGAGCCCAAAATCCCACCTCATTAGGGAGACTTAGACGTGGCCAAGCGTCACAAAGCCCGCCGCAGTGAATACACCTTCAGTATTACCACACTTTAAATAGCTTATGATAAGAACCCAACCCTATTAACCATGGCTTAGCCATATGAAAATAATTTCATCACATGTAATGGAGCCCATCTGTTAGGGAGTGTTTTCACAAGCGCATATAGCTTTTACCTCCAGGTGTTTTGTGACATTTCGTATTTTGGACCATCCTTGCTTGTCAAACCGTGGCTGCCCCCCCACTCTACATCTGTCTATGTTTAAATCAGAACACTATTGTTTTCAACCAGTAATGGTTTCTTATTATTATTTTAAACAAATCCTTATAGGAACAATGCAACGCTGCTTGGTCTAATTCTAACTTCTTTTAATACTCTCAGTCCCTCTCCTCTCTACCAATCATATTGCTTTAACGAAACCAACAGAGGGTTAGTGTATAAAATATTTTATTATTATAAATAACATTTTACATTTCTTTACAAATCCTTTTTGTGCTTGCAGAAGTTAAAATTTCCATCCTCAGGAGATGCGTAGAGCATTAATACAATAACATGTGCATAAACCTCAAAAGTGTCTTTCTCCATGATAACAACAATAATAATAATAACAATAATTTACTCTTTCTTCGGTCCATCAATAAATGACATTCCAAATATATTACATATATATACTTACATACAGTACTTAGTGCTACCAGGCAGCTGACGCAGAGCTGACCATAAAAATAGTTTGACGTATAGCTGAAGGGCCGTATGGTTGCCGATCATGCTTGCGTTGTGTGGGATCGAGCGTGGGGGGTGGGGGGGTCTTGTGACATGGCTGAGGGGATGATGCTAGTGGTGGGTTGCTCAGACAAGGTCAGACAGACATGTACATACATTATATAGGCAGAATGGGCTCATGCAAGGATGGGATCTGTCTGCCTGTCTGTCTGACTTTCTGATGCTGACAGTTCCAAATACCTCCATCAGATTCCTATGCTTTCATGTCATACAAATCCGCACGTCCAGGCTGAATTCACATAGACTAAAACGTAATTACTGTAGTTCATACACGACTCAACAAGTGCAGCTCAAGAACAAGTAGATCACTCGCTGTCTGTGAATTCAAGCATGCATATAACAGCATGCCACTGGAGCATCTCGCCGTGGCGTTGACAGACGTGCTGTATCCTCTGGATGAATGACGGATGACACAGCAGTCTGAATGACGCCGATCCGTGCGGTGGCATGACAACAGTCGTCTCAGCAATACGGCATCTCGCCTTCTTTTCTCTACCCTGTGCAGGCCCTTCTCCCTCTCTCCTTTCCTTTTTTATACATCACAGGAGTTTGTCAGTCTGGACAATGAGCTGAAAAGTTTGGTCAGGCCATCGCAAATATGACTAACATTGTGGGGATCCCTTGGGAGTGTGCTAGAGGGGTATAGCCATATAATGGGTTGCATTATTGCTTTGTGACTCATGGTAATCATGGCAATGCCACATTCTTAGTGGTATGGGGTTAGCTTGATGGGTCAGCAGCGGCAACATTCACATGTCATGGTTTGGGTGTGAATGGCTTGGGTGTGGCGTGTGCCATTAAATACTGTATTTGACTGTGTTTGACTGGGATGGAGACCAGTGTCTGGCTTTTGCAGTGTGTAATGAGAGAGCTGCTTTTTATTCATGACACTCGTTTTGATTCAATTGACACTGTTACATCACATGGGCATTAATTTTGCCCTTTTGTATTGTACTGACAGGATTATCTCAGAAATAAATATAATAAACATCTGTGGGGTAATTATTTGGCTGCTGCTCACGGGTGTGTATGGACACGCGCACACACCATACATTCTGAATTCTTTTCACTGAGTATACATAACTGATATGAAGTCTATATGTTCAAATCATGTGCAATAAAGGCTGAAGAGCGATTTATAAGATGAGAAACCCTCTTCAATAACACTCAAATAAGGACAGGACAGGATTCACCGACCCAGAGGAGAATTAATCGACTACTCACTTTCCCATTAGATGTGTAGAAGGCTGAATGGGCAGCATTATCTGGAAAAACTTAGTGGGGGACTTTTGTTTTACCAGAAATGTGACAAATTAAACCTCACATAAATATGAATGCAGCAAACTGCACGCTCCAATATTTGTCATCCTAATCGACACACCACACCGGGGTTTTGCATGGGGCTTTGTCTTTTCCGCATTGTCGGTATTGGTTGACAATTTGCCATGCAGTTAGCATCCACTTATCCTGTCACGGGCCAGGATATCCAGCAGAGAAGTGTTCTAGAACTTCAGACCTCAAAGGTTGCCCAGGCACCCTAACTAAAGCATTTCAACACCCATTCAAAGGCAGCCAGAGAGGCGATTTGTAAAAGCCTTTGTGGCTTTTCTTCAGCAAAATGCTGCCTATAGTGACTTTAAACACTGTCTCCTGCAGTCAGGCTGATAAAACCTGTGGTATAATACACACACACATACACACACACTGCTTTCTTTCTCTCTACAGTCCCACTGGTTTATCCTGCTAAAATAAAGGCTGTGAGTGTGTGTGTGTGTGTGTGTGTGTGTCTGTCCGTGTCCTGAGCCTGACTCCCCTGCAGACTTGATAATGAGCCTTAGGAGCTGTGACCCTATCTATGATAGCTGCAGTCCACTGCAACAGCTCCTGCTGACCAGCACCCAGTAACAAACGTCATACAATTCCCCACTGCACCAAGCTTAGTAGTCACTCTATTACAGTACAACATTTCAAGCAATGTTTTTTGTTTTACAGTAAACCATAGTGAATACCAATCTGAGCTGTGGCAAATTTATGCTTAAGTCAACAAAAAAAAAATGCGAAATATTGTAAAGATGTGTAATACTGCTATGCAATGCTAATTGGGATGCTAAAGATGAAACAGTTTTTTGACTCCAGTTTGAATATGTTAGCTTGCCTGTCCTGTGAATCTCTCGTTCCCGTGTCTTAGAGGCTTGACGTAAGACCAGTGATGGTGTAGTGAGACTGATTTGATTCTGAACTTGTGAACTTGCGGAAGGCATTGACGTTAGCATGTCTGACAGACAAGGACGTGTAAAACAAAGGGAGTCGGATCACAAGCTGGAGGTCATCAAACCTCGTTCTATGCATGAGTGCCTTCGCATGTAGCTAGCAGCAAGGCCACATGGGTAATGACATGCACATGTGTAGCCACTGGATCATGCTCGTGTGAGGATTATGTACTGTATGTGTCGTCGTCAACCATTGTTTTTTTTTCTTTGTTTTTGTTCTGGAAGACCCAGCCACAAGCCACCCAGTGTCCCTGTGGCTTCCTGGACAGTTTTCAAGTGAGCGTTCGCCACCGGCGACAACAGCGGACAGCAACGGTAGGTTTCTCTGCTATACATGTCCTCTTTGTTTCTGTTTCATCTCTATAATTTCCCACCAGACGCACAGTGCTAAGTGGAGCAGTTAGTGCAAAAATCGCCAGGATAGTCCTGCTCCTCACAAAAAAAATCCTCTTTAAAAAATCTCTAATCTGTGATATTTGTGTGTTGCTTGTCTTTGTTGTATTTGTGTGTGTGTGTGTGTGTGTGTGTATTTGTTTGTGTGTGTAATATTACATCACCCACAGAGAAAAAAAAAGGCCAGGCTGATGTGAACAATCACATCATTCCAAGCCATTGACTCATTTCATCCGAAACATCCGAAACTCAACGCGGGTTTCCGAGACAGTCCAGCCGCCCACACCAAACCTGCAGTCTGGATTGGCCCAGCTCTCAATGATGACCTTAAGCACAGTGTCAGTGTTCTAAATCAAACAGGTCCTCCTGCTTCCCATCTTCTTTCCCCGCTGAATGGGTTCAAGAGTCGCCATGATGACGACGAAGATGATGATGATGATAATGATGGTGACAAGTGATATCAGTGAGGCCGGCCGTGATAAGGCTCTATTTGAATCTGAGCATGTGAACTCGATAGATAAGGATTTGACACAATCTCGGAAAACGAAAAAGATTAAATTGGAACTGGAGGGAAGTGCAGGCAGAGGGTGGATCAAGGGGGGGTTCTAGATAGTGTTTGTTTCCATGACGACACTCGTGTCACTCACAGTGCCCTGAGGCTAAAATGTCAACAACCCCCGCCCCCCTCCACTCACAAAATACACGACCACCATTTCCTTTGCCCCGTCTCTACTCTGCTCTCTTGAGAGGCACACAGGGGAGCTCAGTCGCACAGCGGTCAGAGTGTGTTTGTCTCTTTGTGTCTGTGTGTGTGCGTTTCACACTGGGTTTGCCATCCCACACACTTTGAAGGGTCTCAAGTGACGCTCCATCTGTGTCTTGTGCACATATAAATAGATATCAAGTCTGTTCTCTTGAGAAACATGTCGAATGTCTCTCTAAAGAATACTCTGGTGATCTCTGACAAAGACAATCTCTCACATAAACACACGGGCTCGTGTGTATGGTGTGTTTCTCCAGCAACACATCAAAGGCTTCACTCTCGCCTTGTTTCCAGAGAGACAGCCTCTATTGCTCGTGTCAGTCAACAAAGCAAAACAGCCAACACCTGGTTGACACCCAACTCAACCCGACGCCACCTGCTCAACTGAAGATGTCCTCCTTGTCGGAGTCCGGTGTAGTGGGGCGGGAGATGCGGAAGAGGGGCGTTGGGGAGGTGGGGGTGGGCGCAGGGGTCGGGGTGGTGGGGCTCTGGCTCTTGCGATGGCGCAGCAGACGGAGAACCTCGGCTACCTGGGTCTCAAGCGCCAGCATGCGGGTGCCCAGGGCAGCCAGTTCCTCCTTGAGCTCGGCACGCAGCTCCAGCAGGGAGGCCTGCAGGCTGTGTTCGGGGATGGGGGGGATGTGGGCAGGGAGAGGCGAGGGCGTGCTGGCCGCCGTGTTGCCACCGCTGCCCATGCTGATGACGACGGAAGGGAGGTGCGGCCCGATGGCGGCGCCCAGCTGGAGGGGGCTGCGGTCCCCGGGGGAGCGCGCATCGCCCTCGTCCAGACGCAGGTCGCTCTTGGTGATACCGCTGTCGCACGAGTCCGTTTTCTTCAGGCCGCTTTCCTCTGGAGCAAGGCCCTTGCCCCGCTCAGGCAACGTCTCCATCGACTCGGCCTTGGAAACCTTGGTCCAGCCGCTGTCCGGCTTAGCCGCCACGCTCTCCCGGAAGCGGCCCCAGCCCCGTGCCCTGGGCTCCGCAGGCTTGGATGGTCCAGCAGCGCCACCCAGGGTGGGTGCCTGGAGCTTGGCGCGGTCTGAGGGGCCGGGGGTTGGACCTGGAGCTGAGTTGCAGGGGATGGGTGTGGCGGGGCTCTCCGTCACCGTGACGATGCTGGTACTGGCGATGACGTCGTGGAGCACCACCTGCTGCGCGCCGTGGTGGAGGCCCCCCGGGAGCCCGTGTCCCAGGTGTCCCATGGGTGGCCCGTGGCCCTTCTCAAGGTCGTGCTCGTCGGGGTGGCATCGCTCAGCCGCCAGGCGGGCCTCTTTCTGCTGACGGAATCGCTGGAAGAGGCGGCGCACGGGGTGGTCTGGGGGCAGGTTGAGGGGTGCCTCATTCTTTCTCCGCAGTCGCTCCTCCTCCTCGCGCTTCACGTCACTGATCTTACGGAACACAATCTAAACACAAGCACACACAAGTGACAGGTTAACACATATTTGCAGAGAATTTATAGTACAATATAGGACAGGCTCTTAAATAGAACACATTGAACACACACACAAGTGACAGGTTAATGGATATTTATATAGCCTTTATGAAGGTTTATTTTGACACACACACAAAGGTAAGCTAATACACACATTTTAAACAGAGAAGTAAGAAAATTCTCATTTTCTTATTCACAATGATGATGGTGATGAGGATAAGGATCTGTCGAGTTTTGAACACAAAAACTAAATAGTGGTAGCCTGGCTTGCGCGACAAAGCTCATGGGAGCTTAGTCTGGCCATCCTACATTACTAAACGTCTTCTGGGAGGCAGGCTTAACCTGCGTCCATCAGATGCCTCTCTATACTACTTGACGAATCTACAACCAATCAGACCACTCATTCCGATGACATATGCGTAATCTCGTTTCTCATTGGTGCCCATGGATTTGGGAAAAATAATTCCTCTAAAACGGCAGCCTGGCCAGACTGACTTGCTCACGAAATTGAATGTAGCATCACAGGTAGTATGGGCGGGCCCAAGCTAAAATAGTGGAGGAGTTTACACAGTCTCATGAAATGAAGTCTCATATTAAATTGGAGACGTGCCCTGGTCTAAAGCATGCATGTATTGTATTACATAAGTCAGTCAGTCAGTCTCCAGTAAAGCAAGAACTTAGGAGAGGAGTGTTCATCCAGTCCAACTCATCAAATTCGTCCCTGAGAAATTGAAAGATGAAAAATTGATAGCGAGCCAAAATTCATGAATATTGTACAGCATCACACCAAGGCAGAGGGCCCGCTCACTTTGTTTTCGTACAAAATCTGTTCCCCGATGTCTGTCCACTTCATCTGGTAGGACAAGTTTGTTCAGTGGTGAAAGCTGCCGATAAATAATTTAGGCCACTTCCTCAATCACCGACATCCTGCCAGGACGGCTTATGATTTCCAACGACTGCTTTGAACTCATTCTTTATTCATCCTGTACCCATTCATTATACATGACCAAAGCCATTTATTGAGAAATTCTCCCAAAGTTCCCTCTGATAAAGCAAGCTGATTGAGAACGACAAAGTAGCCCTAACCTAGCACAGGCAGTCAAAAGTTTTAAGAGTTTTCTGATTAATGCGTGAGTAATTTTATACACCCAGTTCTCCAAACCATCATAGACAAAGATGCTCGAACTTACAGAAGTCTACTGTTGGTGTAATTTCATTTCAAACAGCTCACAAAATACTGTTATAAATACTGTAAAATATCTGCTCACGAAGTGTAATCCACACTCCACAAAGTGTAATCCACACGCCGGCCCAAATATGAATATTATGACTGCATTTATGAACACACACACACAAATAACATGACTGTACAAATAAATCAACCAATATCCCTGGCTGTAGTTTATGCACCAAATGCACTCAACAATAGTACGTCATGTGTAGTGCTGCACGCCTCAAAAGAAAAACTTCCAATTCAGGAGTTAGAAGTGAAGTGAAAAGAATATCTATTCTCACTGTATCCAGCACAATGATCTCATTCTAGATAAGAGTGCCTATGCGATGGAAAGCCACAGATGTACACTTATCCACCTGTTAACGGGCACAGCTTCGAATGCAAATGTTAATCTACGGGCCAGGTGGGCTGCGGTCTCGGCGAGACAGCAGGTGGTCTTTACTCAATGAGCCGGCTTCATAGGACGCACTAGTGTAGCAATGGCAGGCCAGCTCATGCCTAATGGATGCACAGATTCTTGAGAGCTATGGGACGAAGTAATGGCTCCTCTACAGAGTGTGTGTGTGAGAGAAGGACCGGAAAGAACGAGACTGTGACACACATGCACACGATTACACACACACACACACACACACACACACACATTAAACATGGATGTCTGCTGTGAGATTCAACTAACACCATGGGAGGCTATAGCCAGGGAGAGCCATTTACTTATCAAGCTTTCCACTTTCCTCTGTTTCTCTCTCTGTCTCTCTCTCTCTCTCTCTCACACACACACACACACACACATACACCCCCACACACAGTCTGACATGCATGTCAGTGAGAGAGCTGAGCGGCTCCCTCCATTTCTCTGGGCCAATCAGGCGCCCACTGTGCCATTTGCTTGCAGTGCTATTTTTAGGCCAAAAGTGGGGGTGCTGTTGGAGACACGAGGGGAGGGAGCAGAAGGACGGCACAGTGCCTCCTCACTTTACACACCGCGTCTCCTGACGTCACACCACACACTCTCCCTCTTTTTGTTTCACCCTCCCGTCTCTCACGGAGACGTACAGACACGAATCTCCATTGAAATCTTTCCATCAAGCAATTTCGTTGAATTGGGGCAGCCATGACCTAGTGCTTAAGGGCTCCAGGCTTAAAGCCGAAGGGTTGCTGGTTCTATTCCAAAAGACCGACTAGTCGACCACAGATGAAGTGCCCTTGAGTGAGGCACCTAACCCACACACACACACTGCTTTGAGTTGGTGCTTTCCTGTACTGTGTGCTGTGTGTGTTTCAGTTAGGATAAGTACAGAGACAGAGTAGGCTATATTTACATGATCACAGTTTCACTGCTTTCTGCTCTCTATCTCACTCCCTCAACTCTCATTTTCTTGTTATACCAAGAGAGTATAACAAGAGAGTATAACACTACAGTCAAAAACAAAAGCAACAAATATGTATCACACATGCTTTTAGTAACCTTTAAGAATATTAAAGATTTCATCAATGTCCAGTACTGGTTCAATTCAATGCAATGCCAGATTTCTGGAGTTGTTATGGGAATACACACTAACAGAATTTTAGAAAAGGGTTGTTTTTCCCAGCATTCTAATCCACCCAAGTCACTCAAGTCTCCTTCACACCTCAGATGTTCATTGGAAAGACTTTTTTTTTTTTTTTTTTTTGCTTTTGTTTAGTTGACCTTTGCATTCTCTAGAGGACATTACATTACATTACATTCCTTTGAGAGTTGATAAGATGAAACAGAATTGTGTTGAGAAGCTTAGTGGTGCTTCCCAGTCGTGACACTGACTGGGAAGATACAGTAGGTGTAGTGT
>JAGFZM010000340.1:176078-196459 GCA_017657215.1 Limnothrissa miodon | reverse complement strand
TCACACACCCACATTCTTCATTTCACCACAAAGGATTTATCCCCCTCAGCTGCGCTGAGAGTTTTGAGTGTGTGTGTGTGTGTGGTATTGGCTAGAGCGATGGCTTAAATACGTCCTATGAAGAGGGATGGAACTCATAACACAGATCACATGCTGAATCCCCTTCAAATACAGATTAAATAAAGAAATCAAGATCCAATAAATACACGGGTAGGGTCATACACACACACACACACACACAAACCAACCCATATATGCTTATTGTTATGCGCCTACCTATATGCACATGTGGACACACCGTATTAAAAGGGGAAACCTAAGCAGGGGATTTTTATTTTCTCAAGATAAGACATTGCATTTACTTGAATATTGCTGTTATACAATCAAATACAGCCTGATGCCATGAAAAATACCATATATATGAATATATTTTGTTCCCATAAATGCCAAGATACCAGCGGCGGCAGTGTAATGCATGTACCCTGTGAGAGATATGAATATTTCTGAGTGGTTGCTGGAGAGAGATGAGCGGGGCTGTTTAACGCCGTAAATCCATAATGAGGCAACTTCTTTCTCAAAGACAGAACAGCACAGCTTATAAAAACAGAAGGTGCAGAGCTTCCAGGTGGTTTTCAGGATTTTTTTTTTCTTTCTACAATGCATGAGATGACAAAGCTGTTTCTGGAGACAAGGGAGAGAGAGAAAAATTGAGAGTGAGTAGAAGAAAGAAAAAGACAGAGAAAGAGAGAGAGAAAGAAATAGAGGGAGGGAGAAGAGAATTTTTGACGAAAGATTTTGTTGTCATCTCTATTGCTGAAAGGTGACTCTGAAAGGTAGTCTCTCTCTGTCCTGTTCAGCTTGATGTACTTTAATATTTAATCAAAAGCATAAAAGCAACATCTCAATGTGACAGTCTACTCAGATCCATAATTCCAGAGAGCTTTCTATTTTTGACTCCCTTTTACCGCTCCCCTCTTTCTGCATGGGTCCTTCCTTCCCTCCCTCTCTCTTTCTCTCTCTCTCCATCTCTCCTCTCATCTCATCTCATCTCACCTCTTTGAACAATAACAGTGCGCTCCCCTCCAAACTTCTGCACTCTATCCAGCTATTTTCTGTGCTGGAAATGTCACTTGATCCAGGGGCAGGTCTGTTCAATTGCAGGAGGAAATTGGTCTAAGTGTACTGTGCAGGTGAATGAATGGAGGATGGGGGAGGATGGGATAGTCCCATTAGCACTCTTGCTGCGTTTCGCTCTGACCTGTAAGTTGGAACTGACTCAGCGCTGAGCCCCCAAAGGCTGCTGCTGCTGCTGCTGCCGTGAGCAGGCTGGATGCATTTAATGCTGCCGGAAGAAAAAAGATACATCAAGAGAAACGTCTGACATTTCAGTCCATCAGGCCGTCTTCCGCATGTCTCTGTTAACTGAGCGAAGGGTCAGGTCAGCGTCAGAAACTACAGGTCAAAAGCAGTCCGCTCCCATGTCTTTCTGCAGGTCCAAAGCTTATTTATAGTGCAGAATGAGGATTGAGCTACCTCCTGTGTTGTGATTGGTCTATGGTTTAAATCACGTTGACATTATTGACCCTACCTTAATGTAATTAATAGTGATTTTTTTTTTACTAGGCCAATGCTTACAAAAGCCCAGGCAATTCGGGGCTTTTCGGGGAGATTCAGTAGATCACAGTGCTGAATAGCTTGATGATCCATTCTGACTAATTAGGATAACCAGCACGCTTGCAGTGAATCAAAACCAGCAGACACTTTGATCCAAAGTGACTACATTTATCAGTTGTTAATTACATCCCAGAGCAACTTAGGGTTAAGTGCTTTGTTCAAGAAGAGAGGAACCTGAAATTCAAACCCACATTTTTTTGATGGCTAGCTAGTTCCTTAACTGCCCTAGCTTCAATTTCATTTGATTCTATAGTTTGATTATGTAGTGATTTCACCTTTAGCTGAATTCAGTTATTTCCATCCATGTTGGCCGACCCTGGTGCAATAAAGCATTAACAGACTGGCGCAACTGAAGAAGTGATTAACAACCAGTAGGCAACTAATTGGATGGCCTATTTGTTCGCTTGCCTAACAAACTGATCCAGGCAGCTCAAACTAAAGCAGAAACTCAAGGCTTTTTATGTATGTCGTCCAAAGTGACTTTGATGCATCCCCAGTTCTCCTGCTATAGTAATGCACATCAAAAGAAAGCAGCTTTGTCCTTCGCTTTTTATTAGGCAGGCTTCCCAGTTGGCAAGAGGGAATCAATGTGTGAAGTTGGGAGATATCCTACACTCTCTGGCTGAGAGCTTTGATGTACATTTATTTGCCCCTTGAAGACATACAAAAACAAAACAAAATAAACAAACAAATGAGCAAAACATGACTCACGCTTAGAAGATCATTTTGAAAGGCTCCTGTATTAGTCAACATATTTTTTAAATATTGAACTGTGTCTTTTGACGGGACATGTCTATGCTGTGCTTCAATTCCCATTTTGATGAGAAAAAAAATCAGATTATGGCTCATTGCACAATTATGAAAAATGCCTGTACGCATTTGGTTCAACCACAGGTTAATGCAATCATTGTATCAAATACAATAATGATTGCTTTCATCTCTATGTGTTGGGCTGCGGGCCTTGGAAATGAAGAGTGACCCACAAGGTCAAACAAGGTAGAAAATAGAACACTTGAACGGCTGCTCCCGCTCTTGAGTACTCCGACTGTAATGTGTTTATATAACTTTTAAATCAAGTGCTCACTGTTACTTCTAAAGCATGCACCTTTACAAACAAGTTCAGAGATTCAGTGGACCACATTCTCTTACCCAAAACCAGTCATTGAATTTACATCCGGATGTCTCTTATGTGATGTTGAAAATATAGAGAGATGGGGGTCACACTGACTTTGGACTTTTGACTTTGGACAGAGTTTTATATAGATCTTTTGGTCTGGCATCTAATGTTGGTGTATATTATGTGTTTTGCACAATCTGTTCTCCAACAGCTAAAGTGGGAAAGCTTTTGGCACGGTCACAATTCCACACAGCGAGACCTTTCGCACCTTATGAGGAGATGATATGAGAGTTTCTGTGGATAGTAACCAGGCAACAATAGCTTCTGTTCTCTCTTAGTGGCCCTTCCTTTGTCTGACTCATCTGCTGAATCCGTTCGGGCTGATTCATCGTGAGCACGACTGATTGTTCCCACTCGTCGCCGGGCCAGACACTTTGCACTTGGTCTTTGTAGTTCTGACGGTTCACGTGCTGTGACTCATTTCTTTGGGTTGAGCAAAGTGTGGTGGTGTGTTTAAAGAAGGTTGAAATGGCTAGAGTTCCAGGACCTAACTTTTAGTTAAAGGACATATGTGTATTGGTTTTTGCCATAATACCCTGTTCCGTTGCCTACATTCAAACATCTAGCATCTCTTCAGGTAAGAAGTGGTAATTCTGTACACAGATGGTTAATATGCTAACTCTGTCAGAATATAGTATGCTATCTTTAGGATAGGTAGGCAACATAAAAAGACTAGTTATTTGACACAAATTGTTTTCTATTTATTGATATGTCATTTGAAGGGTTAAATATTGCATAAAACATTAGTGACAGGCTTGCATAAAGGAAACTCTAAAAGGTGATGCATATTCACCATATGGCTGCTGTCTACCTCTTTCACAGATTAGTCTCTTTGTCTTTTCACTGTGATGGTCTTTCAAACTGAGCCTGATAAATTAAAGACCACCCTCAATGATTATTTCAGATTATACACAGTCTGGACTTGAATAACCAAAGCAATCTGTCTTTCTTATTATATTATACACATGCAAATGTGTCAGACAAATAGGTTTGGATTATCATTTTTTATGTAATGTGGTTAGTGTTATTAGTTAGAACTGAAAATGTGAATATAATGGAATACATTTCTTATTTTTGAAGTCTATCTTCATAAAATGCTTGTATAACATTATTTATCAAAGAAAATATGGGAGAAAACTAATTTGTTCAATTAATTTGGGGTTTGACAAAAGTATAGGTTGCTTATTTATTTGCATCAAAATTCACACAATGTCTTCCGAACCAACCAATTTTTTAAGCTCAGCTGTGTTATCAACTCAATCTATAAATGGTCAGTTTTACTGTAGCACCATGTACAAATGTTCTTTATATAAAACTGTTTAAAGGAACAAAATAATAATTGTTTGCATATTTTAGACTATGGTGTAGGGGGGCTAATATAGTACATCTCTACCAACCAAACAAATGTTTTGTGTCTTGAACATAAACAGGCAGGTAAAACACAAAAAGCCATTCTATAATGCAATGCTATCACACTAACTAGAGTGGCACACCGTATTGCCCCTGACTGAAAGGCCAAAATTGGGGGTTTCTGGCTCAAGCACAAATGTGGATTTGTTTTCTAAACCAAGAATAGGACACAGCGCTAATTTTCAAAAACATATGTCGTCAGTCAAGATAATAAACACAATTTAGGTTTCATAGATGTTTTTAGTTTAGTTTTCACCCGCTCGCATTTTAAATAAGCAAGTATTTGATACGATCAAAACTATGCAGTTTACCTACTTTAATTTATGGTAATGTATTTGGCACAGTTGAAAGACAATTTGGCATAAAATATTAACTTAATCAATTAAACTATGGAAAAAACAAAGCATGATATGGACTATTCTATCCATATCTGATGTTGGAAAATTTAGATTTACTGTAAATTTTGTGTACTGCACTGAACACTATGAATATATTATTCCTTTTTCATCTCATGTGCTCAGTGAACATCTTGCTGGGTTTTTTAAATGCTCAATTCTCACCACAAGTGCTACAAGGAATCGCATCACTTTCCCTGTAATCTGGATTATAGGTCATCAGGGACACAGCTAATAAAATCAGATCACTGAAGTGCTTTCAGACTGGGACTGATGCAGTAAGCCAACATAGTGCATAACTGGCGTAAGATGCCATGCTTTGCTTCACTGCGAAAGACGCAAAACAATTCAGCTGATGTTTAAGCTTAAGTAGCATCACCAGGTCCATAAACCAGTCCACTTTACTTCATACTAACAGAGCACTAAGGGTAACGCCCATGGAGGTGTGCTGTTACATGGAACTAATGAACAGGGGGAAGGCAAAGAACTCAACCACACAAATGGGGAGTGCAGTTGTCTCCACCATATTAATAGAGAGTTTTGCTCTATTATCTTTGGATCAAATGACAGTACTATGCCACTTGCCATTCTAGAATACCATCCCAGTTTCTTTACAGTACTCGTGTTAGGCTAATTAGATTTCTCAAAACCAGGCTTTTCCTGATGGCAGAAATCGACATCCGGAATAATGAATGTCGTTGAAGCACAAAAACAATGCGTTTTTGTTGTTAGGAGTTTTATTCCCCCCATGTAGACATGCAGTCTCTCTTGTGGTCTCGCTCTCTCTTCTCTTTCTCCTCCATCTGTCTTTGTTTGTCTCTCTCTCTCTGTCTACCACTCTCTTCTCTGTGGCATTTCTTTCTTCATCTCTTTTGTAGACTAGAACTCGGCACACTGACATCATTCATTCACTAAGAGCAGCATCCACAGATCCCTCTTTTTTCCTAGTGTCAACATGTCTCAAGGTCACAGACGCCGAGGGAAAGCCGACCCACGATGCACAGCTGAAGGTCAGCTTAAGCAAGCCACATGTTAAAGCAGGTATCTCTTAACCCCAAGTTTTTCTATGTAGTGCTACAGTACGTTGGTAGGAGTTTTTTATTATGCTGAGCCGAGCACTAATAAGGACTGTTGCTGTGCATCAGTGAATTCATTTGCATGCGAGTGCCTGCGTGAGTGCTGGACTAGTAGATGTGCTGCATGATCTAGTGCGCTGTATTACGTTGGCCTGTTAAAAAGCTGCGTGCCACCGAGGCCGCTGCATATCTCCATTTGAGATGCATCCAAGGGCGCGAGGGCACAAGCTGTCCTCTGACCTTGTTTACAAGCAGCGGCGTGGACAGACGCAGGATGAGAAGGTCACCAAGGTAGACGGGGGGACGGACAGATGTGCTCACAAGCTGTGCGGCAGGTATGAAACATGGCCGCCTCAGCAGAGCCCAGAGCACCACACACACACACATACACAGACACATACACACTTTGGTGCTGACTGACTGGTTTTCCTCTGGTTCTGCTGAACTGGTTGTGGGTTGAGATTGGATTCCTCCCACTCATCAGTAACTCACTAAATCCGATCCCTCTTATCGACCAGCACCTTCCTCCTAAAACACCCCTTAAAAACATTTTTTTTTGTCACAGCAAGTCAGAGCCATGTGCGTGTGTGTGTGTGTGTGTGTGTGTGTGTGTGCAAAAAATATCAGAATATTCTACAATAAATGCTATCTATTAGCGCCTCAGTCAGCTGTGGTCCTGTTTAGGTCTCTGGAGCTTCTGTGTCAAAGTCAGGTGGGTAATCAATGTTGCTCTCCAGGCTACTGAGGAGGTGAGACCATACATCTGTCATTCCTAAAAGCACAACACTCATGGTCGAAAGAGTTCACCAAACAAACCGATGCCACTGACAATACTGGAGGTAGAATGAATGTGTGTGTGTGTGTGTGTGTGTGTGAGTGTGTGTGTGTGTATGTGTATCTTTATGTAGCAGACACATTTAAAGACTGAAAGTGTGTATGGGTTTCTGTGAGTGAGAGATAGAGAGAGAGATAGAAAGAGAGAAAGAAAGAGAGAGAGAGGGTCTGAAGAATGTAATAGCTACTATCGTGTAAAGCCCAGTGTTGCAGGGTTGCCCTGTGTAATGGTAGCCAGCGTGTGCTCTATGTATCCATTACAACACAGAGAGAACCATCTCTCCCCAAAGACTCCCACCACAACCGCTGACTCAGTACCAGCCCTCTGCTGATGCACAACTAACCCTCGCAGACAAGACATGCGCTCTCTCTCTCTCTCTCTCTCTCACACACACACACAGACACACTCTCTCTCTCACACACACACAATGCCACTTATGCAATGCCATAATGTAATAACAAGTCACTGTACTGATGTCTTTGTATATGGTACTCTACATTTTTTAATCTCCCTCCCTTTTTCTCTCTGTCACACACACACACACACGCACACACAGCCATCCAGTTTACCTTTCTACTCAGGCAATCGTGTCAGATTATATTTCTTTTTCATTCTTCTTTCTTTTTATCTCTTTCAGTTCTATACAGCCCCCACGAACTTTGTTTCATTTTATTCAAGACATTCAAGGTGCACAGTACAAAGGATTCCTTTATGGATTATTGGAAAGTACCCAGCATTTTTCTATGAAGAAACTTATTTTAAGACCTGGTATAATTGTTTTAAGCACGTTGCCAAGGCGCAGATGAACACAAATGTGCAAAATGCAACAGAATGAGCTGGTTAACTCTATGCAAAAATGTCCCCCTCCACCCTCTGTTTTCTTTTCTGCTGTCATAGAGGTGATCCAAGTGCTATTATAGGTTTTGAAATGTGGGAGGAGCAGCGAGATTCATTTTACCATGCACCTGCTCCAGCAAAACACAGACACAGACTTAAACACACACACAGAGAAATGTAAACTAAAAGAGGTACTGAATGTGTGTGTGTGTCAGCTGCAACACCAGAAGTAGCTCAAAGAGACACTGGATTTAGTTGCACACAGTATTGCAAACAGGCTTAGACACTGTCCGTAAGTGTACCTGGCGCAAACGTAAACACACACACACACACACACACACACACACACACACACACATGCACACACACACACACACACAAATAGGCATGGTAGTTTCACGAGTCATAAACTAAGAATCCACCGATATTCAGACAAGCAACAAAAGATTAACCTTGGGGATAAAAAGCTGTTGGCCTTGTCAAGAGCTATTCCCTGCTACTCTATCTGCTTTCCCTCTCCTTTTCTCTTTATCTCTCTCTCCTCTCTTTTTTATCCTTCTCATCATGTTGTTCTTCATTACCATGCTGTTACTCTCTCTCTCTCTCTCTCTCTCTCTCTCTCTCACTGACTCACACGCACACTCACACACGCACACACACACTCACACACACACACAAACAAACACTGCCATTACATGTCCCTCGTCCCTTAGGAAGCACAATAAACATGTAATCATATAATGATGTTCTTTCCAGATCTCTCCTATATGAGGCCATAAAGTCTTCAAAGTCCTCATAAGCTCTAAAGGTCCTATGTCTCAATCAAACTGACAGTGATATAATAATATGATTCTGAAGACTGGACTGTAATTCACAGGGGATGAGACAGTGGATGAGAGCGAAGTAGAGAAGGGAGGGATGAGAAAGAGAGAAAGGAGAACATTTTAGGAAAATAAGAGTGGGAGAAGATTTTGTACATCTTGCAAAAAAAATAACATTCTGTAGTACTTTCAAAGTGTGTTCCGTAATTAAACACAGCCCAGGAAGCAGAAATTAGCACCAGTCATGAAACATATTTTCCTATCTGGGTCACAATCAGGCACTAAACATCATGATTAATTCAGATTATCCACCAGGCTAATTAAAACCTATTCCTTGGCATGGCAGGCTGTTGTGGTCGGCCATCGAGCACGGACTGGCCTATATTAATCACCTACAAGCTGTCTCAGCATCCAACACTCCCACTAACAACACATCGCCGCCGCTATCGCTGGACTGCTGCAGGAGGATACCACAGGATGGTGTGTGGTGTGTGTGCTCCTTCAAAAGGCAAACAAACACACTTCTGTGTGGGCAGCAGGCAAAGCTAAAAGAACTGACAAACTGACTATTTTGTTAGGAATTTTGTGTTACTTGTCGCTGTGCAATCGTAATTATACTGTATATATACATATAAAAGAGAGAGAGAGAGAGAGAGAGAGAGAGAGAGAAAGAGTTCAGATGCATAACCTAATCATAAATTTTAAGATTTTTTTTTTTGCAATCATTTGTAATAATTTCCCTCAAAAACTGCAATTCAATTTAAATGTCATTATCTGGAATGTAATTAAATGGATGGAGGATTCAAATGGTGGGTTGCACCTAAATAGTTTTAATGGAGAACATGTCTGCACTTGTATGTTGTGAAAGATTATATTGAATGATTTTTTTGACCCTACAACCAAGAAAAGTAAACATTGACAGTTGCACATACATATTTTTAATTACTAGTGCAAAAATATGAAACAAAACTACCTTTCATCTAAGTACACTATGTAGATATTAGCTTTGGGGTCTTGGGTTTGCAGTGTGCCATTTTTCAGCTTGCTATGTGCTAGCTATGTCACAAGTGTTTAAGCAGGGTTTACATCTGCTTTAGCAACTCAGACAAAAAAGGAAGTAATTTATGCTAATTAAAAATGGTCCTTCTAAGGAGAATTAGCAGTTTGACAGGTTGCCTTCCCCTTCATGGGTTATCAGTCCCTTTGGCTGTGTGTGTGTCAATGTCACATCTCTCTTTCTCTCTCTTTCTCTCCTATGCTGGTAATCCTGCAGCAGCTGGCTGTTTCCATCAGATCCATGTTGCATCTCTGCTGCTCCTGACTACAGCAGGCTGAGACCCAAGAGATCATTCCAAATGAACATGACAGCGAGGCACTGGTAAAGGCTGACTCCTGCGCTCCCTTCATTTTGACTCGCCAAGGCTGCCCGAATAGCCCAGCACAAATAATCAAACCACGACCCAGCCTGATGGCTCTTCCTCAGGGAACAGTTCACACACGCTTCATAAGAATTCTGTTTACCGATAGTCAGGTTCATTAAACAGGATTGACTCCTGCATGGATGCCAGTGCGGTCACAACACAGGCTGGGCCACTGGGTAGGGTTAATAGAAGAAACAGGTGAATATATGAATGAGAGAGATAGACATGAAAAGACTATTTGGTGCTAATTGAGTATATAATCCTGCAGGAAAAGCAAGCAATTGCCAAACTATAGTGAATATCTGGTGCTTTTCACACCCTTTGAGCCAGTCCTCTCTTCTGATGTTTCTTCGCTGTCTCCTGTCTTTCCTCTCGTTTCTCTTTCTCTCTCCACAGCCATCAGACCCTGATTCATCCAAAATTCTCCACTCATGCAGGCTATTTTTTCTTCCCTCTCTCGCTCGGTCGCTGAGCTGCTTCTGGTCTCTGCTTCAGTGGGTAGTATTGATCCAGAGAGGGCCCTGTCTGCCCTCACAGTCCCATCCCCCTCTGGCCCTTCCACTGCAACAGCATATTCACACACATAGTAGCACGCATACAGTGCATACACACACATTCACTCACACACACACACACACACTGCATGCACACAGACATGAATGAAGGCACACACACACACACACACACACACACATTGACCCTGTCACTGCAGCAGTAGCTACTTCCCATCCAGCTCCAGATCAACCACTGAAGCAAAAAAGGCTGTAGTCACATGCTATTGTAAGCCTTACACTACACAAAGATACAGACATAGAGCATCACCCCCACACACACACACAAACACACACACACACAGGCTGCAAATACATACTCCCACCTACACAGCATGCACACAATCATCCACCCACGCAAACACACACCAGCTATCACATGACAAGTGACACCAAAGACCTACACAAAACACTATCATGAGAGAAGCAAGCCTGTCAATGATCAGCCAATTAAGGAGAAATTGTGTCACTTCACAAGGAAAGAAAGAAAGAAAGAAAGGAAGAAAGAAATTAAGAAAGTAGTCTGTGTACTCACCCGCTTGCGTAAGTTGTAGGTGAGTAGGAGGTTTCGTGAAAAGTGGTTGGCGAAGGCGGTGTAAAATTCCAGAACTTTCTGCAGAGCGTCACGCTTGATCACATGCAAGTCGCAGTATGTCAGAGCTCGTACGTTGGCGCAGGATTGCGCTAGTGTCACCTCCTTCCAAAAAACATCACCAAACACATCACCCTTCCCTGGACAGGCATACATACACACACACACACACACACACACATTAGATACACTTAATCAAAAACAAACACTAGGCACATGGATATGAGCTTTACATACATACTGTACTGTACACACACACACACACACACACACACACACACTTCTCACTTGCCCTACTACACACTGAAATAAATGACAGAGCACTCAAACGATATAAGTACAAGCATCAGTGGGAGATACAACCACATCATTACTGCAGCTTAGCTCAGGGAACACATTTGCACATGAAACCATCTCCCCATCACTGTAAATATATATAATTACACACACACACACACTCTCTCACACACACAGATAGGCACACATTAAGTAAACAAGTCCATTACCAGGTTAGGGTGCAAGCATATTTTGTGGGCATATAAAATGGATCCCTTGCCTAGAGCGAACCAGCTGTGTTTATGTGACGTGACCCCCCCCCCTCCACACACACACACACACACGCACAAACACACTGTTTGTGTTTTTCTGTTCACCCACTGCTCTGTTCACACACTGTTTGTGTTGTTATGTTTACCCAGGCTCGCCACTGAACACTCACACACACACACTCTCTCTCTCACTCACACACACACACACACACACTCTCTCTCTCTCTCTCTCTCTCTCTCTCTCTCTCACACACACACACTGGAATACTAAGGAGAGAGGGAAAATGTCCAGGTAGACTAAAGAGTAGATGTAATTAAACTTCAAACACCTCTGACAGTTTTGACACACACACACACACACATTACAGACACACAGACACACACAGAGACACTCAGATAAATGTATGCACACTTAATGAATCAGGGAGCACTTAGCCACGGAGGGCATTTAGAGCTGTTCCCCTCATCCATTTGCACAGCTGACAGGAGGTGCCGGGAGAGCGGCAGTAAGACCCTCCCTTCCCCCTTGCCAAAACTTCCATCTTTTCTCCAGGTAAACATCCTCCTTGCTCCCCCCCCCCCCCCCCCCCCCGCCACCCCCTCCCTCTTTCCACAAGCTCTCCCTCCTCCCCCCCCCCCCCCCCCCTCTACTGACACCTCATCATCTTTACCAAGGCGTCACGGAACTCTTTCTCTCCCATTTATCTTTTTTTTTGCCCTCCTTCCTCTCACTCGTTCTAGCTATCCATCTCACCCTCTTCCTCTATCTTTTCTTCTATACCATTTCTCTCTGCCTGTTTCTCTCACCTTCTCCTCTCTGTGATTATGTATCTGGGAGTGTTCTTCATTTGCTCCTGACTGGTAAAGGAAATAAAGTTCAATAGAATCAGCTGCACTCATCTCTGTCTAGGAAACACAGATATCCTCCAAGGAAGGAGATTAGAGAGCAATCAGAGAACACCACACAGGCACGCATACACACACACACACACACACTCACTCACAGACACACACACTTCTCAAGCGTGTGGTTTTTCATTTCTTGGCATCTCAGAGGAAACAGAAAGAGCTACAAAAAAAAAAATAATAATCACGGGGTCTGCTGCAGCAACATTAGCTCAACGCAAAAAAAGTGTTCATTAAATTTGAATATGTAATGGCTACATTTGAGATTTCCTTAGGGGTAGAGGCAGGGAGAGGTACACTCCCTGCTTGCCAACTACTCACTGCAATAAAGAAAGAGAGAGAAAGGCACAGAAACAGACAGAAAGAGAGAAACAGAGGGATTCACAGAGAGAGAGAGAGAGGGAGAGAGAGAAAGAGAATGAGAGTCTCAGCAGTATTCAGCTTACATTATCCTTCCCAGCGTCGCTCTACCTTCAGATGGCTGCTCAGGTGGAGAACTATATTCAAAGTATATTTTACATCATTTACTAGGAGTATTAATCCTTATGATATATTATTAATGAAGGTCAGTTCAAACTTTTTGCAAATCAGCAAGTCTTTAAAAAAACTTCTACTGAGAGTTTTTTACACACTGCAGCACAATGCCTGTAGTCTGTGCATGTTTAGATAGAATACTAATGAAATCCTTGTCAGCAGAGACCTTTGCCCTGAAGTCAAACGCAGGGTCTATTATGTCTGTCGGGCCAGGAATGGAAGTGTGTGTCTGAGAGAGTTGTGTTTTTGTCATCTTGAGGTCAGGTTAGGTTGGCATTGGGGAAAGTGTGTGTGTGTGTGTGTGTTAGGTTGAGGTCTGCAAAATGGTGTCTCTGTGTGTTGATGGCCTGAGTTGTGTGTGTGTGTGTTTGTGGGATTTGGAGACAGTGTGTATGTATGTGTGTGTGTGTGTGTGTGTGTGTGTGTGCAGCAGGGTTCTGCGTGTCAGATGCCATCAGTGCTGTTTTAATAATCCTCACCATGGCTCTGGGTGTCAGCCAGGCATGCTGCCACACCACTGATGCCTCTCTGCTGAAGAGCTGCCAGCACTCGTCAAGCACTGACATAATGCTACACACAGCAGTGTGTGTGTGTGTGTGTGCCAGTCTGAGACAAAATAAAAAAAGAAATAGATTGTGTTTATGTACTGTACACTTGAGATTGGGTGCGTCTGTGGGGTTGTGTCTGTGTAATATGTATAATATATAAATTAACAAAGAAAAAGAAAAATGCACTTTATTTATGTCTTTGTATGAGATAGATAAGTAAACATAGATAGACTGATCGATTGAATGCCAGATAGATAGACAGATGTGTGTGAGTGAGTGAGTGATGTTTGGTAATTCAGACAGAAATATGTTCTGTCTGATTTCCTGTTTAAATGAGCCTGTCCCCACAGTAGCACATTGTGCTCTCCAAACAAGTGGTCTGAACAACCATGAAGAGCTCCTGACTGACTGGCTAAAACCCCAATTTAAACCCATTGGCATAAACTACTTCTGAAATGGATGAATGACAGAAGTACAGAAGTCAAAATCACCACTAAAGACTGTTTCACTGATGCACTGTGCGATACAATCTCTTCATTGGACAAAAAGGGTTGGGTGACAAGTGAAAATCTGAACACAATTGGGCATGACCCTTTTCTATATGCACAATCACTCCATAGGAGCAAACGTAGGAGTGGCAGGTGAAACCCTCCATTAAACACCAATGGAAGGGACCCATTGCAGTGCAGTGTATCTCCCTATAGGAGACAGATGACTGTTAGTGCTGGGTCAGTTGGCCAGCACTGGGGATTATTAACAGCAGCCAGCTAGGTTGATCTCAGCACATGCATACCCATTGACCTAATGAGAGTGACCTGGCAGAGCTATTTATCAGTGCTCCAGTACACCAACGGCCTATGAGGGCGGCTAACGTGAGTAATGAGCAGTGAGCACAGGAGAAGCTACAGAAGGGTTACATTGGGTGGGAAGAGAGAGAATAATGAGGAGGAACGGGGGGGTGGGGTGGGGGATTGGGGGGAGTTGAATCCTCAAAGACTTATAGTAGTAACCAGCAGAAATTAGCCACTCATAAAGTTGAGTCATACTAGTGAAATGTTTTGGTTCAGATTTTAGGGGTAAGCTGTGACATTGTTTTTTCATTTTTGGAATCTCAAATAGATGAACTTAGAGCACCGTTTTCAGAGGTTTGCCCATTGGTGTCTGCCCAATTAGCTAGTGCATGACAAAATGCAGTGTGCTCTGTGGATGTGTTTGTGTGTGTGTGTGTGTACTGTTTTACAAACTGGAGCAAATGCTAATGATGGGCATGGGTGTTTATGCATCTGAGGTGTTCATGGTGGCGTTGAGATGCTGAATGCCCGTCCTGCAGTGAAAGTAGCCAGTTTGTTTGTTGAATACGACAGCAAACCTTTTTATAGTCACATCCAACAGTGACTAAAATTTTACTGTTTCAACCTGTTTTTTACTGCCTCTGTCACCATGGTGATAGCCATGCCGCAAATGTTGTTGACGGTGTAGAGAGTAAATTGCTGTTTTGAAATAATGCGTTTTTTAGCCTTGTTAAGCAGCTGAGGTAGATTTTGATATCGAAATGCATAATACACTTTTTAATTCATCACGACTCCTGATCTGAAGTTATGGATATACCCCCATTAAATTTGATAGGGCCCAGTCTTGTAAATCCTAAATAGCTGCCCGAAAGCATCTCCAATATAGCCCCCAAATGAAGGGACTTGCCATAGAAGGACACTGGCAGTACTTTTTAGGCAGGTACAGTACAAGTTTACTTGCAGAAGATGCATTGTCTGGTAAATCTCATTAAAAACATGTATTGACTGGATTTGCTGTATTACTGTGCTCTTTTTGTCTCTGTGTCTCTTTATCACCTATGTTTGCTAACTGATAGCAAGGCAAAACTAAATTATTTTATTAAACACTGTGCCAGGGTGCGGATAGATGATTGACACGCTCCCACAGTGCTGTTTGCTGACACTACGCACATACACGACAGAAAAGACAGTACCGAGGAGAGCATGTAGAGACTGATTATAATCATGCAGAGAATGATTTTAAGGACAGAGAAATAATAGCCTACTGTGTGGATACAGGATAAAAGGAAAGACAGCTACAATAGTAGGAGCATAGCTGGAAAAGAGGGATACTGTTTTGTAAGCGCCGATGAATAAATGCGCCCAGGTTGAGCAGCGGGAGCAAAGGGCTGCAGAGTGAGAAGTGAAGTCTCCACTAATGGAGTCCTGTGAGACTGTGGGTACAAATGTCTGAGCTGGGCTGGTGGTGAGCCCACTGCTCTTAATAGCACAGAACCAGCTCTCTCTCTCTGACTAACAAGAATCCTACCTGAATCTGATCTTCTTCTTCTCTCTCTCTCTCTCTCTCTCTCCATTCTGTCCAGAGTTTAGGCAGATCTTTGTTAGCTGTGTTGGGCACAGATGTGCACATCTCATTCATTTTGCCCTGTTCAGGTCTCTGTCTCCTGCTTTGTGCTATTCCTTGTGCATTATTTCATGTGTGTGTCTGGAGATGTGTAAGTGTGTGACTGTGCTTTTGGATGACTTCAACTGTACAAATGTGTGTGTTTGTGTGTGGAAAAAAATATATAGGTACCCTATTGTGCAAGTGTCACCTCCTACCTGTTCGCACAAATTAAAAGTCCCGACACCTCTCTGAGCCCCTACAGTCTGTGGCCATATTCCCCAGGCAGACAGAGATCAAGCAAATTAAAAGTCCTGCATTGCCTCACCTTGCCAATTACACTCTGTCTCCCCTGACCTCCCCGTGGGCACGGACTCATCAACCTCCAGCCCTCTCTGGCCTCGTTAGTCCTTCCTTTCCCTTTTGTTCTCTCCACACTGCCCTCATCATTGCCCTTCGCTTAAAAACAACAATAACAACAGCAGCAGCATGTTACACTGGATGCATTTGATTTTCCATACTTTATCTTCAGCTCCAATGTGCCTCCAGCCACCTGTTTGGGAAATGGCATTATGGGTAGCCCTCTAACCTACAGTAATAAGACCTAATCTAACCTGTAGTCTAACATAAAAATTTTCAAAATAACTCACTATATAACTCACTATATATATATTCTCGCTAAAGTATACAGTCTCACTATAGCCTGTCTGTGCATTTCTAGTGGCCTTGAGGTAATGATGTATGTTTGTCCTTGAATCCTTGTCCCTTTGAGAGTGAAGGAAGTCACTTTGGATCTGAAGGAAGGCCTTCTAAAACTTCCCAGGGCTCGTCAGAGTAACATTATGTAGCTGCATGGCCACATCACTCTTCTCCTCCTTCCAGAGAGAAGTGACACAACAAAGGCGAAGTTGCTCTGCTCTGTCACAGCTGCATCCTCCGCCTCCCCCCCACCCCACCATGTCTGTGACAGACGCATTTTCTCTGAGTGGATCCGGCCTCATGTCACATCTGATCCTCTGTCTGTCTGCTCCACAAGGAGCCTGGACTACCACGCCTCTCCAAGCTCTCAGCCTTCAAAGATGCTGCTAGGGGTCTGGCTACGTCCAAACGTCTCCAACTCCTTTCATCTTCTGCCACTTGAGCAATGCTGCGTTCTGCTGAGCCTCAAAAGCTTGCCCATCCAGCATGCCTCCTTGGAGCTCTCCCGCCAACGCTCTGAGTGCGCTCACCTCTCCCCCAGCCGTCCTGCTGGTCCCCCATGGTGGCCTTCTACTCCTCCCTCTAATCATCTCCAATCCAGCGTCGTCCCGCGAGGCGGAGGGCCCTGACTTATTCACAAGGCTAGCATGTTCAACATTTATGAGTGTTCTAGATCACAGGTGTCAAGGTCTTCATTGGAGCCGAGTGAGTAAAGTGAACAGAGGAACGCCGCATTGCTAAAGGGAACAACTTGGAAATCAGCTGAGGTTTGGCTGATTTGAGTGCTCCCAAAATCTAACAAAAGCTCCCTTCTAAGCCTAAATGAAGAGTCTGTGTGTGTGTGTGTATGTGTGTGTGTGTTGGGTGTGTGTGTGTGTGTGTCTGTGTGTGTAAGGAGAGCCTAGTTGGAAATGCAAGTCAATTCAAAAGCTTCCAGTATCCCAAGACTGGAACAGATTTGTGACCACTTGACATTTGGGCCATTGAGTGAAATCGCATTACTCTCCTTTATCTCGCAATTACTCTTTCTCTCTTTTCTTCCTCCCGCCTTTCCTGGTGTGTTCTGTGGGGCCTACAGCCTACACTTTGATGTGTCTCATTTGCACATGGAGTCAATAGACGGAATGATTTACTTCTAATGAGCCTCCTACGCTTAGCCTTGCACTCTATCCCTCATTCACTCTCTCCATACTCTCTCTCTCTCCCTCTCTCTCTCTGATTCTTCTATTACTACTGAGTGAAGTCTGTCTGCTAATGAGGAAGGCACAATTCGATAGCTTCACTTTAACAGACTACTTCCTCTCTCTTACTCTTGCTCTTACTCACACACACACAGTCACACAGACACACACACACTACAAATCAAAGTAACATCCAACAACAGAAGCAGCTGGCATCTTGTCTCAAAGAAGGACAAATTACTCATTTGCGCAAACACTCGCTCTCACACCCACCTAAGATGGCAACCACCTCGTCATCCTGAATGACCTCCAAAGAGCCAGACACCACGAAGCAGAGGCTGTCGACACTCTCGCCAGCGTGGTAGATGAGGTCTCCGGGGGCGCAGTGGATGGTCTGGAACTCCATGGCCAGGGCGCGCAAACAGCCGTCACTGGCCAATCGGAAGGCAGGGTGCTCCTTGAACACCTTCCTGTTCAGGTGGACGCAGATGTCGGCACGCATGTCCTTGGGGCAGATCTGCAGCACCTGCGAAGGGACAAGGAGAAGAGAAGACCAGAAGAAAAGGAAAAACAAGGAAGAAAGACATAGGAATTAAAAAGGAGAGTGATAAAAGATAGCCAGAGCATAATAGAAGGGAAGAGAAAGAGAGAGAGAGAAAATGGAAAGAAAAACTCAACAAAGGCAAACTAGTCAAAAGCTCTGTGGTTCCTGTGTGCAGGAATCTCATTGGCTGCCCTGTCTCCCCAGAGGTTCTTCTGAACCTTCTTTCCCAAAGTATCCCCTGCTGCCAGCAGCCCCAGCTGGAAAGCCGTTGTCACGGTAACCTCCTCCCAAACTCCTGGAGGACAGGAGTGACTCAGTATGGAAAGGGAAGGCTAAGACACCAACCTGAGGATGAGAGGATTTCATTCCTCTACCCCACTCCCCACTCCCTTCCTCTTTTCTCTTCTCCTCCATTCCCCTTCACTCTTCACTCTTCCACTCCCGCCTACTCTTTCTTCTCCCCTCGCTTCTTCTTCCCACAAATCTACCACACTTCTTTTCTCTCTCTCTCCTCTCTTCCACCCAACCTCTCTTCCTTTTCTATGCCCCATCCTTTCCCTTCCCCTCATATCTACCACATTTCTTTCCCTCTTTTCTTCTCTCCTCTCGTGACTCTCTTGTTTTCCCTCTGTTCTTTGCTTTTCCTTAATCTCTCCTCCCTCCACTCTTTTCCTCTACCCTCACCTCTTTAATTCTACTCTCTGCTGCTCACTCTATCATCTCTCTCTCTCGCTCTTTTTCTCTTCCCCCTCTCTCTGTGCATGAGGAAGGTGGGGGTGAGAGGTTGGGCAGGAAAGGAACTACAGCCTTGGCTTCCCGGGGCACAGCCATCATCCACACCGAGATCTCATTTACTGTGTCCCATCTAGCACATCACCGACACCTTATTTGCCGTCAGTCATTGTTACCGAGCCTTTGTAAACATGATGCAATTTCTCATACACACTGGCATGGAGAGGCAGATGGAATATTCAGAGAGAGAGAGAGATAGAGAGAGAGAGAGAGAGAGAGACATAGAAAGACTGATTGAGAGAGAAAAAGAGCCAGAACCGTGGAGATGAGAGAGAAAGAAAGAAATGGGGAAGGAAGCAGGTTAACAGAAAAAGAGCAAAATATACTATCCACACCTACTCACACACACAAATACACACACACACACACACACACACAAACACAGACAGACAGACAGATGGGGGAGTGGATCATGCAGGGGGAGAAACACAGAGCAGCATGCGAGGTAATAAATTGGGCTTACAGTTTGTGATACCTTTTCTGTGTCTATGCCTCGCGACATGGACCAGGTGGAGGCGATGTAGTCCATGACACGCTCACTCAGACCCTTGGGCACCTGGTAGAGTTTCAGGAAGTCCCGCACGCTGTTCAGCATCTCGTGGTACCTGTTAGTGTTAGCGTACATCTGCTGGAAGATGGTGGTCACGTTACCAAAGATGGTGGCATATAGGAGAGCTGGAGAGAGGAGACAAAGAGCGAGAAAGAGAGAGAAAGAGAGAGAGGGAAGGTCAGTCTTTAGTTGCCACTTTTGTTTTTCTGTCTTGCACAAAAAGGCATATTTGGCCCTAGAGTTGAGTGCACCTGGAAGAAATGATCAGCAGCAGTTCTTTTTTTTCACATTGTTTACAAAAGTTTACAAAAATGCACATGAAGGTAAATGGTGATGGCCAAAATACACTGTACATTTTTTGCTCTTTCAGCACTAATTCATGCTGTTGTGTAGATGCTCTGTGGATGTTTTCACAGCCTCTTATCACGGGACACTCAGAACACACCCGTGTGCATGACCCCGATGAAGGCGATGAGTTAAAGTGTTAAAGTGTATGAGACGCACTCTGTATACACTCCATCCGCACAGCTGACAGCTGCAGTGGAGACATGAGCAGCAGAGTGTCATTTCACAACATCTACACTGGCACTGGATGGAGAGAGAGATGGAGTGTGTGTGTGAGAGAGGCAAAACATGGAGAGGACTTTATATATCAGTTCATGGCATCTACACTGGCACAGACTGCGCATAGAGGAGGGAGAGAATGATCGAGAGTAAATGAGTGAGAGATGGAGAGAAGAGGGTGGAGGGGGTGGTCAGAAGATGGAAACTTTAACAAGAGCTAAAATGAGAACAAATAGAGGAGGGTGTGTTGCCCACAGGAGGGAAGAATGAGCAGGGTTTGTGTGAAGAGAGAGAGAGAGAGAGAGAGAGAGAGAGAGAGAGAGAGAGAGAGA
>JAGFZM010000340.1:149560-176068 GCA_017657215.1 Limnothrissa miodon | reverse complement strand
GAGAGAGAGAGAGAGAGAGAGAGAGAGAGAGAGAGAGAGAGAGAGAGTTGGGGAAAGATGTGTCTGGCGGGACTGTAAGTGCCTCAAACTCATAATACTGTTCGGAGGAGACAGGCACTACAGCTTGTGCTGCTGCTGCCTATTTAAAACCCATCACTGATGGGCGAGGGGGGGGGGGGGGGGGGAGAGAAAGGGGAGAGAGAGAGACAGACAGGGAGAAAAGAAGAGAGAGTGAGAGAGGATGACAGCCTTGAGGAGACTGACAAACACAGTGACAATAAAACAGAAATGAGCTTTACACGCTGGGTAAGCAGCACCAAACTCATGACACGGCACACCTCCCTACAAGGCTGGCTTAGGGCACAGAGAGACTGAGAAGGAGTAAAGAGGAAAAAGAGAGAGATGAATGCTAGAGGTATGAATGCTGATGAGCATTAAGGCTGTGTGGCTCTGTTGTGTCAGATGCTGCTGTGGTTGGTCTCTGCGGAGCACGAATTTCTCCGAAAAAAAAAAAAATAATAACGGCGATAAATACGCAGACAAGCCTGTTTTTTCCCTAACCGGAGGGCAGACTAAACACAGAGTGACAGACGGGCAGACGTACACGAACCAACATGCCAGGCCACCCACGCAGGCACACACACACACACACACACACTCACACACACTCTGAAAGTGGAGGTTAGACACACACACACACATACGCACACACACACATACACACACACAAACAAAGCTTTGAGGTGTCGGAGAGCAAGAGTGGCATTGACAGTAGCTGTCTCCCCGCATCACATACGGCGTCTGGCAGAGGGACGCCACAAGGCTGTGGGGGGCACATCAACATGCTTAGAGGTCAAAGTTTAAACATATAAAAGCCCCAAGGGTCGGACAGGAGCATCACATCCACTGCGGCTGCTCCTTCAGAGACCTAGAGGCAGATACACAGTCACCATGAGCTTATTACACATAGGCCTCCACCCAATACATGAAAAAGGGAGGTCAAAAGATTTTATAAAGTTAATTCACAGTAATACTGGCTACCTCATGTTTAAAAAGAGCCATCAAACCCACAGAAATGTATTGGGTGCATTAGGAGCTGTGACATGTTTTGCACCAGGCATGCTGACTGCATTGGACAGCTGGTAAATGTCAGTGAGCATTATGCCTGTGAAAGAAACCTGGTTACAGAGAGCGAGAGATGAGAAAACGCTGCGATGCCTCAAGTCTACCGTGAACGTCCACCTCAGACAAGCATCCCCACTGCTGCGTCCGTCACACGCTGGCCATGAGAACACCAATCTCAACGTACGTTTCATTTCAAGGGGACCTAATTGCACACATGTGCTATTCATCATTTAGCAGGACTCTTTTTACATTTTTACAGATGAATTTTTATACAGATTAGGGTTACATGTATACATATATGTTATACTCTGTAACATGATATCTGACCTCGCTCTCAGGTGTACCACAAGAGGCACATAGTCAGGCCGCATGTAAAGTAGTAAAGGCCAATGGAGCGCTGTCTACTCTAAATGCCACAGGACTAACCTCAGGTCAGGCACTTTAATCTTTAATTTAATTTAAATGACTCCTATTGATAGTGCAGTGACTATGGAGCAGAGAGAGTGAATAAGGTCACTGTGTTAACGGAGTTGTGTGACCTTTAGAGAGAAGCGCATGGAGGCTCCGCCAGGAGGTCTATTGGGCCCTGATGTGTGATGGCGAACATGACAAACACCCACTCAAAGTTCCTTTGGAGTGAACACAGACTTCCCAGGGCAAATTCACTGAAGATCGCTGACACACACATGGGCAGATCACTGACAATCTGGGGAGACTCTCAGTGGGAGAGGAACAGTTCCTCCAAGTGTATCTCACATATCCAGGATCCATGCAAGCAAATCCAGACAAACAAAGCTGGGCAGATTGTTATGACAAATGGCCCTTTTGGAGTGATGAAATTTAGACAGACTGCATGAGAAACTACTGGAAGTTTCCTTGCACTCATTTGTATTTTACCCAGTTCTACTCTAAAAAGCTAATTGATAGCTTATTTGAGAAAAGTGCATTTGAAGTGCACAGTGCAAATGTTAGAGGGTCTTTATGATCGTAAATAATTCAGAACTAGCCACGAGGGCTGTTGCACTTCTCCAGTCACACAAATCAGTATGGTACGAATATGGAATGTGAACTTTCAATTTAGCATAAAATCTATTTCCTTGATCTGATAAAGCAAAGGGACCCTCCTGGCTCCTTATGTCAATAACATCTCCATTCTCCTCTCTCTTTGTATGCATTAGGCATTGGCCGTGTTACAAAAGTCCCATCTTATGCCTCATCTCATGGAATCTTCTTGCTTTAGTGCTCCACTTAAAAAGGGAACTTCCTCAGAGAGTTACATATTCCTCACTAAGATGGAAATTCTGTTAAGGCAGTTAAAGGCTAGCATAACACTCTGACCTGACAGCATACACATGTACACATACACGTACACGCACACACACACACACACACACACACACGCACACACACACACAATACACACAAAAGCAAGCAATTACATGGATCAATACTTCTATCCTGGTAGTCTGGGAGTCCCATTTACACTGCAGACTGCCTGCTGACTTTGTGCTTTGTCTGGTTCATCATGTCTACTTGGCTCTGTGTTTACTTCATTGTTTGTTTGCTGTGGTAGCCCCAAGTCTTCCTGCTTGCCTTTAACCTTTCTCTGTGTTTTCTTTACATTGTAAATAATGTGAACTTCACAGAACACTCGAACAACATAACTTACAAAGAGAGAAAGAAAGCGCGAGAGAGAGAGAGAGAGAGAGAGAGAGAGAGAGAGAGAGAGATCAATAGATACTTTTTGAATGTCTTTGTTCTTATTCATTACATTGATTTGATAGTCATCAATAGATTTTAACAACAAACATGCTGCAAACAGTCAAAGAAGCTAATTCGGAGAGAAAGAGAGTGATTTGTATCGTATTTGGCAGTGTATGTGTATGTGTGTGTGCCACAGAATCACCACATAATTCAAGCTGTAATAATTTAAACTGTAATAACTTTAAAATTGAATTTAAGTTGACTTTTATCTGTACAACAAAACAATTGTCAGTCAGAGTGATGTGGCACTGCACTAGCACTATGCCTTCAATTAGTGGAAGATATAAGACAGCACTTCATTTCTCAGAATACTTAAGATTTCAAAGGAGTTGTCCAAACATTTAGGACATTTTGTTTGGAGTATAGTCACGTAAAATAAGCTAATTGAGGACCAGAGTGGGTTGGCTAATTAATCTAAAATGTGTGCTTATTGTTAGTGTCTGCACTTCCATTTGGAAGAAAAATGCAAAATGCAAGTATCACATTTTCACTAATATGTAGGATTTCTAATAAGGATTTGTTTTTCTAAATTGCACTGAATTCAATTCTACTTTCTGTTAAGTAATTCTAATTCCAATTCTATTCAACATCCGGTAGGGTGGAGCCAATTCAAATTGTAATTCAAATTTATTCATTGAATTTATTTAAATTAATTGCCCCTGCCCACACCCCCACCCACCCACACACACAAGAAGCGCTGTTGTAATAATCTAAACATCAGTGGCACAAGAGCACTGTGTGTGACTAAAGAGCTGTCAGACATGCATGGTGGTAGATTTATGATATACTGTAGACTGCGGCCATAGAGAATGGGCACCTTAGACTGCTGCATTTACACCAGACTGTTAAATTACACAGCTATAGGCCCGGCAGAGGATCAAATGGCCCACTGCTCCTGTGATGCATGATCATTGGGGCTGCTGTAAACCCCAAAGTACCAAAGACAGCCAACATACAGCCCCCCCCCCCCCCCACACACACACACACACACACACACACATATACTGGTCTTTCAAAGTCGAGAAGTGCAGAAGTGAAGTTGAAAAGAGAGGAGGAGGAGGTGGAGAGGAGAGAAGAGAGATATAACTGTGTAAATTACCAGTATGTGTAGATTGGGTGATTAATCTTACTTTAGCTTCTGGTGTAATTATCCCTGAAAACAAAGTGCTCTTTCTCTTTCTCTGTCTCTCTCTCTCTCTCTTTCTCTCTCTCTTTCTATGTGTGAGTATATGTGTGTGTGTTTGGGTAAAACAGATAGAAAGAGTATAACTGTGTAAGTGTATGTACACATGTCTGTGTGTGTGTGTGTGTGTGTGTTGAGTGCCTGTACATGTGTGTATTTGTATATCTGATGTGGGGTAATTAGTATTAGGAGGGAGAAAGTGCGTATTCACAGCAGGGCCACTGTGAGACGGAGGCATCCATTTCTCCTGAAGCACAGTACAGATCTGAGAAGCCAACAACCAAATCCAATGAGCAGATAGGAAGAGAGATAAAATATGGCAGCAAGCCTAATCTACAAAGTTCCTTTTTGGAAGAGTCAATGGTACGCTACTAAACGCACATTTGATGAGGTGTTTTAAAGTGAAACAGACACGGATACGGTTGATGTTTGTGTGTGTGAGAAAAGGTGTGTGTGCAGGTGTTTTGTGAATGTGTATATGTGTGTGTGTGGGGTGTGTGTGTGCATGCATGTGTGTTAGAGTTAGTGCATGTGTGTCCTTCATTAGTCCTCAGTAAACATTGTTGAATTGTGGCCTCTATTTAATCACTGGTCAGTATAAGTGCTGTTGAAGATGGCTGGGCCCTGATTGCATAAAAGCCCTGTGGCCCTTACTGACCCTGTTTGTGTGTGTGTGTGTGTGTGTGTGTGTGTGTGTGTGTGAATGTGTGTGCACATATGTGTAAGTGCCAGTATCAGGTACTGTAGGCTACGTGCACACATGCGTTTTTTACAATTGCAGTCAGAAGTGCCCTTTTTAGCGGGAGTTTTTTTTTTTTTAGTTAATCAATGCTATTGTTAACCATTTTCGTCTGTTTGTCTTTTTAACAAATATTTAACCAATAAAAAAATGATAATAAAAAGCGGATATCATGGAACAGCGCCTCCACTCCGCCTCCTCAGCTTACGTTTGAGCATAGCACATCAGTCAGAGAGCAGCTGAAGCAGATGAACGTCTTCCTCTAGAAGGCTAACGGTAAAAAAAATAATGTTGTTTGAATAAGTTCAACGTTGTCTTTATGAAATAAACACTACACTATAGGTTCATATCAGTGTTGGGAATAATGTGTACAGGAACGGACCCTTTCTGTGTTACCAACGATTTGCGCAGCAAAATGACCTGTTAGCCTAATACTGATTAGTATGCGTGGTGAACGAAATGCACTTGTTAAGTTAGTGGATCATGCGTGTGACGTCTGAAGCAGAGAGAAGATAAGGGCAAAAGCACAAGCATCTTAGGTAAGGTGACAAAACCACTGAAATGCAAGATGTATTCAATGTCGTTTTGTGCGCAGATTCAGTTTCAGATTTCAGAAGTTGGTTATTAGCCTACTAGCTACAGTAATATAAGGTCGGACACTTGCAAATAACTTTGAGAGGCTATATTCTCCTACATAGGCCTACATAAAGTCTAGAGGTGGCCTCGTAGGTCTCAGAATTTATGTAGCTATTAATTCAGTCTATTTTGCACATTAGTCTATGTTTGTTTTGAAACCAAAAAAAAAAAATGAAAAAAAAAACAAGCCTACTGATGTCAGTCATTATGATAATAACAAGTGTAGATCATTGGCTAATCAAAAGCTAGATAACATGTCCAGGTTATAACTTGGAAGAATGTGGAAGAATAGTTTCTGTTTCTGCCTTGGTAATCTGGATGAATACCTGAAGAATCAAGAGAGGAAAGCCAGTTTGGAAGTGGTAGTACAGATCAGGAAAATGTTATGGAGACTGGAGCCACTGCAGAAGAGTTACAGTCAAAAGAAGCAAGAGAAGAAAGCCAGCATAAAAGTGCTGCAAATAAAGAGGATGTAATTGCAAAAGGTATGGCTTTGAATTGTCATACAGATCCTGTCCACATGTAGACATTTAAAATTAATTTAAGTGAGAGATATATTGAAATGTGTGAGAAAGTTGGACCTTGCCAGCCTGTTATGACATTCCCAAAAACACGCAGAAGGACGGTCGTTCCTGAGGAAATGGTACACAGATTGCCCATGGTTGGAGTATTAAATGAAAAATGATGCCATGTACTGCTTTAGTTGCCGCCTTTTTCTAAGAGAAGAAAAATTTAAGAACAAAACAGCCTGAAGACATTGATATAGATATATGGAGGAGCGCCACTGGAAAAATTAAAGAGCATGCCAGCACAGAGGCCCATATGATGAGTATGGTGAAATGGAACACTCCAAAAAAGCTCTACAAGCTGCTTTTGATATATCAGATATTCAGGGGAAATCAACTCTAGAGAAAGACAAAGGAACAGGGAAATCCTAACACGTTTGATTGATATTTCCTTGTCTCTGGCACGGCAGGGGCAGATCCTGGTCAGCGTGTTGTTGAGCTGCAGAAATTGTCTGACACTCGGTGGGCCTGCAGAGAAAGATCCCTGAAAGCCCTCAATTAAGTTCTAAAAGCTTTAATCAAACTTCTGACAGACATCAGTGAGTCAGATCCTCCTGACACGGCTGCTGGTGATGCAAAGATGTACCTGAGGGTGATCGACTTTGAATTTCTTCTTTGCTTAGAAATCACCACCACAGTCTTTCAGGTAACTGGAGTTGCCTCTGATGCTCTGCAACAAAAAGATCTGGATCTCTCCACTGCCTACACAGTAACTGATGGTGTGCTAGACACAGTTAAGAATCTGAGGTCTGAAGAGAAATTTAAAACCATATTCCAGAAAGCCATCGAAAAGGCAGCAGATGCAGATATCAACAGTCCCACAGTACTTCCTGGTCATGGAAGAAAAAGGAAAGTGTCAGCACGATACCTGCATAGTGCTACAGCAGCTAAAGACAGCCATACTTTCCAAACTGTTGAAGAGTTCTACCGAACCATGGTGTATTTCACCTTCCTTGATACAGTCATAGAGGAACTCGGAAGAAGATTTAAAGTAGATGGGACAATGCTCACAGGAAAAATACTGCAGTCATTCCAAAGCCTGGTAGTTCGTGACAACTGGGTGGGCACACCAAACACAGAGGCTGTCCAAGCAATACAAACACATTTATCCCAATAATGAATAAGTGAAAAACAAACAGCACACAGTGAAGACACAGGTGACGAACACACTAACTGAGGGCAGTGGGCTGTCTACTACAGTGGTGCCCAGGAGCAGTGATCAGTTAGGTGCCTTGCTCAAGGACACTTCAGCTGTGGATGCAGGCATGGCAGAGCAGTGCTCAAGCACTTCCCCAGTAGATATCTGCCCCACAGCAACCTCTTAGTTTCAAGCCCAAAGCTCTACGTTTACCAGTAGGCCATAATGGTATGTATGTGTATGTTCCACTCCTCTCTTCATTACTGCTAGACCTTCACCTATGCACCAGTTTGCATGTGATTAAGACTGCTGCTGTATTGATCCCTTTGCCCCCTCTCCACCCCCACTTTCACCTTCATCTGACCCCCCATATGAGAGCACCCAAGCGGAGACCCTACCACCATAGCGCCTCGACATCCCATCACCCACCCACCTCTCTGGAGACACCCATCCCTTAATGTTCGCTACGCACCAACCTCCAAATCTTTAAAGTCACATCAAGGAGACCTGACTGACAAAAGAAGATTCATTTTCTTTTTCCATTTTTTTTCTCCATTGTAGGTAAGACTCTGTAGATCTGAAGATCATGAAAAGAAACCCTTCATCAATGTAAAAAAACATCTATCTTAAAATACTCTCAATGGCTCTCAAAGCTCTCACTAATCTTAAATTGCAGATGCTGCATTGGATTATGAATGGGTAAAGATGGAAAAGTAGCCAGTTAATGACAAAAGCTGAGCCTTTTGATAGTAGACACGTTATGGTCATATATCCTATTTATTCCATACTCGGTGTTGACACAATGTATCTAGTATGGGATTGGTCCAATGCAAGTCTCCTTTGAGCCCGCTTTGTACTTTGTACTGCTTTGAAAATATCAGCCTGTCTTTTGCTCCTTCCCATATCCAATTAAGTATGATTCCCTCAAAAGCACGTCCCCAAACCACGCTGGAGAGAATCGCTGGCCGCACGAGACTACAATGAACAAAACACAATTTATGAAATTCGGAGTAGCGAAGTGATTAGAGATGGAATCTCCATCTGTTGTGTGGTGCCCCCATGGGACCCTCTCTACTGGTGTGTCTGCTCTGCTCTCTAGTGCGATTACTGCGGGCGAAACACACTGGAGAGGCTGCAGAGCCATTTAGTTGTGCCATGATCTCCATTACTATAGGCTGCTACTTATGCTAGCGTATAAGCTAGTCAATGCTGCTGCTTTCACTATGTCATTCTGTGCAGCTATTTTTACTTGATATTTTGTGCTAATACTTTTACAATAGCTTTTCTGTGCTGCTACTTTTGCTATTCTCTGCTGCTACTTATATTATATAGTATACTATATATGCTCCTCTCTCTATGCTAATTCATGCTTTCACTTTTCCTTCCTTCTATACTGTTACTTCACTGCTGTGTGCTATTCTATGCTGCTCATACTGCTACTGTGGCTGCTGTTTGATGTCTGCAATAGACTCTGACCTGCCTGCTTTATTTTCAGTAATGAATGCCTAAAGCTGTATAGATTTCTTCTAAGTAACAAAAGAGCTGAGAGCATCCAAATTCAATTTCATGTGGTAATGATAACTCAGAAAATACCCTCCTGCTCATACCACACACCCACATAGCGTGCACACACACAAACATGGGCACACACACTCACTAACACAGAGAGTGAGACAGATGGCACTTCATTGTTATTCAGTCAACAAACTTTTTTTTTCCTCCCAAAGCCATCACATTACAGCATGCCCTCTCAATCTGTATGTTCTGCTTTGGTAATAATAATAATATAATGTGCTGTTTGTCAGAACAGTGTCTAAGCTTATTATCGTACATGACAGAGCGTGCACTTCAATACATAATAGGAATCATACAAAGGAGAGGAAAAACAGTTTTATTCTAGAGAATGTATGCTGCTCTTATTCGTGTATTCATGCTTCCTTTCTCCTCTATTTAATTAGATTTTTTTTCCTTGGGGCACACATAACATCTTTTTCAAATACCATTTTCTGAATAAAGTGTGTGATCAAATGATACTCCAAAAGGCCAGTGCTCCCGTAGACCTCTTAGATGGCGGCGGATAAAGATGCATTTTCGGTGAGTGTACTTGCTGTGAGGGAAATGGGGTCAGATGAAATGTGCGACTCTTCCCCTGTCAGGCATTCGCCATGAGAGAGAGGGATATATGTGACAGAATATTTAATCATCTCATAACCCAGATGCTATTTGAACCCACACATCAGACACTACAAAGGGATGTCACTCGCTTCATCTCGCTTTCTGTATTCTCTCTCTCTCTCTCTCTCTCTCTCTGTCTTTCTGACATGTACCTGTGGCCTATCTAGGCATGCAGACGCTTAAATCTGCTTTCATGTAGTTGCCACTCTGTGCTTCTTCATGGAATTGATCCTGCGCTCTGTCAAGGCCTCTCTGCTGTTGCTGTTGGATATAGAACTACCCACAATCACTTGAGGGTGTGGGGAGGGTGGCTGGTGGTTGGGGGTGCAGGGGTTGTCACATTATCCAGAGCTCATCGGGGTTAGAAGTTACACTCACATTTACATACGTTGACCTGAACCTGTGCACACAGATAATTAATAAACAGGCGCTGAACACAAAGAATGGGCCTGTACTCTTGCATATGTTCATCTGTGTTTCATGTGACAGGGAACATAGGCTTGTGTGTGTGTGTGTGTGTGTGTGTATGTGTGTGTGTGTGTGTGTGCGTACATGTGTAATGTGACATCTTTGTGCGTGTCTATGTGTGTGTGTGTGTGTGTGTGTGTGTGAGACAGCTCGCGTGTGTGACAGAGAGCAAGAACGAGAAAGGAACCAGACTCAGCCTGCTCTCCTGTCAAACTGTCCCGTTAAGAGGTAAAAGCCAGAGCCTCCCCTCCATTGCTCCTACAGGGGGATTACATGCAGCTTTCGCTGCACTTCACTCCGCTCCCTCCACTCCTGGGCTTAAGACTGCCTCTACGCCTTGTCAGATAGATCTCAGATTTACTGCTATCGTTAAGCCTCTATCCACTGTGAGAATATATATTTATATGGATACATAAAAGAATACACAGGCACAGGATATAAGAGAGACTGAATATACCATTTGTTACTGAGTTAAAAGAGCATGTTATTTACATGGGTGGGGTGGGGATGGGGATATCAAAATACTGGTGGTGAACAAAACAGCTTCACTTTCCCAGGAGAATGGAATACATGTAAGGAACACACAACACAAGGACATCAAAAACAACTGTAAGCCTATGTGACTAGATGAAAGGTTTGTGTGTGTTTGTGTGAGTGTGTGTGTGTGGTTGTCCTTCAGAGGGACACCCCAGGGATTACTAAAGTCCAGTATCCTACAGCTACAAATGGTGGCCCACAGACGTTGTTTCTTTTTCACAAATCAATGTGCACAGACGTGCGCACACACACACAGACACGCGCAAGGGTTAGAGAGAAAGAGAGAAGGAGAAACAAAGGACAGAGGAAAATATAATATAATAAAACATAGATAGATAAATAGATAGAAGATATAAACTGTGTGCCATTACAGTAAAGTTAGGTTGTAATGTGCTGAATGAGCTGTGTGGAAAAATGCATAAATGTGCAATGGTATCCATAGTGCATGAAAATGCCCGAGTAAATTCTAAATATAAGTACAGAGGCTAGACAATAACTTATATCAAATATTTTGCAGAAAATGAACATTAGCCAAGTAGCTAGCATGTCAATATGTCAGGAGTTTTGGAAGGTAATGCATTATTGTAGGGAAATCAGTGTCAATATCCCCAAAGCCACTAACTTGATAACATATTTCGTAGTATATGGCTAAATTATTATGTAGAAATGATTTAATAAAATTAAATAACATTTGTTCTGCAACTGGTTCATCACCCCCAGCAGCCATCTGACTCCACCTGTCCAGTAGAGTCAAGTTCTCTACTGGAGGAAGCAGCCCTTAACTAGCACCCCAGCATTGTAAGAAGAGAGTGTGTAACCATGGGTGAGAGCCTTTGGTCTGATCTGCTCTGGGTTTACTTCCATCCTCCAGAATATCCTGCACACAGAGCCAGGCCAACGATTGGTTACCATGACAATGCAGCAGGTATTTATTATCCCCCTTGAAAGTAAAGGAAGAGTCGACTGGGTTGTGCGGCCTTTTTGTTGCACTCCTCTCCATATAAGAAATAACTATTTACAAAATTAAAAAATTTACCATCTCACACAAGTGAATTTTGGTATCTTGCTTGGTAGTGGTAGCATCCATAAGTGCTGCTGGCACTGGGGAGTTGAAGTTCAAAGCGAGAAACATGAATTCAAAGCCATGATCCGGGCTGTATGCAAGTTAGAAAGAATGACATCTCTAAATGCATCTCCGAGATGACAACTGCCATGTTGAGGATAGAAAGATGAAGATAATGAACTGGTCAAGTCCCTAAACCCAAATGAGTACCTATGAGCACCTGTGATCTGTTTAGACATTCATGGCTGGTGGGTTATTTTCAGGTTTATTTTCAGTTGTCCCATGAAAAATCAAAACAGAATAATTTGCATGAATGGGAGGGGGGAACTCACTTTGAGAGAAGATACTGTATATAGTATAATCTCAGAAAAGATAGACATAATTACCAAGGGCAACAATCAGCCAAGGTCCATGCTGTTCTCCACAAGAGTCTTAGAGAAGGAATTACAGTCTGTTTGGCTGAACTGAAGTAACATGACTGCCATTTGTACCTGCTGTGCTGTGTCTCTTAGCCTCGGTGTGAGCAAAGGGCCACACTGCTGTGAAAATTGCAGAGTGCCCAGAAGCACACAGCCGTGACTTTATGCTTTCACAAGATACTGACTGGTCTTAAAGAGCTGTTTGGCTCTACCACTGACCTGATGTCAGATTATAATTAAATAATTGATGATGCGACACATTTAAAAATCAGAGGAGTTGCATTCCACTCAACCCTGCTGTTTGGTCATAATTGGTCTGTTATTCAGTCTGTCATCAGAGCACACATCAGTTCTTATGTAAATGAATTGCATTCTTTTTAGATAAAATGAATCAAAACAAAAATAAAATGTAATGTCACCAAAATATACACCTTCAGACTGGCCATTGTCGACTTCCCCTTGTCTTTTTTAAAGTACCTGTTTGTTTTTATCAATAATGTGAACTAATTACATCCAAACTATTAATAAAATCCTGTGTGTGCTGCCTGAGTAAAAGCTTGTTGTGTAATGCAATGGGCAAGAATGAATGCAATAAAAATGTAAGATCAGTATGATGTCCCCGCCCCCTCACCCCCGCAGTCTGCTCATGACTGTTCTCTCATTGTTCTCAGTACGAGGGGCATCAACACTAACTCTTTCCTGTTCACCATGGAGACCAATCTGGCCTTCTGTGTGTGTGTGTCTGTGTGTATGAGCATGTTTTATACACATATTGGCTCAGTTACCGAGGAAAACTAAAGATAATGTAAACACACCACACACACACAGACCAACTCCTACGGGAAACATACACTGACACCCTACTTTTGCTGCTTACAGTCAGTCTCTAATACTGTGTGTATATATATGTGTGTGTGTGTGTGTGTGTGTGTGTGTACACGCACGTGTGTGTGTGTGTTTAAGTTTATGACAGCAGTCGTAGCAGATAAATATTTTACCATTTGTGTGGGCCACAGTGTGCAGCAGCTAAGCCCTGCACTGGTGTTGCATCTTGCATGACAACACATATAAGTGCTAAATGCTGTACCAGCCCTGATCGGCTATGCATTTAACGGACCTCCAAATTGGCCACATACATCTGACCGCAGTCGCCATCGCATACAAGGTAGTTACAGAACCTCCCTGACCTACTAAGTTTCCGCGGCGTGCGCTTTCTCATTTCACCCATCGCCTCGCTTTGTTTAGCGCGCTGACAGCCGTTCACTGTCACGGCCGTGACGCAGGGCATTAGTCAAAGGCGTTGTGTATAGCCAACGTAAACAACCGCGCACAGACAGTGTTGCTGGTGTTTATAACTGGCTCTCCGCCGTCCCTCTCGCACCCCGGCTGTTAAAACGGACCCTGTCAGCCGGACGAAAACCAGAGGCCCCCAAGCCCTGGTGCTGCCAGCAGGCTTAAGCGCTGGGCTCGTTCCATCCTCAAGTGCTGCGTGCTGGTCGAGTTGAGAGCACCTTGGGGGAAATCACATGCTGGCTAACTCTGTCCAGTCCAGGAAGATGGGAAGAATAGAAGGTTGTGTGTGTGAGTGGTGTGTATGTGTGTGTGTCTGTGTATGTGGAGGGAGGGGTGGGGAGGGTAGGTGGAGAAGATGAGAGGTTCCCCCCATCCCTGAGAGCACTGTTTAAGTGGGCTGACGGATGGAAAATGGCCCGCAGTGCAACGGGGGGGAAAGACTGAGGGAGGGAGACGAGATCTGGCAACGTGGGAGAGATGGGAAGAGGAGAGAAGAAAAGAGCACCACAGGACTAAGTGGAGGCTAATGCAATAGAGAGAGAGAGACAGACAGACAGAGACACAAACAGACAGGAGAAAGAGAGGTTTGGAAGAAGAAGAAGGAAGAAGAGAAGGACAGACAGACAGCTAGATGGGAAGAGTGATAGAGAGAACCAGTGAGAGAATGAGAGCAGCCTGCTGTGATTTCAATCTCTCCATTCATCTTAATGTGTGGCAATGAAGCGTGCCACCACATCGCCCCAACCCAGAGTCATTACGCCCACAACGACCCCATCAAACACTCTGACAACCACGCATTACTAAATAACAACAGGGCTCATACAGTTAGCATACACACACACACACACACACACACAAACTACTAAAGAAAACAGTTACACTGGCTTATCTATAGACACATGCTGAGATGTGTAGGATGAAAAGACAGTAGACACAACTTGAAGGACCCATCATTTCACTAATATTGTGCAGTTTGAAGATCTGCCTTTGGATATGCCCACAATAGTCTCCTTTCCATTCTGCATGTCTACTCGTTGATGCGAGTTTGTGTCTGACCTGCGTACCACTGATTGACATGCTGTATGCATGAATGAGTGACTGTCTGACTGTAAGGGGGCATCTATGCATTATGAGTGGTTGAGTCTGTGTGTTCACGTGGGCTCTACTACTATTGCACAGAAATCAACTACTATGTGTGTGTGTTTGTGTGTGTGTGCGAGAGAGATTGATTGTGACCTGAGTGAACCTCGAGCCACTGGACTCTACTAATAATAAGAAGGGAATGTGCCTGGTGACCCCACAACCAGGACCATCAATCCACTTTAGAGAGGAAATGCGTGCGCATACACACACACACACACACACACACACACAAACAGATCCCTTAGGGTTTATGACATAACACACACGTACACACATACGCACAGTCTGTTGTCTATTGTGCAGTATATTGAATTTTACGAGGAAGTATAGCGTTTTTCTTTTCAAATCATAGTGACATTTTGTCAATCCACCTTAGGCTGTCTGGAACACTCACTATGACATCTGTCAATTCTGGAGAATATTTTGCTTTTTAAAGCTCTAATGATTTTCCAACTAGCAAAGATAAATAATGAAAAGTATCTGATTCATCCACTGGCAAAACAGTGGTTGTCACAGTGTTGCCAACAGCCTGAAATATATCCAATATGTTTTTATTAGTCACATCATGCACATAAACTGTAAAATACAGGTTCACATTATACAGTGGCCTCTCATCGCAATCGTTCTCCTCATGAATGGCTGTGAAATTAACCCCTGAGTCTTGGTGAAGAACACATGTTTAGGAAATGAAAAGTGAAATGGTCAGTCACTGTGTGTCAGATCAATTGACACAGCAGAGCATTTAGGCCAAATAACTCTATAGTACTGCCATCCATATCCATCCAACCTACTGTAATTAATCCAACAGTACCCTAATGCACATCAGGCCTGACTAATCAATAACATGGTCTGTAATATTGTCATAATGTGTATCACTACAATTAAATACTAGACCAAATGAACCAATTACTCTAATAACATCCAATTACTTTTGATGAACCATGCTGTTAAATGAGTTCAATACAAGGTCTACTCTACTTCACTAAGAAAATGCTTGGATCAGTCCCAGCAGTCCAGTTCAGTCCTTTAGAGCAAAATAAGGGACTTTGCTTTAACTGTAAGTTATGTTTACCATCTCAAGTTCATTACACTTGAACACACACTGACGTAAAATGGAGTTCAAAGCAACAAGAAGACTTAACTGAGCCAGGATGAGTTTGCAAGTATGTAAACAAACAGACTTTCTTTCCTGACTGGTGCCTGATGCCTGTGAAAGGTACACAGTTTCCTGGGCAAAGTTGACATCAGAAGTCAAGAGATATGTCAATCAAGTGCACACATACACGCACAAACACGCAAACACCCACGCACACGTGCACATAGGCCGTCTGCTTTCGGCCTGTACTCACATCCGATCATCATCATGGCGACGGCGAAGATCTTCTCCCCGTCGGTGGTGGGGGCAATGTTGCCGAAGCCGATGCTAGTGAGGCTGGTCATGGTGAAGTAGAGCGAGGTGATGTACACTGAGTCTTTGCTGGGCCCCCCCTCCCACTTGCCCGTGCCGCTGACGTTGAAGCGGTAAGGCGTGCCCACTGTCTCGCCCAGCATGTAGAGCCAGCTGTCGGTGCGCACCTGGTTGTGGTCCTCGTCAATGACCTCGTAGTCGCCGATGCTGTACCAGATGCAGGCCAGCCAGTGGGCGGCCAGGCCGAACACGCACACCAGCAGCACCAGGACCGCCGCGCCGTACTCAATGTAGTGGTCCAGCTTACGCGCCACCCGGCCCAGGCGCAGCAGACGCACCACCTTCAGGGAGCTGAAGAGAGAGCTGATGCCCTGAGAGAGAGAGAGAGAGAGGTGGAGAAGAGAAAGAGATAGATAGAGGGGAGGAAAAGAGATGCACAGACGTGAGAGGGATAGAAAAGATATGCAGGGACAGACAAGGAAAGAAAGGGATAGAAACAGAGGAATAGAAACAGAGACAAGAGAGACAAACCAAATTGACCAAAGGAACAGAACAGGAACAGAGAGAGTGTTAAAGAGAGGGAAAGATAGGTGGAGCAAGAAAGAGAGGAAGGAAGAGGAAGAGTGAAAAAAGAACAAATGGTTTGGGACAGACAGCAGCAGCAACAGCTAAAGAAGCAGAACAGGAAGTTGTGGATGCTATGTGTGTGTCTGTGTGTATACGTGTGTGTAGGTGTCAGCAAACGAAGAGGCTTTGCAGGCACTGACGTGTTATGGTGAATAAGTTCAGGGGATTAGCAATGTTACAGATCCTGCAGACCACACAAACTATGGATGGTTTAGCCAATGTATTTTTCAATTGTGTGTGTGTGTGTGTGTGTTGCATGTGCGTTTGTGTATACGTGTGTGTATTACACTAATGATCTCTTGTTTGGTTACAATCCCACTGTGTGTGTTATTGAATGCGTGCGAGTGGTGTTTGCGAGACTGGATCTGTAATCTTTATGCCCTGGACACAGGCTCTGACATCCTAACCTCTTAGTATCACCATATACATTTCAGAGCCTAATAAATATCACTGGGAAGGGTGTTGCCCACTGAGATTTTTAATAAGTGTCTCAGCTCTGGCAGGGAACATTTGTCAAACTAAGGCCCTCTCTCTTGCTGCGCGTTGTTTAATTAACCTTATTATGTAGCTCCAACGGGCAAATTAAGAGTTTAGGCACACAGACACAAAATGGTGGTAAGTTAATTGTTTAAAAGGCTTGTGCCTCAGACCAGCACATTCGTTGTGGAGAGTGACAGGTTGTTTTCAATGTTTTTTTGTGCTTTCATAAATCGGAACAAAAAAAACACATTAACACAAAACACAGTAATATTCAAATGGTAATATAACGGTAATATACAAGTCATTTTGCAATTTTGTTCAACATCCAGTGGTCTAATTAACCTTTCTAAATGGGATTTAGTATACATTATACACATATACATCATATGGGCATTCATTCTACCCCTCCCAGACATGAGTTGAATTCAAAATGGTTGTGTACATTATGAACCTTTCCTACTTGAGTCTGTAGTGCACTACGTTAAGTAACAGCCATGGAATATGTATAGATACCAGAGACCCTGTAGTATGTTTGTGTGAGTGTGTGTGTGTGTGTGTGTGTGTGTGTGTGTGTGTGTTACTATGCATGCATGTCCAAACTCATTTTAAACTCAAATTAAAACATTCACATAGACTCACACAGAGACACACAGATATACAGATACACGCTTACACAGAGGAACAGGTAAAAACACAGACTCTTATAAACACACATACACACACACACACACACACAGAGAGAGTGCTGTTAATATTCAATTCAGAATCTGTTTCTGTGTATGTGTGTGTGTGTGTATGAGAAAGAGACTAAGAGGATAGAGAGTGGTTTATCAGTGTGCCTGTGTCAGACCAGACCAGTCAAACCCAAGAATTTGGAAAAGAGTCCTACTTGAGTGACAGCGCGGTGGTTCCAGTTCTTCATTTCCCCACAAACAAACACAGGAAGGGGAGGAGCCATGCAAACAGAAAGAGGGGTGTGGAGAAAAAGGAAGAAGGAGAAGAAGGAGTAAAAGAAGAAGAAGAAGAAGAAGAGAAAGAAGAAGAAGGAGAGAATGCAAATGAATGATCAAACAGAAAAAAATAATGCATTTAATAAGAACTCAAATTAGGCTATGCATTTAATACCTAATAGGCTTCTTAAAAATAAGCAAATATAAACAAAGAAATAAAAAAGAACAAACAGACAAGCAGAACATGGAGAGCACGGCAGTGAGGCAAAAAATAAGCACAAGAAAAACAGTCCAAACAAAACGATGGCAGATGTCTCAGCAGAGGATTCAGCAGTGAGAGATTATGCAACAGAAAATACCCATGCATGGCGCTTACACACTTCATGAAGTAAAAAAAAAAAAGTCTGAAAGCTTCTGGGAGGAATGAGAGAACTGCTTTCCCACTCACTGTGAAATGAGAAATGCTATTTCTACCTGCCGCTGTGCAGAGGAAAGCTCTTGGATCCTGTTATTTTTGGAAAGAGACAGAGAGACACCTGTGTGTGTGTGTGTGTGTGTGTGTGTGTGTGTGTGTGTGTGTGCGTGTGTGTGTGTGTATGCGTGTGTGTATGTGTGTGTATGTGTGTGTGTGTCTGTATATATATATGTGTCCAGGTTATAAACTGTATTTGTGCATAATAAACTGCAGTCCACTTATCTTACTGCATGTACACATTATGTGTGTGTGTATATGTGGATTCACTCCGTACGCATGTGTCTTGAGCTCTTGTGCAGTAGCTGTCAGTTGTCATGCCGTGTCTGTGCTGGACAGATGTCAGAAACACTGATAAGACCAAAGGCAAGTTAGCGCAGCGCACCTGCAAACTGCACAGGATGTGACTGACAAGCTGGAGAAGAGAGACAGACAGACAGCTAGAGAAAAAAAAGAGAGATGCAGAGGAAGAGAGAGATAAAAGAAGTTGAATGAACAAATGCCTGCCGAGAGAGAGAGAGAGAGAGAGAGAGAGAGAGAGAGTGAAAGATGCAAAATTAAAAAGGGGGACAAAGAAAGTGAAGAAAAGAAAGAAAGAAAGAGAAAGACAGACAGGGAGAGAGAGAGAGTTGCAGCCAATACCACCCACCCACCCAGGGAGGGAGTCTCTCAGTAGCTGTCGCCTTGGGCTGCTGTTCAGCAGGGGTTCCCACAGGAGGTCTCTAAAGACTTTCTCAAACACTCGAGAAATGCTGCTTTTACAGTACATGCTCCCTTTCTAGTCATCAACACAATTTGCATTCTGTGAGGATAATTTAATTAGTATTTAATTAGTAGCTGTGAGACCCGTCTGACCATTGAAAAGATGAAAAGTCTGTGATTAGACTGACAAAATAGCACACAGACACATTTCCTTTTACAATTTGGCCACATTTTAGAGGAAGTTAACTCTGGTAAAATTTCTAAATTGGTTTTGTGTCTGTTCACTTTGTCTTCCCTGTGAGGTGCCCATTCTCACACCTTTTGATTTTTTGTCAGGGGCAGCATTTCATGTTTGTGAGTGCCTTCAGTATGCCCACGGACCAGACAACCAACCAGGTGGCAGACTCTTCCAGCTCACCTGAGTCAAATCCAATGAACTAATTCTGACCTTGGAGAATAAATACAACAACACAAACACAACACAACACAACAACAGCAACAGCATCAAATACAGCACAGGAGCAGCACATCATATCAGAGTTGCCAGCAAAATGATGCTGACTCACAAGGAACCAAAATGGCATTTGATGTCAATCACTCCAGGCTAACAATGGGCACTTAGAGACACGCCAACCTCCCACTCTCCTTTGAGCTGATCAAGTCAGTCCACGCATGGAGGACACTCATCGCCGACAGCAGCAGTCTCATGAGCAGTGATTCAGACACAGGTTCTATGGCAACCTGCGGCCATGAAAATACTTCACCAAACAAATCGGCTTTACGCTAAAAGTTACTAAACTTCTCAGTCATACTGGAACACTTAAAAGTATATCGTCTCATGAGGAGAAGTCAGTTCCATGGCTTTTATCTATCTCTTAATAACTGAACAAAATGTATCTGCACTTGAAATTGATCATGAGACATAACTTAAACTTCTAGTCTAATCGACCAGTCCTAAAAAAGAAGAACCACAGTGGAGTACAATCTATTAACTTATTAAAATGCATTCTGAAAGACTTCACTGACTATAACACAGACTTAACATATTTTTAAGGTGGACAGCAATATGTCCATTATGCACTTGGCTCAGGGTTCTGCAGACTAAATAGCAAAGCACACACGCACGATGTAGGCCATGATTTAATCGGGAATTTATAAGCTAATTAATTTTAGTGAGAGGCTTGTTTGTTTATGGTGATGGCTGTGTTAACCTTTGTTAACAGATCACAGCTTCATTCAATTTCATTTGATAAATGTCAAACAGGGCACGTTTCAGATTGATTCAGGTGTAGGTACTCTTTCAATCTGATTTGTTTTCTGTGCAGCATGTGTATCCCTGGTGCCATTTTGTCAGACAATAACGTTTACTTTTTTTATTAACAGTAATCCAGCACCATGCAACCTTCTTTAGACAATGCACACGTGCTGACAAGGTGACTGCTCGCAACACAATGGACTTTGTTTACCGTGAAATCATCCTCTCATCTAAGTCTCGCTGCCAATACAAACTTGGAACAGATAGGAGAAAAGTTCTCTTATGTAGATGCCAAAGATAGTCTCATGATACTGATGCAGAAATTACTTTTCTGCATTTCCTATCCAGGGTCAGTGACCACACACAAAGACACACATATTGTGAAACAAAACAAAAACACAAACTAGGAGCAGCGCTCAAACAGCAAACAGCTCTTGCACCTCTGGAAGCTGTTGGTGTTGAAGTGGTCTAATAGTATCTAAAGGTACATCAGCTAGGTACAGTAAAAAATATAGGAGAATGATGTTTCTGGCCTCCTATCACTACATTGAAATGTACAATCCATGAAACAGAAAGAATCTCCATACTGTATGTCTGAGACAGGATTCATGTTTTCTCTCGCTGATTAGCCTACCGACTCTAAGAGGCTTTAAATAAAACTCAACCTGCATAAATGGAAGACATGAGTCAAGAAGAACACTCTGTTCATCACAACCTGCCATTGTCAGTATCTACAGAGCCTGGTGGATAAAGCCCAATACTTTTGTACCTGATGGAAATTCAGTGTGTTGATGGTGACGGGGTCACCCCAAATACATACTGCATTTTGCTGTTCTAAAACTTTGGAATCAATTTTAACTTTATTTTTCCAATTTATTGGAAAGAAAATAGTCTGATGAGGGACAGAAAGGAATATTTGTCACTCATGCTTGGCTGTTCCAGAAAAGAAAGCTGGCAGGGAACAACTTGAGCAACGTTATCAAGAAACAACACTAGCGAGCAGGCTGGCAAGCTTATAAAAGTGCTACTGGCAGATGTGATTTTGCTGCTGTTTTGGGAGTTTATCTCACTTGTTTAAGATCAAAACTCCTTACAGCTGTTTGAATATGGCATCCAAATGAGACACTTTAATCCATGGAGGCCTCTTAGCAGGAGACCTCTTGAACATTTTGGCAACTAACGTTGAAATGGCTGCTCCATTATACGTGTGTGATATAACATTTTCAAATGGTTCTGGGTAAAACTGCTACATAAAGCCACAGAGAACACACATGCAAAGAACAGTAGAGGACACACATTTTTAGTTGAGTCCCACTATTCAGCCACCCACTGAGTGGCTTCATTTATACTCCTTCAACACCCTGCATTCCATATCTTATGCAGCAGAGTGTCAGAGTCAAACCACACCTAGAACACACACACACACACAGACACATACACACAGTTCCCCAGTGTCATTGATGCAAGACAAACACATACTCTCTCTCTAAAACACACACACACACACACACACAGTTCCCTTCTGCCCTGTGCTACTCCTCTGGGCTGGGTTCAAAGCCATCGAAGCCGTCTGTGCTCAGGCCTGATAGAGCCGGGGACCTAATCAAAGGAAATTAGTGCTGACAACTCCACTGAAAAGCCATGTGCCCAGTGGCGACATGAAAGCTGTGTGTGTGTGTGTATGGGTTTGCAGGTGCCTGTCTGAAACGATGTGAGAAAATGCAGCGTTCTTCGTGGTCACAGTATTTATTTGAAGTAAATCTATATTAAAAAAAGACTAAAAGTGACAGCGGATATAGAGGGGCATGAGTCTCTATGGTATACACATCTCTGAATTATTTACTAGGTTAGTCTATGATCATCCCTGTAAACAATACATTCCAAATCCTGTCAAAATAACCCTGGTTGCCCACTGGTTCCACTGGAGCCATGAATCAAACGTGAATTTACAATTCTTTCTAAGTTGACATTTACCTTTTACATTTATGTATTTATGTGTGTGTGTTTGTTTATGTGTGTGTATTTGTGTGTGTGTGTGTGTGTGTATGTGTCAACATTCAAGTCTTTTTTTGTGTCTCAAAGTGTAAACTTCAAACACTATGTTTTACTGCATAGTGAATGCACACTGACAACCATGGCACCCAGATGGTGCACTCATAACAGCCAAAAAATTCAGTGTGAAACACTGAACACGGGTTGCACTGAGCGACCACCATCTTGGCTACATTGCGGAAAGGGGTGGAGCTGATGTTTTAGACCTAATTTTTAGTGGCCAACTCTGAGACGATGTTGGAAGTTGCAGTAATCCTATTTACATATAAATCTTAGCATCAACAGTAATACAATTATTTACTCAAGTTTCACTTAGAAAACAACTAGCTATTGTTAAGTTGGTTCTGCTTGTCACATCTGCCTAGAGTTATGAAGAAGTTTTTTTCAACATTGAAAATGCACACTATATCACTGTATGGCAATAAGTACTTGAGTACACTGTGCACTATATTTCAGTGTACTTACAGAAGTGCACAATTCGAGACATATGTTGTATGCTATTTAACTGTATGTGAAAATATGGCTTCTGACAAGGTGAACAAATGCCATTCCCTCTGAACTGACTGTGTCCTCTGTCCAGCTATCCTTGCATTTTTCACAGACAAATTTTCCTCCCTGGCATTGATCTGGAGGTGCGTGAAATGCAAGCGGGCAGCTTTGCTTAAGTCATTAGGCTACGAGAGATTGATTGTGATGGAAACTTTAGTAGAGTTCAGCCTCAGCTGAAACCAGCTGGCTGCTATGCTGACTATTGATCACAGACAAATCCATAGGTCTCACATTCAACCATTACCCCAACACATATTCATTGACACACACCACACACACAGACAGACACAGACAAACACACCTATGCACCTACACACCAGTGCATATGCTCCCAAAGTCAGATAGAGTCAAAAATAACAAATGCAAAAATTGTGGTGCTAGCCAAACATCTACATGCAGGCGCCAAGATGCAAGAATACTCTTAATATCAGATTAGTGCATATTTCACAACCAAAAGAATTGGACTTGGTCTTAGTGGTCTTATCATTACTCAAATTCCTGTATAATTCATTGTGCTAAAATGCTTTTTAAGTAAATATTTCAGTTTGAACTCCAGCTCCAACTGTAGGTCATGCCCTGAATAATCATATAATTCAAATTAAATCTACTCATTTGTAGTCCACCAAATATAACATGATCACAACGTGAAAATAATTAGCTGGCTAATTAATTCTATGCATCTCTCTCACACACACACACGAGAGGACATTGCCCAGATGAGTGGATGTTCAATACACACCCACAGGCTCACATGTAACAGAGATAATGTGTAGCTGTTGTGTGTCAGTCTGGTCACTGAAAGTGGTGTTCTTACTGGAAGGCCGATTACCCCCATCCCCACCTCCATCACCAGCACCAATGATTTGTTGCTTTGTCTTTTTTCTGTCTAGATCTGTGCATCACCGAACAGAAAGAATCTACTCGGCAAGCACAAAAAGTGTTGTCAGATAACCACAACTGCAGTTGCTTCTTCTACAGAAGGGAAAAGAGAGATCCCGCCTTGCTCAGGCACCCTGAATCTCCCCATGAAGGTTAATTTCATGGTACTGTGATTCACTATGATGTGTTCCCAAAGAGTACTTTGACAGTGTGTCTTAACACCCGCTGGATCAATGCAAACATAACGATAATAAAAAATGATGTCAATGAAGGGGACCACTGTTGGGAGATATGACCCTGATAAGGAATCCGATCTGACCACAAATAGCTGTGAATTTTAGAGGGAAATAAAGAGCGAGTCAGTCTTGTCCTCTGTAGTCTGCATGTTTTGAGCTATAGTCTGAATGACGTATAATGGGATGGCACTAGCAGTACAACAACATAGCAGATAGCAGATATTTCAGATTTTAAAAATGTTTCTTTAATAGATTTTAAAAACGAACAAACTAACAAAGTATATGATGATTATGGATCAAATTAGCAAATTGGAAAATAAACGGCCATTTACAGACAAGCTCTGCATGGACCCTCTAAACCACTACTAATTACACAACCAATTTATGCTTGATTGCGCTCTGCAACATATCAATAAATAAGGAACTACTGGTACCACCACCTGTTCTCATTGTGTGTAAGCCTACTACAGATTCAAATCCACAAACTAATTCCTCCTGGGGGAGCCTACAATATTTGATCCAGTGCAGTGACTGAGGCTAAGGAAGAAGCAAGTTAAAGCTGTTAGCGTCTTTCAGAAACACGGCCCAGAAGAGAACTGTGGCCACTAGCCTGGTGGTAGCGGGCTGCTGTGGAGAGGGTGTGCTGGGCTGGCTTCCGTCATCATCATCTCCTCAGAGAGCTCATTTAAACGGAAGCCGTCCCAAATCCCCGCGCACACAATTAAACCAGATGTCTTGAAAAGGCACTGGAATAGAACGTTGGCAAGCTTGTGAAGGCGTGTGCAGAGGGCGGGGAGTAAGAGAGCATGAATCTCTCTGCTCCTTTTTTCTATCTCCTCCCCTTTTTACACTACCCCTTTCCTCTTGTATTGTGTTCCCGTCTTCGTAGGGTAACTTAGTGTTCCTCTGAATTGAATAGCATTGTTATATGTGATACTGCTAATTAGAAATGTCACAGGCCTTGTTAAATCTTCATAAATAACACACAAAAGAGTCAAATAAACAAGACAACCACACAGCTAAAGTGCTGAAGTTGTAGTAGTATGTCTCTGCAATTGTCAAATTCACTTTAAATAATTTACCTCAGGAGATATCACATTCACAACACATGTAGTCATCTTAAACTTTAATCTTTCACCTTCAAATCAAATCGGATCCTCTTTGAGTAAATATATAGCCTAAATTAGAAGCATTTACCTCATCTTACTTGAGATAGAGCATACAGTAAGTAATTTCATTGTCACAATGACCATATGATCTTTTTAAGGGATTTTAAGGGATTTGACCTCTGCACACTAAGTCAATTCAGTTCAACTTAGGGCTTTGGCATTTTTGTTCATCTTAAAGGTCTGATTCACCGTATTTTCATTAATTTTGTGGTGGTCTCTTGTCTAAACTAATGTCATGAGAGTTGGTTTCGACAAAAAATATGCTGTGGTTGTCTTGTTTCAAGCTATTTTAGTTAGGTGAAAAGGAGAGCAGGGATAGCTCGAGAGGATTCTTATGAATATTAATGATATGCAAATGTATCGCCTCTGATTGGCTAACAACACTGTGACGCTCCATCTAGTGGGTCTGTCTACAGGCAGCCTAATGTTTCTTGAGGGCGGGTTAACTGCATAGCTAATGTTCAAATTGACGTACATATGTACGGCTTTTCCGATTCGCTCGTTTTTCCCGGCAGTTTTCTTTCACAGGCGAATACTGACTACAGGAGTAGGAGAGCATTTTGGAGTTGAGCATAGAAGTACAACTTGGGCTGACCAATGGTAATGTAAAAACATCAAATCTTAAACGGTTTATTTTGGAAGGAGACCTTTAAGGCTTGGCATTTTTGAGATTTAGCTTTCACAAGAAAGTGTGACTATGAACTATATGACTATGAATAACAATAAAGGGCAAATCTCCTTCTCTCACATGCACCTTTCATCTTGGATTAGGATTACGTTTAAAGAATCGAACAGATGCACACATTGAAAAAGAAAACTTTGTTTAGTTGGTGTTAGCTGTCATTTCACTGTTCACTGGTCTATGTAAACTGGTTCTCATACCTACAGACAGACAGACAGACAGACAGACAGCAACATGACACTATGCTAAGGTTATAGGTTGATTCACTCTGTAGATCTAGTGTTCAAGGTCCAATGTACTATCAGTAGAAAAAAAAAATTGAATTGCAAACCCAGCAACTAACACTAAATGAACAGGGCACAGTAATTTATTTCAATTTTATTGCGCTTTGCCTCATGTCACACATTAGTATATTGATTCGGTATTCGGTTTATGTTCGGCCAATTTCTCTGGTTCTCTGTTTTTTTCTAAGGAGGGCATTTACTGACTTTGAACAACTGGGCTTAACAAGTGATTTCTCTTAACCGTCCTGTTATGTTACGGGTCAAATTGACCCGCTTGACAACTTGAAAATCAAGAAATAATAAATGGAGTTGTTCTTACAAACTATTTTTCATAGATCTTCAAACTCCCAAAACGGGTCAGATTCACTATATCACATCAAGAGGTGTTAGTAATGACATATTTACACTGCTGGTTGAGATTTTAGTTTTTAGACATCTTTTAGATAATTAAACATGGACCAGGTCAAATTGACCCAGGAACACCATTGCTGTTCCTAAAAAATGAACATAATAG
>JAGFZM010000340.1:123757-139733 GCA_017657215.1 Limnothrissa miodon | reverse complement strand
GAGAGAGAGAGAGAGAGAGAGAGAGAGAGAGAGAGAGAGAGAGAGAGATTTCTTTTTTCTTTGAAATAGTATCAGACACTTTGGTCTGAAAAGCTGCTTGCGACTGCGCAATCTGGTTATTAGTGCACTGGCCTTGTTGCCTATGCAGAATAAGTGATTTTAGACCGCACAGGTCCAGCAGTTATGTTGGCAGGTGAACGTCTATATGATTCGTTCACGGCCTATTGGTTAATTACAGCAAGTAGCCTAATTAAGCCACTTACAAAGTTTTATCCACAGAAGAGACTAACTGAGCAGTGTCAAACAAAACTGCGCAAAAAGAATGCTCAGTAACTAGCCTCTGTGGTAACAAGGACGTAAGGCAACCTTGTGTGCCGACGGCATTTCAGCAGACGCATCCATAAGCTATAATTTAACCCCTTTTCAGACAGACTACAGCATACAAGTTACCAGTGCGGCCGAAAGAAGGTGTGGATCACTGAGTGAGAAAAAGGGAACGGGCGTGTTGGTTAGGCTACATGGATCTTAGAAAATAACTTTGTTTACGCGCATGTGTCTTATGAAATTCATTTTCAAATTAAGCTATAAACAAAATATAGCCTAGCCTAATAGATAGTCTATGCTATTTACCAGTTCTTGACTAATTGGCTTTGTAAAATTTAGCAACGCAGACGTAGCTGATTTTTTTACAGCCAGTTTCAAACGCAGGATTGGATGACACACTGGGATAAATATCACAGTTAAAAAAGGACACTCCCCACAATCAGACGATAAAATGTACCGGATAAGACAAGAGTCTGCAAATGGTAAAACTACCCTAAAGGCATTCGATCATATGACACACACACACACACACAATCATACGAATGTTCTTTGGATATTCCAAAAAGTTTGTATTTCCAGTGAAATGACACAGAGCTGGGTGGCGATTGCTTGTTAGCGTGGATATAACGTAAACACAATGCTCAAATTGTATGTGCGCCTTACCGTTCGATCGTCTGACAATATTCTCTAGAAAAGTATTCTGAGGGGCTACTAGTCCTCTCCGGCCGCCTGCCATCACGGCGGCTCATGCAGTCGTCCCGCAGGTTGCGAGCGGTGACCGTAAACCCAACGTTATCCGCAAACTGACGTCTCCGATGTGTTGAATACCTCTGCTGTCTTCATGCTGCTCTCTTCTCCAACGGAGATTTGGATTGGGGGCTTTCCTCCTTACACTATCCCCGCAACACAAGTCAGGAGCAACTCCCCTCCTCTCTGGATTACGCGTATTGGGCGAATTTTACAGAAATGCGCCCCCCCCGCATCATCGCTGCCACGCATCTTTGGACCGTCGCATCTACTGGTACCTAAGCGGACCCGTGGTACCCATCTTCTTCATCCTCAAAGTTAGAGCGCCATCTTTTGAAAAAATCATGCAAGTACAATTTCGAGGACGACTGGTCAATGGGTAGTACAGACGGAAAATCGCAGACAAAATAGCATAAATGCAATTTCACATGACATTATATCATAGACATAACACTAAGGTCCCATCATTCCCATCCACAGACATTAAAACCGAACAGAGTAGTCATCAGAGTGAGTATAGCTTTAAATGCTCTGGGAATTGCATTTTAGATATGTAATTGACTTTTGTCTAAGGACAAAATGAAGTTGCTAATTATACAATTAGCCAGATCCAGTTGCTCTCTGCACCATATACAGTAAGGATTAAAGGAAAATATGCTCTAAACAGAATATATCATAAGCCTTGCGCTTTACTAAATGTTCAGTGTTACAGAACTTATTCATCATTTTATATCTAACGACAAAACCTAATTTCTCTAGGAAAAACTTGCCATTCAAAAAATGTTGTAAGAAAGCAAACACTGGCGGATCAATGTGAATGCTCTTTTAATCCATATTATTTTCAGGAAATGCATAAAACATTTTTCCCATTGACTGGAGCATCTCTTGTTAAATTGCTGTATGCACCAAATGAAAGAGTAAGGATAAAAGGCAAAACAGGCCATAAACAGAAAATACCAGAAGCCTTGCACTTTGCTGAATGTTCCTGCGATTGAGCAGAGGGAGAAAAGCAGACATTAAATTAATCGCAGTATTTCATCTTGGACTAAAATCTTAATATTCAGTAACTATATATTTTTTTCAATTAACGCTGCTGAAGAGAGTCAGAAACAAGATGTAGGCTGCAATATATCTCCTGAAGCCTGTTGTAAAGCATGAGGTTTTACAATGAACATTTTGTGTCTGAATCATCAAAATCCTTTAAAAATAGGTTGGGCAACAGGTCTCCTACTACCTGTGAGGTGCACGTTCTCTCATTGAAAACCAACACCACCCTAAAGAGACTTATTCAAAGATAGGCTGGGTACGACATATCAGGTTTTCAGGTTTCAATTAATGAACATTCAGGGAACTTAACAGCATCACATGAGGCAGTCTGAAAAAAAGTATTTTTTTTTTGTATATTTATATTTATAATTAAACATAATGAATACAGTGAACTCTCCTGCTCCCCACCACTAATACCAGACACAGATAATCCATGTCTGTGGTAATCATCCCACCTCCCAACAGTCTCTCATTGTTGAACACAACACACAAATCTAGCTGGACCATGTCTTTGTGGTGTTGAGGTGATTCAGATGGTCCTCCAGGTGTTTGTGTTCAGGAAACTTGGCAACAAAGCGTGCCTCGCGGATGCTCTCCCACATCTGTCGGCGCCTCTCAATATTGTGGCCATGCTCCTGTTCCTTGGTCATGTACGGCCGGCTGATCCAGTACTCATTCTCTGCCTCGCGCTCCAGATGCTTCACCATGTTGCACTTCATCTGCCAGGTGATGGGCCGTGGTCGCCGGTACTTGCCGATCCACTGCTTGCCCGGGATGCCCTTCCGCAAGAGAGCCATTGTCAGGTACATGGTGAGGTTTGGTGTCTAACTTCAGTTGTGTCTACAGGTGATTCAATCCTAAAAGAACAGGCCTGACAAAAATAAATTGTAAACATTTATGTTCATATGATCTAAAGGAGTAAATTACATAAGTATATATCCACTCTGCTCAGTTTCTAATTACATTTCATATTTGCACCAACTCGGTTGTGTTCATGCCAATTTCCTTATCGCAGTTTTCATTTGAGGAAATGCTGTTGCTTTAGATCTACTGCTTTGGCGGACGCGAAGCTAACGTTACGCTGTAATCTTCTGGTGTCAGAATGAATCACGTCATTATCTTATGGTGATGCAATGCTAATACAAATTACGTTAATATTGGCTAACCAAGATATTAGTTATACTCTAAGCTGCTTAACAGTATCAACAACGTTATTGACCTTGGCTATGTTAGCTAACGTTACCGTTAACTAGAAAGCAAAATCACTTCAATGGCCAAAAGCTGTGTCACATCATTGCGAATGAACGTTTCTCAGTGTATTAACGTTATTTATACAGCAGTATCTCAGGCGGACATCTGACTACCAACCTTACTGTAAAAAGCTAAAGCATATTAACTTCACATACGTTGACAAACGTTTACGTGAACATTAGCTATAACGTTAGATATTGTATCTTCAACGCAACCCATGTAAAGCAAAGCCAATACAGCTTGTACACTTATTGATATTGCTAAAGTCGGCCTTAATTTTAAAATGTTCAACTTCCACAACATGATTTTTTTACCGAGAAGAGACTGAAAATCCAGATGCCAAAAAGTACTAGACTACCATGTAGGACACGCACGGGTCTGAGTATGCACAGTGTTAACGACTGTTCTTCTTCTTCTTGTTTATTGGCGGTTGGCAAGCAACGAAAGATGTGCATTACCGCCACCTTCTGAAAAGGAGTGTGGGTCTGGACTACTTACTCTCTAAAGTAATAATAATTAGAAAATAAAAAATATATATTCTTTTTAGTAGACCCGTTTCTCTTGAGAAAAGGAACAGATGACTGAAACATGCTTCCTCAGACTGTCTCTGCAATAACACTCTAAGCCTTAAGGGTACTTGTGCAGTTTCAAGGCACCTGATTAACTAATTTCTCTCATTCTGGTACTTATTACAGGATTCTATCACATTCTCTTTTGTTTCTTCAGTATTGCAATCACTACACTTGCCATCATCATATTTTTTCAATAAAAACAAGGTACTGTTCAAACCTTTATGGCCTAACCTCATTCTAGATATCACATCTTCTTCCTGTGTGTTCCTATGTGAGTTTCTGCACCCTCCCACAGTTCTTTGAATGTTATAGAGGTGTCTACCAGTAGGTTCACTGTCCCACAACTTTTGCCACTTTCCTCTCAGTTTATCCTTAACAATACTCTTAATTTCAGCCTTGCTGTATTTAATTTCCATATCAATATTAGGTCGATCTGTCGCCCTCTTAGCATACTGGTCTGCTAACTCATTCCCTGTAACTCCAATGTGAGCTGGAGCCCAAAAAAGTGTAACACGGATTCCTGACCTCTGCAGACTGTTTAGTAATTGAGCTATGTCTAATACAATATCCTGCCTTAACTGAGACTGTAGGTTCTTAATACTACATAATGCTCAGTGTTGGGAAAGTTACTTTGGAAATGTAATGTGTTACAGTTACAAGTTACTCTATCTAAAATCTAATAGTAGTGTAACTATTTCAATTACTTTAACAAAGTAATGTAACTAATTACATTTGATTACTTTTTAATGACTTTCCCACATTTTGAATTAATTTTGTCAGCTTTTAATCATTTCCAGTTTTTAAAACCATGGATTACCCTTTAGGTATTAATCAACACTGACTGCTGTAAAGATCCCTACAAACTCCTTAGACTTCAGTGCATTAACTAGAGGTTGTCTATTTTGTGTGATTGCTTGCTCATTTTTACTTTTTAGACCAGGGATGGGCAACTGGCGGTCCTGGACAGTATGCGGCTCTTTGCTTGGTCTCTTGCGGCTCTTGCATTAATATTGAAATTTTTGTTTGCGTGTGTGTGTTCGCTTCCCAAATGTGCATGTGTGTGAGATGAAAATACAGTGAAGTGTTCTGGCAGGGGGCAAGATCATTTAAGTAAACAATTTGTTAATTTCGCTCTCAAAATGGCAGGGAATAAATGCACAGCAAAGTGAAAATATGAAGATAAACAGGACGTTTGAAACGGGGGAGTTTATAGTTTTTTGTTGAACGTAATGGCAAATCATTCTGCCTTACATGGTGGGTGGGTGGGTGTGGGTGACAGAAAGGGGTGATATTAATGTGTGCCCATGTATGATGTGGCCCTTGCGGTAACACAGTAAAAATGTGACTCTTGGTCTCTGACTGGTTGACCATCCCTGGGCTTGGCCAACACTGAGTTTCTATCGGACATTGCAGTCATCAGTGCAGACTGCTTAGTAAAGTGGGTGGAGTTTCCAATTCAAACATGACAACAAATGTTTCACTGCAGAAGATATGTAATTTGAAATGTAATCCTGAATATTTACTTAATGTAACTGTAATTTAATTACACAGTTTTTCAATGTAACTGCAACTGATTACTGTCACTTTTATTTTGTAATTAAATTACGTAATTTTGTTACATTTAACTAGTTACTCCCCAACACTGATAATGCTGAAGTTGAGTCAGAGGCTATAACTATATTGCTTAGCCTACGCCTATTACTCTCACTCCATGTGAAAGCCAGAAAAATAGCAATCAGCTCTGCTGTATAAACAGCTAAGTTGTTATTTAGCCTTCTCATTACAGCTATTTTTAGTTTTGGGATGACAAATACTAGCCCCATTTGCTTGTCTTCTCTTTGTGATGCATCTGTAAATAGAATAGATCTATCCCCATAAGTATCCTGTATGTACCATTCAACATAAGATTATTAAACTCTTCAACTTCCTCCTTTGCCTCCAGGAGGCCAAAGTCAACTACAGGCACCTCAAGGGTCCACAAAGGAACTGCAGGATAGGATACCGTGGGACACACAGCTAGTTGGTCTACTTCAACTTCTCTCACCTTTTCTTTAATGATCCATCCAAAACTTTTCATTTTTGTGTTTCCTCTCTCTTGACAGTTTGCCAAAGAATTCAGTCCTATGTGAGAGAGAGAGATAGTTGATTACGTCTGAGATGCAAAGGCATCTCTCCCAGTTCCACCTGTAAGGCTGCCACAGGAGTGGTTTTCATGGCTCCACTACATCCTTAGTGCTTGATATTGAATAGTGTCTAGTTTCTTCAGTACTGTTTTAGCAGCAGACCTATACACTATACATCCATAATCAAATATTGATCGTATTAAACCTATGTAGATAGATTTCAAAGCAGGCCTTTTAGCACCCCACTCTATACCTCGCAGACATCGCATTACATTCAATACTTTTTTACATTTCTCTGTCATTTTTTGGATATGCATTTCCCATGTTAGTCGCTTGTCAAACCAAATACCAAGATACTTAAAATGGTCTGTCCTTTCCAACTCTCCCACAAATTGTCATCTTTGAACCCACTATGTGTAAGTGTTATTTTTTGCGTATGAGAATTTCTCCCATCTATCGGCGAAGTGGTATACTGCACACGTTTGAATAAAATGTATTAGCCCTTCCCTTCCCACGGTCCTCATTTCCAATGGTCCTCATTTTGAAAATGGCGGCGCAAAATGGATATTCTCATTTGGTACCCAGCCACATCTATATATAAATGGAAATTACCAACACTACAATTTATTCATGGAGGTAATTACCATCGTTTTACATTATATTTTTAAAATAAAAAATGTATTTTTAATAAAAGATGAAGATAAATAGAAGATAAATACTACACATAGTGGCTTTAAGTCATGAGTTTTGTCTTCTCCACAGATATCCTAAAGCCCCACTCTAGAGCCCATTTCTGTGCCATGTCTACTGCTTGCTGCATCTTATTTGCAATATGGTTTATATTTCTTCCTTTTTTCCACATTGCTCTATCATCCGCAAATAATGCAATACCTATACAGTTATCTATGTTCTATGTATCTATGTAATTCATCATGACAGTAAATAGTAATGGGCTTATTATACTTCCTTGAGGGGTACCATTATCAGCCTCATACTCATTGCTAAACACCCCATTTATTCTAACTTTGATCTTCCTTTCTGATAGGAAACTTTTAACCCCATCGCCACATTCTACCTTTTATTCCAAGATGAGATCATTTGACCAGCAATTCCTCCTTCCACATCATATCATAAGCTTTCTTTATGTCAAAAAATACTGCTATAACAGTCTCTTTATTGATTTGTGCATATTGCATCCTCCAGGGCTCGACTGTTCTTTCTATAGTGTGTTGAGAAGGACAAATATTTTGGACTTTGGTTCTAAAACGCCCACCAGAGGGTAGTATTGTCTTCATAAAAGTTACTTTTTTTTTGGTGTGTTACATTGTAAAAAACTTCAGTATCTACAGAACATGCCTTGTCACTGTGGTTAAAAAATGTTCAGCTTCTCTGAGTCTGACTCCCATTCTAACTACTGACCCTGGACTCTTAAAGGTGCTCTAAGCGATGTGACGCGTTTTTAGGACTAAAACATTTGTTGTTACATACAGCAAACATCTCCTCACAATCTGCTAGCTGCCTGTCCCCTGAACACATTGTAAAAAAACGCAGTCTCTGTAGACAGCCCAGGCTCCACAAACGGCTAAAAAACACAGTGGGCAAACCTACCATAACAAACGAAATGAAACATAACAAACATTGTTCCAGCCAATAAACGACAAGAAGGATTTGGAGGAGGGGTTGGGTGGGGGTTAGTGCGCGTGAGTCACTCAGGAGGCATGGGAGGGAGGGGGAGGAGGGAGCTATCCTCCGTTTTGTTTGACAATACTTCGAACGTCAACAAAAAGTGTCATCAAACACAATCGCTTAGAGCGCCTTTAAATAGTAGGCTAGTAGGTTTTGAGCCCTCCTCAACAGCACTTTCTATGCAGCGCGGCAGGAGGTCCACAACACACATCACCCTAGACAACACTTAAACCTTAAAGTTCATGCTTATTATCTGGATTACCCTCAAAAATACAGGGTCCAAAATCTTAAGTGAGGTCTGCGGTTTACCAAGGCGCTTAGTCTGCTAAGTGATAACACGCGAGTGGGTTGGAGAAGTCGTGCATTCCTGATGGATGGCTTCAGAGTTTTCCTCCGACCGAAAAGAGGAAAAGAGAGAAAAGAGAGTCGGAAAACCATTACACATCTTCAGGAAAACAGTGCGCTGGCCCAGCTGCGTGCGTTGGCAGCGGTCCTGCAGGCTACATGGGGCACCAGTTTCAAAATGTGATGGTGGACACCAGAGCTAGTTGCTTGGGCTGGGTTGCAGACATAGTCGAATTATATGAGAAGAGAATATATAGCTACCAGCTGATGATGACTGCAATAAAGCAACCCAACTTCACGTAGCCTTACCCAGTCTGGAGACGACGCCTAGTAGTCTACACATAAATGTGAATATAGATATGTTTACGTGTTGCAAATAATTTTTTCATACTGGGTTAAGGGCTACCCCATTTTTAACCCCGAAACAAAGTAAAAAATGCACTACAAGTGAAAACACGGAAACAATCCACTTTGTTGCTGCAAGTGCCCTGGCTGCGCCACACCGGACAGGAATCCGTCGCACATGTCCCCGGGACTGTGATGGACTGTAGACTCAGGATCTAACTCACTCGCACATTCCAATGAGGTGACACATAGCTGTAAAGTGCGCTTTTATCTGCTACGAGCAGCGCGCTTTTGTGCACACTGCCGCACTGACCCTGGGAGTTCATTCAGTAATGGAAATTGGACGTCCCCGCTGAGTCGGCGTGACGCTGGTTGGAGCCATAAACCGGCACTGTGCTCCACGTGCATGGATTTAGGGGTGAGTGTGTAGTCAGTCAATGTGTTATGTCTTTCTTTTAATAAAAATAGAAAGCATTTTGATTCAGTTTGATAGTTTTAATTAGGGGCGAGTGTGGTACCAGGTTCATTTAGTCTAAGTAGCCTAAATTATTCTGCGTTTTGACTCATTAATTGGTTGATTACAACGAGACACAACGAGAGAGAAACAGGCAGTGTAAGCAAGCAAACCTGGGCAACTTACTCCTATGCATACGGAACACCTCCATCAATGCAACTATAACGTTCAGGTTGTGTAGCCTAATGTGACTAGGCCTAATAGTTTCCCAATGATGTAATGAAAACCCCCTCATATGTCTCTAAATGTAAGTACTTATAGTAATAATGCATTATTAGCCTAATACCTTAACAAAGTTATTTAAAATTATTATTTCCCAATAATCGCCACTAATAGTGTTACATTTTTGTTAATTTATGAATTTATCAAGTTAGCCTTAAAACCTGATAATGTAATAACTGATATAATAACCTTGGTGATGTTCTTGAATTTCTCCTTGAGGATCAATAAAGTATCTATCTATCTATCTATCTATCTATGTTGCAGCGATCAATATCCATATGTGAAATCATTAACCTGCTGCTTTGCTATAAACTTCTGGAGATAAGTTTTACTATAACATCCCACATGCACCAATACATGTGTTGCTCAGGGTTTCATTATCTTTTTTCCCTTGTTATTTTATAGGCAAATTTTGATTCCTAGTTGGGACAGCACATTTTTATACTATGTGTCTGACAGGAAAATTAAACAGTTTCTGATCCCCATCCAGGTAGTGTTTGCTGCCTGTTCATTATTCAGTCTATTTTACATGAAATTTTCATTTTGTTTTTCCTGCGAACAGCTGGGTGACCTCAAACAACATATTGACCAAGTTTTTCCTCTGATTGCTAGTCAAACAAATTTTGGTTAACCTTTACATGGGGACACCAAAGCACAGTGTCACACTTGATAGTTGTAAAAGTAAGTAAAGTTAGTAAAGTTTATTTATATAGTCTCCAAAGACAGATTCCCTTCCAAGCTCAAGAACAGTCCCACCACAGATGACACAATTTACAGGTCTAATCTCAAGGAGCCCCATCCAATGTGCCCTTAGCCACCCATATTTGGTGTAGCTCCACACAGCAAATTTACATCAGTGATTTACAGGACACTTAAACATTGTGTCCCATGAAACTTGGCCATTTGCGAAATCAATTTCTGAAAGCAGCAATGTGATAAGAAACAAGCAGTTGCTATGGCAACCAAATGTACATTACATAAAGGCTAGCCTTACCTATACCGTAAGTAGACAGAGGGATCACATAGATTTCAGTGGTGGCATTTGAGGCCAGTTCAGTTTCAGTTTTCAGTTAGGTACACTGTTTACTGCACATACACCTGGCAGGCGTGGAAGATTTTCAATGAAACAGGGCCATCTTTAAATGCTCCCAAGTATATATATTTTTAATTTAAATGTTAAGTGTTATATAAGTATAATACAGTATAAGTATAAGTATAAAATAACACACTTACATACCAGGACTCCTAAAGTCTGACAGTAAATTCCCCCCATGTCACTCTGTATTTAAATGTCTGTTGTGTTTCATAACAGATACAGGAGAGAATGGAGCCTAATATTTATTGCTATGTTTTCTTTGGTGTGCAGTAACAACAAAATCAAATTATTTATGGCAACGGTTTTAGGGCTACTTGAAAACGAACTGTATTAATAAACTAGATGTTAACTCATCATTTCCGTTATACAGTATCCTTGACATAATGTACGTCTGCAAACAGCTGCACACAAACACACCATGTTCTACAGTGTTTATTCATGGAAGTGGAGCCTGGAGTTGAAGGGCATGCACCTCTGCAAGTTGAAAACAGCTATATGTTCACTGAATTCTACTCTGATAGTTTCTAATTCTGCTAGTTTACCTGGAACTCGGCTAAGCCCAACCAGCCACGTCATTTTGCAAGTTCTAAAGAGGGGGTGGCAGATGACCTCTGATGTCCTAGGCGAAGTATAATCCTAAAATTCAAAAACAGTCCTTTGCAGAGAATAGGTGCATTCAGCTACAAGACTGTTACTTTAGGCGCACACTTTTACCCTTCCATTGTTCACCTGAGCTGCGCAAACATTTGAATGAGTGGCACTAGGTATGGCAATGGCCCCTTCTAGTGGATATAATGTGAAAATGAAAGTATAATGTCTGAACTTCTGTGTCTTTGTTTACCAGTATTATTACACCCTTGTTGAATGAAATCATAGGAAAACATTTTGCATTTCTTATTTGCAAATTATATAATTCATTTTTTCATGTTTAATTTGTCAAGGTATTTCCAAATTTCCCCTTTTGTCTCCACTATCACCTGGTTAATGTGTGTGAGTGCCATGTGCTGAGAAGTCATTGCTGGTGACAGGGGCCCACTTTGCAGGCGCTGCATTTCATGAGAAAAACTGGAGGAATCCCCAGAAGTGGAACAGCTCTGGTAGGAAAGTGGGCACAGAATACAACAGTCTTACTGAAGCATGAGAAACATATGGAACTGATTAGTGGGCAGGGCTGCAGACGCCAGAAAGAAAGATTGAGAGAGAGAGAGAGAGAGAGAGAGAGAGAGAGAGAGAAAGAGAGCTACTCAACTTTCTCCTCTGATTGATTTAGGAGAGGGTGAAATTGAGTGAAGAGAGTGAGTGATAGAAGTAAAGAAGGAATAATGCATTCATTGATAGAGCGATAGATGGATTTTAGGGGAGTGTGTGTGGATAGCTCTGAGACCCAGAGAGTGCTGAGGTCTGAATATGGGGTGCTGCGTTCTTACTGAAGGGTTGGTGGGGTGGATAATGGGGGTTGGCTGAGTATTGCTCTGGAGGGGTTTTCTGGGGGAGACGGTGAGTCACCCAAGTTCACAACATGTTCTTCGCGCATGCTGAAGGAAAGTGATGTGAGGAGGGAGGGGGTAGGGGTAACCCCCTTTCAGTCTTTATCCATCCATACAACTATCCATCCATCTCAACATTTCTTTTCATGTGGAGATCTTTTCCTCTGACTCATCTCCGCAAAAGGTTTTGGGGCACCTCTGAGACAAAAGGCACCCCATTTTTTTATCCAATTAATATGCCAGTCCCATGAGTCATAGGCTCCAGTGCATGAGGTGTGTGTCTGCAGGGGAGGAGGGAGAGCATGCGGAGCACATACCGAGGTGAACAGAGGCTGGTATTGTTCCTTTTGTAATGTTAAGGCATATTGATGTTCAGGGAGAGAATATAGTTATACACTACACACACGTACACACACACACACACACATGCACGCCTCAACCAGAAAACACACTCTTGGCTGCAAAGTGATACACCATCAAATGAAATAGGAGAGGTGCCTGCCAGTAAGTTTCCCACTCTTGCTCGCTTGCTCTCTCTCTCTTTTCCATCAAATAATTTTTTGAAGTTTCAAAATATATGCATGGAGGGGTCCCACGCAACCTTTTCACCCCTTTTTAAAGACTCTGAATGTCAATAAAAGCTCTATGGCTGGAAAGTTCAGTGATATAATCCAAATAGTATGACCAAGGCTTTTTTTGACCTGTGCCTGGTGAAACTGCATGTTTACCTTTTATCCAACTGCAGACATCCTGACTAGGTTAATACTGTAAACAGGAAAGTCTCAGGAAAGATGTGTTAGGTACAAACATTATTTGATGGACAGATCAAATGAGGTCTTTCTTTACGTGACTGTGAAGCTTCAAACAGATCTGAATGTTTCATCGAGCGCAGACATCGGCAGGATGTTTAGGGAAGTTCAGTCACACTTACCTGACAGGGCAAAGTGCGCATGGGTTTGATAGGGATGATATATTGACCTGAATATACCATGAGATCCATTCTTTGTCTATTAAAACAAAGTGAGTGAGTGTTTGTAAAAAGAAGTGTGAGTGGAGTCTAAGAAGCATTTACACCCATTCAATTTCATTAACAATGTGGCACTTCTGCAGGGTGTGTGTGTGTGTGTGTGTGTGTGTGTCTGGCTGCGTGCTTTGCAGATGTGCAGGGGAGTGACTGTATTCACGGTTGCTGGTGAATGGAAAGTGACAGGCTCAATTCCCTCTGTACTAAAGCTTAGCCAGTGAGCGCTGTTCTACAACCTTGTCCTGTGGAATGCAAAACCCCACGAGATCAATGCTGGGGAGTCGTGAAAGTTTTGCTGCTCTGGAAAAGACTGCTAAAATAGTGGGAGAAGTTCCTGCTAATGTTGAGGGTTTGACTTTGTTCTGCCAGGCGTGATAAAAACTGCCCTGCCCTCTGAGATCAGCCTTGTGTTTCCCTTTCCCCCCTCCCTGCTTCCCTCCCTCTCTCTCTTTCTCCCACTTTCTCTCACTCCTTCTCTTAGTTCGCTCTCCTCCACAGTACAGTGAGAAGCACTAAGGAGTGCTGGACTGCACAGATATTTCTTCTTTTTCCCAAAGATAAGCCAAGCAGCTTAAAATTTGGACAGGAAAGCACAGTAACATGGTGAGATCAATTTTGCTGTTATCTGTGACATTCCTCACACAATAATAATATATTCTTAACTGTGTTATGAATCTCAATACTCTTAATCGGAATGACTTTTATTAAATAATTACAAATTTAACAACTTTGTTTCTGATCTAATTCTGCTTTACAGACTTAAGACAGAGATAAGATCTGTTATTGATTAATGTGATTTTACAGAGGTTAACCTGACATCTCTGAGTTGTTGTTGTTGGTGACATCTGTTTTTATAACCAAGTCTTCTGTGGAAATATGATCTGCAATAACAGAGGATTAACAGCTATGAGGGAAATGGGTCAACACATTGTTAGTGACTATGCAATAGCAGTTTTATGTGCATTTGTTTTGGTTATGTAGTTTTTGTTTGTTTTTTTATATGTGTTAATGACAGCTGTTGTTGACAAAAGTTAAATGGCCCATAAAGACAAAGCAGCCTCAAATTCTGTAGGGTTTATTGTTTGTAGACATGGAGTCTATGGAGTCTACTGTAGAGGAGAACCAGAGGGTCTGTAGGCGCAGGCTGTTGTCGAGTGTGGGGAGAGACATACATGTCAGAGTTGGCATCCAAGAGCATTTCAGTGCAGCAGAGGGGAACCCCACTCTGGACATTTGGCTCCAATCACTCTTAATCACTTTCCTGTGAGGGAAGGTGTGGTGGCTATTGTTGTGCTTTGTTAACTCTTGCAGTTTAGGAGCTACTCTCCTGTTTCTGATTTTGTTTACTGTTAATGGTACGGGCTGGTGAAAGAGAAGCTGTTTGTTTGTTGCACAGTGATTGTGTTTTCACTGTTTCACAGTTTTTTTCTTTTCTCTCAGGAGGCCCGGAGCTGTTTCCCGATGGAAAACATCTGCCTGCAAAATTCATGTTTCTGCTGAGCAGCTTCTGAACCAGAACCAACGACATATTTTAACTCATCACACAGACATCAGCACTTCAAAGCACTGCAACCCTCTCATCTCCAAGGATCTCCATGTTGCACTAAACACATTGTCCCTGTTCTCTCTCTCTCTCTCTCTCTCTACTTCTACCCTCTTCTTTTCTCTCTCATTGGCTGGCTTTTCATTGTTGAAATTGCCTGATTCTAAAAGCCCCTGTCTGTGCTTAGTGGCCCAGGGGCTTTCCCAAGAAATCCTGCTAAATCTGCTGATACCAGTGCGGACTCAGACCAGTTCAGATTCCGACTGGAGTCCTCTCGCTTCTGGAGTGGCTCAGGAACATTCGCAGGAATTCTGCAGCACTAGCAGGGGATCAGGAGGGGCATAAAAGAAGCTGGATTAGCTGGATTGCCCCCGCACCCACCCCCACCCTCACTCTAACCCCAGTGTACACCCACTCACCAGCCCACACTCACACTCACACATTGACCTCTCTCAATGCTCAGTGACACAAAAACCCCCGAGATGGGAGACCAGGAGAAGGAGGAGGAAGAGGAGGGGGCAAGCAGTGAAGGCCTACCGCAGAGCCCAAACGGGTGTGTGCACAAACACAGCCCTTGCCCACGTACTCACATAAATGCTGACACGGACACGGACGCCAACGGTAAGGCAAAAAGGCGAAGCGGCGAGATGCTTTGGCCGAGACACGCGCCACCGGAGCTCTATGGAAGCCCAGAGCGCTACCTGCGGGTTCAGTCATGTCCAGAACCGGACCCGGAGCACTGGGTCAGAACCATGTCCATCAGGGACGTCTGTTCCCTCCGGAGCCTCTCGGAACCCGGCTCTCCGTCTGCCAGTAATGTGTGGACAGCTCACGACAGCATGTTCGAGGATGGCGAGACGGCGGGCATGGTGGTATTCGACTGCGTGGCTGGTCCACAGTTGACTGTTGAGATGCCCGTCTCAGAGGCCAATTACGCCAGTGTCTCTGGAGCGCACCAGCAAGGGGGCAAGAAGGAGCGCTCCACCCTGTTGGTGCGCAGGTTCTACAGGAACAACCAACAGGTCCGCAAGTCTGTGTGGACTGGAACCAGAGCCATCGTACGCACCCTGCCTAGTGGGGGCATCGGCGAGCGGGCATGGAAGGGCGTCCTGAAACACACCCAGGGGACACTGGACCGGAAGGATCTCACGCGCCTTGTCATCAGGTGGCACAATCGACACATTGGCACCAGGGTGTGTGTACGTCAACAGGAGAGCATGGCTGTCTCTGTTCTTGGCATCCTGTCCATGGAGGTAAGCTAGATGACGAGCAGTTAATTTCCTATGGTGCATATAGTTTCAGGGAGCGACCATTAACCTATCGTGCAGATGTGTGTACACACCTGTGTTCATACGAATTTAACAGAGTTTCTGTTTGCTTGAGTGTGTGTGTGTGTGTAGGTGTGTCCATATAAACAACAGTGGAAAGTTGTGAAAGACTCCTCTGTCTGCCCAGCAGTACACCTAAATACTCCAAATCACTCACGTGCACACACACACACACACACACACACACACACACACACACACACACAAACACACATATTAGCAGCATTAGCTGGTATGGAATCCCAGTAGTCTTTCCATCTGGTAATACTACACTGTGCGCAGTGTAGAGACAGTTTCTCTGATGAATCACTTGAGCCACTGG
>JAGFZM010000340.1:104886-118757 GCA_017657215.1 Limnothrissa miodon | reverse complement strand
GTGTGTCTTTAGTGTGAGAGAGAGAAAGAGAGAGAGAGAAAGGGTTAGCATTGTGAGGTGTGAATTTGGGGCAGTGGAACACCAGCACTCTGTCAAAAAGAGATCAAAAGAGAGAGAGAAAAGCTTCTGCGTCTGTCAGTCAATGTGCTGTTCAGTGGTTAGTGGGAAGCCTTGCCCTAAAAGCCCTACTAGCATAACAGCCGCGGCACACAGTGTCAGCGCACAGCAGCGGCCTGCCATTACATCAGCCTAATTTACAGCCAGTGTGGTCAGGAGGCCTCTGGGAGATACGTAAACACAGCTCATTTAATCTAGAGAGAGACACAGACAGAGCGAGGGACTTCGTGTGAGAGAGAGGTGAGATTGGGAAGAAGGGAAAAGGAGAGATGAGACAAGAGGGAGGAGTAGAAGGAGAGAGAGAGAGAGAGTCTACAGTACATTTCCTCTCCCCATAAATCCAGTGGACTCCCGGTGTCTTTTTTACACTCACACGAGCCCGTCTCTTCCTCTCACACTGACAGGAACTGTAATTCGGCTTCCTTGTCGTGCAGCTCGTAACTGTGAAGGATCACTGTACTGTGCACTCAAAATGTCCATCTGGGGCTCACCAGATAAACTCAGCTGGTGGTGACCATGGGAATAACTTGTAGAAAATAGATTTGAACATTCAAATAGGGTCTGTGTTTAAGCCATTGTTTGGACATGAACTGGGGTGGATTTATTTTAGAGATTAAATTGCTTTTCTAACATGTTGTTGCTAAGATGTCAGTGATCAATAATTGGCTAATGCAGTTTTTGTCTGTCTAAAATATATGATCTGTTTCCTGGTGGGCGTGCAGCATTTTTAAATCACTTTAGGTGTGCTTTGGTCACCTTTCGATATGTGTATAGTAAAACAAAGGAAGGAATATGTGAGAAATTCATAATACAATATGAATGTGACGTTTAGTATGATGATAATCTTATTCTCTGACACATACGAAGACTCACACACACACACACACACACACACACACACACACACAAGCTCATTGACAGATGGAGTGAGTGAGAAAGACAGATACAGATAGACAGACTCAGCCTTCTTTGTTTTTGTTGAAGACATCTCTCAAGGTTGTAACTCACAAAGAAGTCTTTGATAGTCCTTGGCAAATATTCAGTCTTAATCCACGGACAGAGGAATGACAGAAAAAACGGTAGAGAGACAGACAGAAAGAAATAGAGAGAGAAGTGATGGAGTACCTTTAAGAGACTGAAAGACGAGGGTAAACTTTCTATGTCTGTCAAGGAAGAAAGATCAGCTATTTAGTCAAGAAATTTAGTCAAGGCCATGGTTACTAAAACACAGAACTACACACATGCAACTGCAGTGACCCACACATACACACACACACACACACACAGAAATCATTCACCTAATCATGTTCACAACACACGTACGCACAGACAGAGAGACACCCTGAGCCTCAGTCTTGGCACTGTGTTTAGGTTACTGCTGTTTGTCAGGCAAATTTATTTTGACTAGACTCAGCGTGGAAGAACCAATAGCACTGTTTCTGGTAAAAACACCACAGTCATCCAAGGTCAGACGAGCTTCAATTTGACCTCTGGGGGGGGGAGCAACCCGTGTGTCCCTGGGACTTTAACCAATGGTGTGTGTGTGTGTGTGTGTGTGTATGTGTGGAGGTTTCTCTGCTGTCTCCTGTGTTTTTGGTATCAAAGGCAAGCCACTAGACAAGACTAACCTTGTGTGTCTGTACGTGAGTGTGTACTGTTAGTGTGTGTGTGTAGTGTGTGAGAGAGTGTATGTCTCAGCTCAGTTTTCTATCCCCTTTTGTTTAAATATCAAAGATAGCCCTGCTCGGGGCCTCCACCCATGCTCCAGATGTTCCAGGCTTGACCAGCGACTGAGGCTTCACATCTGTAGGCGGTGTTGTATGATGCACACCCTCACACAGTCACATGTCTTAGCCTCCTATGCTGATGACGTGAGCCTCTGATTTCTGTTCCTAAAGAAGAGCTGTCAGGCACTGTAAGAGTTATGCTCTGTGACTGTGACCCACCTACCCACCTAGCCAGACTAAAGCATGAACGCATGAGTGAGTGTCATTAGCAACATTAGCTTGAGCACACCAAACCTTGAAGGGAAGCGTCCACAGTACACAAAAAATGTATAATAATAAAAATAATAATAACACTTGTATCAGGGATTGCAGTAACAGCTTTACTGGGTATATGCCTTACAATGCAGCTGCACCATAGCTCCCCCCTCCCCGCCCTTGCAGTCATATTCAGTTTTAAGTATTGAGCAGCAATTAATGAATCACTTGCCAACCAAGCAAAGTGCAATTCCATGGTGTGTGAGTGAGTTTCCCCTCTCTTGCCAGGGCCTTCAGCTCTCTCTTTGTGTGAGTGTGTGTGTGTGTGTGTGTGTGTGTGAGTTTGTGTGCGTACACCTATGTGTGATGGAATGCTGTGGTTTGCAGATGGTTGGAAGTGAGAACGATGTTGATGGAGTGCTGCTGATCGACTGACTTCCTGTCACAGGTGTGAGAAGGAAGCTGGTGTGTTTGTGTGTGTGTGTTTGTGTGTGTGTGTTTGTGTGTGTGTCCGATGTGTGTGTGAAAGTGTGTGTGTGTTTAAGGCGGTTCTCCATGGCTGACTTATGGCAAAGTGATTAGGTCCAATCTCTACATGCCTGTGTGCGGAGCAGCTTGAAACGTGAGTGTATATGTTTGTTCGAGGGGTGTCTTGGGGGAGGGGTGGGGGGGTGGTGATAATGGGTTAGGAATGCCAGACTGTTACGAGGTAAAGCAGGTCTCTTCCTTTTCCATGTGCAAACATACACACACACACACACAATGAGACCAGTGAGGAGACGTGCTCAACAGAATGTGTGTGCATGGCGTCATACAATTGCTTTGGGAATGACTGAATCCATAATTGATCAACCAGATTGACAGAATCCGAGCTCTCGCTTTTTGAAGCCATATAGTAACCAGAAAAATTACCATTTTGTCAAATGTAGTCCATTTCTTATTTTGATTTAATGTTCATAGCCCACTGTCCAAACTAAAACACTGATTCAAAGCCTACTCAAATTTCATAAAGAGATATTTTTATACTGTAGGTATAATAACCTCAATCACATTGTAATGGTAGAATGTCTTGCAATAGGTAGAACACTGGACTAGTTGCATTTGTATCCAAAGCCTTTTTATTTATCTATGATTGAACCTAATAATGACAGCCAATTTAATTAACTTCTCAGTTAACAAGGCTCTTTAGACATCTTTGACAGATCATACACTTTGGCCTGTAATCAAATCAACATTGCTTGAAATTAATATGTAGCTACTGTGGGTAGATGTAGTTTAAGTGCACTGTAGTGAATCATCATTGTGCCCTGTAACACTTCAACTGAAAGGCTGAACTCTGAATAGAAAAGTTTATAAATTAATTTTCTGGTTCAGATACTGGTTCACTGGTACTGGTTCAGTATTTAAAAGGTCTGGATTTTTCTTCTTCTTTGCGCTCGTTTTTAAACACAGCCTTTCTAGGTCATGCTGCTAATCCATCAGCAATCGCCTTTACATTCCAAAGGCAGAACTTATCCTTGCAGAGAATGAGAAAGTTAAAGTGGGGGCCAGAATGATGGTGATGAGTAGCACTTATTCCAAAACAAACCAAAACAAATTATTTTGTGAATAATTTGAGTAATTTTAGGCCACTTGTCCTTGGCCTTTGTCCAAAATTTGGCGCTAAGCAAAAATAAAGTAAGTATTTTGAGTGGACAAGTGTTAGTAGGAACCCATGTGTTAATAGTGTTTGTGAATCTGTCTCCTCATCTTTGAGGTGAATGCTTTTGCAGTCAGTAACAGTATGAAGAACCCTTTGTGCACACACATAAATATTCCCGAGAGTCTCATCATGGGCAGGTGTGTGATGAGTTGGGATTGGTTCTAATTAATCCTTGCATTGCCTGTGTGTGTAGCACACACAAGGATCCTGTTCAAACCTGACACCTAGTGGAGGCTATGGGCAGGCTGCTGTTTGGTCCATGAAGACAACAGTACTGTTGTACAATTCTCACATACATGGTCGTTAAATCTGATTTGTACAATTAGGATGATGTTTTTTTTTTGCAGTGCCGTTTTTCATTTGCTGTCTTACACATTATGGAGCACTGCTAATGTTTTCCCACCAGAGGGAGATATTGTGACAGCTATGACGAAGACTACGGCACAAATGTCTCCCAATAAAATCACCCTGACTTTTATAGAGCTGGGTGTTTTACAGTAAACATGCACAGCCCTAATACTATAAGTCAGAGGGAGAAGATGAGGCATCACAGTTATTGTCTTCTAGTCTCGCAGTGCCTATTAGTGATTAGGGGGCAACAGCTGCTGCTTACAGCCATACAAGAAAATGAGAATGTGGAGTTGTGGCAAACAAACACACACACACACACACATACACAAACACACAGACAGACATACACAAACATGTGTGTGCGCACACACACACACACACACACACACAGGCATACACAAATACACACACACACACACACACACACACACACACACACACAGGCATAACAAATAAACTATGTGTTAATGTAGAGTCTTGCAGACCAGTGTTCAGGTTTTCTGTATTTTATTGTGTTTCCTTCCTTGGTCTGACCGGTGTGTCCAGTGGCCATTTCACTGTTTGGATTTGCAGAAGAAATTAAAACTTTAAGTCTTCACTTCAGACGTTGCCATGGAAACACAGAGCAGAGTTCACTTCTACATGTGAACAGCCCTGGGTCCCAGCAACTGGTAGTGAGGCGATTATGCTGCCCATACACTCTTCCAAGCCACGACTACTGCAGAGGTGAACACTCTCATTAGGCGCTCCACATTGGACACATACATATAACTTCTATCTCAAACTCTGTGTGTGTGTGTGTGTGTGTGTGTCTGAAAGAGTGTGAGTGTATTTTTCTTTGTCAGTGTGTGTATGTATGTATGTATGTATGTATGTGTGTGTGTGTGTGTGTGTGTGTGTCCGTGTAGGTGTGTGTATGTGTGTTTGTGTTTGTGTGGGGTTGCACTGCCGGGCTATCCCCTTGTTTCTGAGTCTGAACGAATAGTGCCTCATGGCCAAATAAGGGAGCTGTACCAGAACAGATTTCCTCCCAACCTTCCCTCCAACCAACGCTCTCTCTCTGTCTCTCTCTCACTCTCTCTCTCTCAATCTCTTTCTCTCTCTCTGTCTCTCTCACTCTTTCTCTCTCTCACCCTCCCTCTTTCATGCAGAGAGCTTGCTAAATGCACTTAATGTTTGGACATACAACCTGGTGGTGCTTGCTTTGGTGCTCGATTATATACTGATATACAATCCTTACTTCTAAAGTAAGTGCACTTGTTTTATATGCAAAAAGCTGTGTTGTGTATTGTATTCTACTGTGTTGCACTGCATGTTTTTTACTAATATTGTCCCATGCCTTTTGAAGCTTTACCGTCTCTCTCCACCAATTGATGTGTGACACTCAAATGTTGTGTAAATGTATAGTAAGATTACAATGAACATTTGAAACAAACTTGGCATTAAATCCTCCATATATTGCTCATGTAACAGCAGCAATGTTGATAAAAAAGAAAGATGTTATAAAGTGTGATGTCAGCATGGTGGTTTGTTTGTTTGGATCTCTGTGACCCTCATGCAACCCTCTTTTTGACAGTGATATGACAGAATGACAGTTTTGACAGAAGATATGAACACTAAACACTAAACACTATTCCTTCCTCTCTTCTTTCCCCTCTTTTCTTTCTTTCTCTGTGTGTGTTTGCGTGGGGTGGGGTGTGGGGGGAGGGTGATGTTGTGCACGTGTGTGTTTAAAAGTTGAAAAAGCCTTGAAGGTGATAGACTCCACATGCTACTTCAAATAGGCCTTTCCTCATCCTTTGGCTTCCTGGAGGCGGTCATCTGAGGCCTGGAATTAAAGAATTCAAGTGTTGCCAGTCAATAGTTCAACATTGGCTATTAGTACATTCTATAATGCCTGGTTGCGAGTGCATACTCCCTCAGACATGAGCGCAGTAAAGCATTACTCCAAGGGTATAAGGACTCAAGCAACAGTAAGGACAGAAGGGAGGAAAGTGCTTTGCATTCACACAGAATGGGCAGACCTGATGTCCAGTGTTTCTGTATCCAGCACAATGTTTCTTTATACTGATTGCTGTAAAAATAGCTAGGAAAAGGCTGTCTGTTCTACGCAAGCAACAGCCTTCAGCTGAAACACATTTTCAGGGCTATACAAGCTCATGGAGGCACCACCTCACCACCACTACTACCACACACGGAACCTCGGTCATTGTTCTGTCCCTTCTCTCAAGGCCTGGTTATGCTGGTCATTGTTCAGATGCTGCTCCAGATAGGTGAAGGATAATCTGTTTTATGTAATGATGGCTAAAAGGATGGGTATAATTATTAAGATTGTTGAATGACAGGTGTTGGCCTGAATTCTGCCAGTTTGTATTGTGTGCACACACAGACAGACACACACACACCAACACACACACACACACACACACACACACACACACACACACTGTCCTTGAGAGTGAAGAAACACATACAAATAAACAAACAAAAACCGTGATTTGCTTTAGCTAATATGGGGTATCTCCACTGTGACTGTTAGCCAAGGGCTCCTTGGCATGTGAAATAAGAAAGACACCTGGTCAGGATAAATGAATGGCTCCTTCTAAGACCAAGTTATTACGCTAACATAAACTGCCACGGCCTGTGTTTATACAACCCGATTGTTGAACACAGGGTCTGGTGCGAATTGATCTTTTTATCTCAGTGTTATGATGCCTGTTGTCAAGCTGATGGTGTGGTGATGCACATCTCATTAGCAGCTTTGATGAGTGTGGAAAATGGCAGAGAGAGAAGTGAGAAGAAAATTGTATTAATTGTGTGTGTGTATGCATATTAAGAGTATGCTGTTAGAGAGTTGTTACTTTCTTTGCCGTGAGCACATCTGCTTTCGTATGGCCTTTTGTTTGTTTTTTCGGTGACGAAGCAACACCCCCTGATGATGACATGTCATGGGTTTACATATTAGTATGAACTAATGTAACTAGTGTAACTGATGCAGGAACCTACTCTAACACTGGTTGGTCTGAAAACAGGTTGAGTATGTGTATGTGTGCATGTGTATATGTGTGTTTCTGTATATCACTGTGTTTGTTTATTTTGTGTTTTGCAGTGTGTTGTATGCATGCTTGTTTGTGTGTGTATGTGTGTGTGTTGTGTGTGTGTGTGTTTTATTGGGTTATCAGACTGATCACAGTAGGCATGCAGGTATCTGTCAAGGCAGCCCTAACAGTGAGTCCATAATTGATCAGCGATAAGCCGCTGCCAGTACTGCAGCATAAGGACACATGGTGCTGCTGGGCAATGCTAAACAAAATATTTTGTTCAACATTTGTATTTTGTTTTGTGACAGAACAGAGAAACCAGACACACCATACAGGCCAGGCATCAGTGTGTCTGTGCAATGTGTGTGAGTGTGTGCAGTCTGTTTGCCGCAGGGAGGGCATATGTTTGTGTCCGTATGTTGTGTGCCTTGTGTCTGTGTGTGTCCTTGTCTCTCTAATGCGTGTGTGGTGTGAGTATTTATGAGACCATGTATTAGTATGTCTGCGAGTGCATAAACGAGTATGCAAGAATGTGTGTGTGCATGTGTGTGTGTGTGTGAGAGAGAGAAAGAGAGAGAGAGTGCATTTCAGCAGGAGGCCAGGAGTGGCGTTTTAGAAAGTGCCTCTGATGTATGAGGTGAGGGGTACGTGTGACACGAGCCTGAACTCTCCCCGCCGGCTGAATCAGACACAATCACAGCCTCCTCCTCCTCCTCCTCAGACGGCCCTGCAGCCATGTTTCCACTACTCCTCCATCTGCCAGGCCTCCTGAGGTCTCTCGCTCTCTCTCGTTCCTCTGCAATGCTTCAGGGTGGCACTTGCTCACAGCTCTGGAACCAGGCTCCACTGTAACCTTGATTCATCTCCTAATTTATTAATCCTCCCCTGTCCTGTAATGCCCTATGGGACTGATGTATAGATTCATGAAGTTCATGAGTTCAGATGCAGTCCATTTTCAGACATATACAAAAATGTGTTGTTTTATAATCATTTTTAAAGTACTCTGCAATTTTAATGATATCAAGTAAAAACCGAGCCAAGGTTTCCTCCTCGAATAACTACTGGAAGGGAGTTTTGCTTGTCCCTGTTGCTCTTGGGTGCTACTTGGTAATGACTGTCACTATCATTGCTTCTCCTGCCTGAACAAGTCACGAAGCTCTTGCTCTTTACATCACCTTTTCCTCACCTCTCACCCCTATCTTACACAGCCTTTAGTCATAACCATATTATTTATGCACAACATATGACAGACACGATTTCACAGCATTTCTTTCACTCTGTAAATGCATGTGTATGTATGTGTACACACAATATGTTTTGATTTGGCTTTACATACACAAACCTCAGTAGAAGTGTTGTCCTCAAACTACCTGAGCAGAGTATAGAGGGAGATGGCTTGCTTATTGTTATTTGTGAGAGCCCTGTAATAGGAGCTTATGGGTTGCATTTGCATGCAGGGGGGCCAAGTCTCCCCGCTCTGAGAGTGATCACCTCAACCCCCGAGCAGCACCTTTATTGGGAATAGGCTGAGCCATGCAGGGCTTTGATGTTGTGCAGATTACTCTGGTCATCTTCTGGCTGTCCCCAGCAATACCCCTAATCTCTACAGGGAGGGGAGGTTGGGCATATATAAAAAGTTGATATAAAAACGCACATCATACAAACAGACCAACGGTAGGAGCTGTTTGTTGTTTTGTATCTTGTAGCTATCTGCCTCAATAGGAGTAGGAGTTACTATTGACTCCAGCTGGGTTATGTTGGACTCACAAAAGCATCCATCTCTATAATGACTGCTGTGCAAGTGACCTTTTATGTTAGCATAGCCCTACAGTGAACTCACTGGTTTTGGAGTGTGGTGTTTGCCAGAAGGCAAAACAAAGTGCTTTCAGTTTTTTAGCTTTCAGGTTTTAGCAAATAGGTATATATTTTAAACCCTATTCTATTTTAATGTTCATTTGTATTGGTGAATATGTCAGAGCAATCAGTATAAACAGTCACAAACTACACTTTCATTTTTTCTTGTTTTTTTTTTTAGTATTTAGTAGCAAAGCGAAAGGGCTAATACTTCACATGAAATACATTCAGCATTCAGTTCTACATTGATTTGAGCAAAATAAATAACCTGAAAGATGCCAAGGCCAGGCCTATTGAATTAGTGGCAAGAAATAAATTGCCGTATATAGTTAAAGACCTTGAGCACAGACCTACCATTGCAAGGAAAGGCTATCTAGAGGGCTTGGGTAACCATGAGATGACTTCGTAAAAAAGGTGAAAGAGGAAGGATTGACTGCATTATAGAAATAGAAAGCTCTTAATAATATGACCATATAGAAAGTATTCCTTGCTGCCTTTGTGACAGTTTGTCAACAGTAAAGCAGCATAGAGATATATTATTTGATAGGTTATTTAATTGAGCCATATCTAAGTGGCAGGATGGCAGATCAGGGGTTATGCTTGTCCCTGTTACATGAACAGAGCCCACAATGGCATTCCTTTTTCCAAGGGTATGTAGTTTATTCTATGGATTTATCTACAGTACTAAGGAGTCTGTAAACATTCAGGGATGAAAGGCCCAAGAGGTGCAGATCAGAGCAGCTCCACTGATGTCAGAAGTGTAACAGTGTGAGAAAGTGAGAGAGAGAGAAAAAGAGAGTGAAGGGCAAGACAGAGGACAGAAACTAGTTTGAAGAAGGGAGAGACCGCAAGAAAGAGAGAGTGAGAATCAAAAAAGGGATGCAAGAGAGAAGAAGAAAGAGGAAGGGAATACATCATGATAGGCCTACTACAGTATGGTGCTATGTGATATATGATACCTATGGTACTGGTTTGCCCAATGCACCCACCCCCCACCATCACGGTAATTAACTTCATGGCTTTTTGTGTTACCCTGACTGTTCTGTTTAAGATGAATTGGTCAAATAAATAACATCCAAAAACAAATCAACAAAAGAAATGGATGTTGGAGAAAGAAAGAGAAAGAGAGAAAGCGGGAGAAATGCATAACTCTGAGAAAGTGTGAGAGAAACTAATGAAGCAGAGCTGTGTGACAGAAAGAGAGAGCAGGAAGATAAATGCTCAGAGAAGGTAGAAGCTATGAGACAGTGAGTGAGAGAGAGAGAAGCTCTGAAAAATGAAAGGATAGAGAGAAGACAAGAGAAAAAAATATGAAGGAAAGCGACAGGGCAAGACTGAAAAAAAGGAAAAGAAAAAAGAGCAAGCAGAGGTGCAGAGATGTTCTGAGAGAGAGAGAGAACTCTTAGAATGTGTGAGAGAAACGAGTGAAATGGAGAGAAAGAAAGAGAAAGAGAGAGAGGAATGAGAGTGCTAAGAGAGAAAGGAAGAGTGAAAAGTATGATCTCTATGGGTCATCTTGCACTGTCATACTCATTAAAGCAAACAGTTTGAATGGATAGGATGCAGAGCTCCAGCTTGCCTCTGTGGCTCAATAACATTAGAAGCCTCCAGTCCATTTTAAGCAATCTCACAGCAGAGAAAGGCTGATGTGTGTGTGTGTGTGTGTGTTTTCAGAGTGTGCAGAAAGTTTAGACTTAGAGAGCATTACTGTGTGCCAACCAAGACAGCATCTTCAATCTCTTATGAATGGAGTTTTGGGGTGGGGGTCTATCTTGATTGGAGCTTTTTGGCCCAACTAGTGCACTATACCTGCAGCTGCTGTTCGTCAGAGCCCATCTGGGTTTGCAGTGCATGCTGGTCTGAGGCCGTTGTTGAAAGCAAGTGTGCTTGTTCCGTGTCCATTCCCACATGCCCCGTGTCCCTTGCTTGGTGGGTACTGCAAGTGCGACGTATGTGTTTACAGAGTGGATCTGAGCCTCCAGCCGTGGTTGTTAGCACGTTGGCAGCAGCGTCTCTCCATATCCAGTGAAGAGTGGATTGTAGATGGAGGGGGTTTAGGGTCAGTGTAGATGTGTATATCCAAATTAAAATATACTCACTAACAGAAAACGAATACATCTTGACGTTTGACATACATGTAGGGCAACCAATCAGGATGTCTCTCTGTGTCACATTGATTCTCTCTCTCTCTCTCTCTCTCTCTCTCTCTCTCTCTCTTTTCCTCTCTTTCTGTCAGAGATGTACTGTCAGTCGGTAAGCTCACCCCGTTAGTATGCCGTGTTGTGCAGATGTCTTGTGGGTGGTCTCCCAGTGTTAAAATATTGTTAACACAAGCTGTCCCTAATGTCCGTGAGAGCGAGAGAAGGACGGCGGAACCGGAGGCCAGCGGAACTACTTAACCTGAATTCCGCAAAGACATCTTGGATGTACTAAGCACATTCTGCTTAGCTGCTACTTAGACATGACGAGGCTCTCTCTGCTGGACTGTGTGTTTTAGTAACATCTTGTATTCACAGTCTTCAGTAATATAACCACAATACAGCCACTATTCTTTTGACTGCAAATATCATATCAACAATGATAATTCTGTATCAAATAAAAGCCCAAAGGCATCAATCTGTGATAAAACAAACTAACTGTAGTCAAGCAAATGCAGGGAGGAGAAAGTCAAATCCAAAACCAAACAAAAAGGTGTAACTGTAACAGGCACCATGTAGATTACTGTATATCATGACATTAAAGGCAGTTGATAAAAAGCAGGATTGAGAGAAACAACACTGTTGCAGTGTTCTGATCCAGAGTAAAGACTCCTCTGTACTGCTAAGGATGACTTTAAGTTGAGAACAGAGAAAAGGTAATAAATTGAGTATGACATTTATACAGACAGCCCGCAGCATAGTTTAGCTTACTCCATAGGCAGCTGATCTCAGTCAGCTGATCACCTTCTATGCATGATTTGTTTTATGATCCTATCATTAAAAGGGTGAGACAAGAAGCCAGACTAACGTTGCCCAGTGCTTTTGCTTAATATCACATTTCGCTACAGCACAGTAGCTACAGCCATTAGCTTTCCACCGTTTTGTCGTTCCTCCAATACATTTTCAACAAATGTGTGAATAATCAGGGAAAAGAGGGTTCTGGCATGATGCACAGACAGATTCAGACAGTTAAAATTGACTGGAATTATCTAGGGATAGGTCTTTTTGCAGCTAATGTTTCTCACCACTTGATATTCGATGTAAAAATAGTTTTTTTTTGTGCCATTATGTCAGTGAAGATTCTCATTCATCCTGGTTGTATGCCACTACACTTTTTAGGAGTTTTAAACATTTCACTTTTCATTCAAAACCTTCTTCAGCTCTGACCTGACTGCACTTATATTCTCTTGCACTATGGCACCATTGCACCCTTTGGCATTTTTTTTCCACACCACTCCTTTAACAACCTACCTTTTTTTGTAACGTTCCTTGTTTTTGTGGTGTGTATGTGTTTGTGAATGTCATACGTCTCTGTGTCCATGTATGATGTGTAAATTGATATCATCATTTGTTCCAGGATAAATACGGTGTCTATATCTATATTATGGATCTATATAAGTAACAGTATGGAAGCATGGATGTACTCAGGGTGCAATTTGTCAAAAAACAGGTGTGGGGGGGGTTGTTTGTTTGTTTGCTGATTTTTTTCACGATCAAAAAACAATCAACAGGTTTAACACTAGAACCGCCGGTCATTTTGACTCCCATGCTGGAATAGCTTCAGCAATAGAGTTCTTTATTTTAATTATTTTTATTGAATTGAATTAATTACTGTATTTAGCCTATAGCTTAACACAAACACAAAAACTCTCAAATAACTATTTACAGTAACAAAATAACAGTCCTCTCTCTCTCTCTCTCTCTCTCTCTCTCTCTCTCTTTCACACACACACACACACACACACACACACGCACGCACATTATTCACAAACGATGTAGGCCTGCGCAACAGCTTTAAGAGCTCTAGGGTGAAATCGGTGGGCAATATTTGTGTGTGTGCACTGCAGCACTGCAGTAGCCTACAGGACCCACGCGTCCAGTGTGGCCTATGTCCAATAGAACACCGCATCTGGTCATTTCCTGGTTACAGCTCGAGCAGTGTATTGCCTCGTCATCTTTTGTGAGTGTCCATGTCTTATATTTTGCAATATTTTAATCAATGGTGCTAGACAAATGAGACAAAAATCACAGCCGTAAACGGTGATCTAAATAGGTAAAAATGACTTCTCGGCGGTTCTAGGTAAAAATGATCATATTTGAGTTTCATCATACACTCACCAAAATCCAATAGATGATTAATAAATCAACTTTTGAAAAGTCATGAACTTAAAGATGTAGGGGTTTTATTTTAACAGAACTAGCGTTTGAAAATTCAGGGGGTAATTCTAGTGAACCTTATAGACACTATAGTTATTATAGTTACTATTCTATTCACTCACATCCGTTAAATAAGTTGTTTCTGAATAAATATCAATGATAGATGGTGGTAATGTTTCATATGTATTTTGCTGCTGATTATTTTTTGGAGTGTAGGACAGTGAGGTGTGAAGCGAGAAAGAGGGAGGGATAGGGAGAAGAGATGGAGGGATGGAGAGGGAGCCAGATCTGAGCGGGAGAGAGCCCTGTCACTAAAAGCTTGACCTGCGTTTGCTGTTCACCACCTGCCTGCTCAGCCCTGGCTCTGACGCACTTAGCCAGATTGAAGATTTCGTAACTGTCCCACATTCACTTTTCACCTTTCTCTCTCTCTCTCTCTCTCTCTCTCTCTCTCTCTCTCTCTCTCTCT
>JAGFZM010000340.1:82890-97215 GCA_017657215.1 Limnothrissa miodon | reverse complement strand
CACTTCATTCTCTCTTTCTCTTTCTTCTCCTCTGTGTCTCTGGCTCACGGTGGTGAGGCATGGAGCTGTCTCGCCGAAGGTATCGACAGCCCCTCAGTAAGTTGAGCTTGACTTTGCTGTTTTGTGGTGGCTTGTCTTGTGCCGTTTACTTTGACCAGTAGGCTGAGGAATTACCTAAATTAATGTACGTGTTTCATGCATGTTGCAGCGTGGCTATAGTGGTGTGATTGGTGTGTGTATCTGTCCCTGTGAGTGTGTGTGTGTGTGTGTGTCCATGCTTTGTAAGCACGTCATGCATCGTTAGCAGTGATGTAACAACGTTGATTAAAAAGTGTTCTTGAGACAAGTAGACGTTTGAATGCTTGGACGGTTTCCATGGGTACGGAGGCTGCTTCATCAGCACAGGTGGAATGTGTTATCTGGCCGTAAGAAGGCACCACATCAAGAGGGGAGCGCTTATCATTTAGTACCAGCCCATTCCATTCTCATCGCTGCCTCTTGTGTCTTTTTACTGTTTGTTTGAGTGTGTTTGAAAATGTCTCTTGGGCAACCAGCTGACCTGTTGGTGTATCGTTGGTGCTCTGTATATTCCTGTAATATTTCCACAAGGCTGTGGACGGCAGATCTGTTTTGTCCTCTTTGATAGTTTTGTGTCCTATATTTCTCTGACTTGGCGTCTACAATATTATTTCAATGAAACAATTTCACTGCGTGTCTTTATGCATGTGACGATAGCATTTCCTTGTAGTCCTTGTATCTAGTATGTCCACTGTCCACTGTCCAATGCAGCAATATTTTCTCGTTGTCCTGACCTCTCATTTCATAGTTATATTTACGTTTTCAAAGCTAGTGTTTGCAGTTAGACTGTCAGGAATAGCCACGTTTTACAGAAAGAAGTGGCGAGAACAGAGATGAAGGTCTGTTTTCTCTCTTCGTCCTCTCTTTTCCTTGGCAGAGAATCCACCACAAAGTGGCCATACATAACTGTGATGTGATTAAAGACAGGTAATGTGTTTTTGTGGACGTGTTTGAGCGGCAGGGACGCCACGCAGCCGCCATGGTCTTGACGTCCTCAGTGACTGTCCTGGTGCTGACCGCGCAGCACGAGGGGACACAGACAATGTCCAGAGGACCATTAGCATCACAGCCTCTTGGCTGTTTAAGTCCCTGCTGCTCCCAACCCCCAGGATGCATTCATGGAAACAGTAGGACAAAGAGCAGGCAGGGGCCCAGACAGACCTTGGCAGTGCATCTAAACACACACTAAATGCACACACACACACACATAGACACCCTCACAAATTAAGACACTAACTCACACATATGTACACAAGTGTCAATAGTCATGCCTCAGAGGCCTCCTGAATCAAGGCATGTTAAGTGCACTTTTGTCATTCCTTCACACTACAGATGAGCATGTGGGTGTGCGGGTCTGTAATTATCAAAAGTCTTGATTAAATCGTGCATCATCCTTTTCTACCTCTACCTTTTTCTTCCCAAGTAACCCTGCTCTCTCGCACTACAACCAGGCATCAGAACAAGACTGCAGTGCAGTATTTCAGCTCATACTGTATTGTCTGTCTGCCTGCCTGCCATCTCCAATGTGCCCTTGAAACTCATCAGTTGAGCGCTGATTTCTTATTCAGTCATTCTTTTGGTTATCTTTGTCTTACACCTTTTTGTCATAAGCTACGCTTGAACTGAAATGTCGTTTTTATTGGAAAGTCCCACCCATCTGTGTTTCACCCTTTTTCTTAATTAAAGCTCCTATGCCATGTTTGGGTGTGTTGCTATTATGTACAATTGTTCATTTCTTCTCTTTTTCATCTTAATTTTTGTCCTTCACTCTTATTTTCACCGTCATGCTAATTTGAAAAGCTAATAAAACAGCTGTGCTTCTCTGATGATGTTGTTTACTTGTTTGTTTGTTTGTTGACTGAAAGCACTCCCGTTCTCTGTGCCTCTCCTCAGAGCGGCAGCTGAGCATCCCCATGGCGGGCTGCAGCAGTGGCAGTGGCGCTGGTGTCGCTTCCCCAATGGGCACGAGCAGTGGTGGCTCCGGTGGCGCCGGAGCGGGCAGTGTTGGCAGTGCGGTGAGCGGCATCAGCAAGGAGCTGGTCGAGCTGCGTCACCTGATCCAGTTCCCAGAGGAGATCGCCGCCGTGCTCACCGAGCAGGAGCTTCAGCTGTACCGCCGCACGCTGCCGCTCGACTACCTCAGCTTCCTCACGCATGACCTCACGCCACCCTGTGCTACCCAGCACCAGCACCACCATCGCCTGGGCCATGGGCAGGAGCAGGGCCCGATGGCACCACTCAAAGAGGGGGAGAGTCTAGGCAGGAGCCAGCTGCAGCAGCAGCAGCATACCCAGCTCAGGGTGTCTCTCTCAGCCCCCACCATTTCCATCTACAGCCAGCAGTCTAGCACCGTGGAGGACCTGGTGTCACGCTTTAATGAGGTGTGTGTGTGTCTGTGTGTGTGAATTTACCCATGTGTTTTAATTTCCCTGGGTATATTGCACGTTTTATTCTATGTATGTGGTGTTTTGCATGCATGCACATTTGTGTGTGTGTGGGTGTGAGTGTGTGGATGTGTGTGTGTGTGTGTGGCTGCGCGTGTGTTTGTTTCTCTGCTCATAAGAGGCTTCATTCTCTTTGCTTATGTATATGCGGTTATCTTCGGTGTTCTCTCTCGGGTTACTCAGGTTTTTATTGGCTTTTCCTCAGTACAAACCCAGCAGGGATTGATGCATTTAACCTGGTTTCTGTCTGCAGATTAAAGACCCGACTCAACTCTGAGTCACTTATCAGAAGACAGATTCCACCCGCTGCCCTAATACATCACAGTCACAGACATCGCTGCACCTTTTATCAGTCTATCTCCTTTAAGATTACTTACATGCAATGCACTGTTTGGGACCTCAGTGTGCACACTGCTGTCTGAGAGAGTAATGGTTACTTGTGATCCTTGTGGACTTGGCAGTATTTATTAGCGAGCTTTTCATGTTGGAATACAGGCGACAATCTGTGTGTATGTGAAGCAATCGGTCTGTCTGTGTGCAAAGTGAAAAACAAAAACTGTATTCATCTTAAAACCGTGCTGTGGACTGCAATCATTGCAGTGAGTCCTGAGTGACTGTTTATTCTGTACACTTACCAGCATGTCAGGCGTGGGTCTCATGGCTCTGCTGCACATGCCAGCAAGTCTCAGGAAATTAGTGTCACTTTGGGGCTGATGCACAGTGTGTCCATATTAGGCCATAGCCGCCAGGCTGTGACATGTAGATATTGGTGTATCCTTGAAAGTTCACAATACAGTGTTGCTTGTTTTAAAGGCTAGGCAATAGGGATGTGTAGGAGAAGGACGGAGAGAGAAAAGTGGAGGAAGAGAGAGAGAGAGAGAGTGAGATAGATCTTTATCAGTTGCAGAGAGCCTTTCAGGGTGGATAGTGTTTTATGCCTGACAGTTTGAAATGAAACGGGTTTAATCAAAGTGCCAAAAACCTGACACCTTGACACATAAAATGTAATGTTTCCCAGCGACAATGTGGCATCATTTAGTGGTGCCTGCTCCTGTCTCTAGATTGAAAATATATAATATCAGAAGCACATATCTTGTGACATCATTTCAAGGAGATATTCAACATTTGGCTCAGGTGCTATACAGCCCATGGTGGTTATATCACTAAATAACATTTGGCTTGTACAAATGAAATGGAATGAAAAAGTCATTAAATGCAGATTTGTTTGATGGATTGTCATTACTGTAATGGTTCTAGAGATAAGTGTGTGTGTGTGTGTGTGTGTGTGTGTGTGTGTGGAAGGGAGGGGTGTGTAGTGATGAATAGGTGGATTGTTTTACAATCTGAGTAAGCACTTGATGTCCATATGACGTGTAATTTTAGTCCTCAGCAAAAAAAAATATTTTTTGGGAATAGTTGTAGTTTCAGTGAAGATCTTTTTTAAACTAAATATGGAAAAAATAACATGGTACTGCATTTCTTTATACCTTACCTCTGACCTGTGATTGTGAAACTAACCTTCCACAGTCTGTGTATGCAATCATGGTTAACTGTTGATAGCCAACAGCAACAGACACATTTACATTTTTGTTCTTGTAGATAGAGTGGCTGTTTAGGGATTTGTATTCATGTCAAAGGATTTCTGGTAGACTGATTTAAATTGGGAGATGGTTCTTGATGTTGATGTTTGTTGCTGTTGTTACTTGGTTGGGTTGCTCCCAGATGATGATGTATGTTGTTGTTTCTTGAGGTCTGTCTCTCAGAGCCTGTAGCTTGCAGATTTCTCCCTGGAGATAGCAGACTACTTGTAAAGGCCCAGTCTGCTTTATGTAATTCTGTAAGCAGATACACACTAGAAGTGCTTTTCCGGCCTAAGCCCTCTATGACATTAACGTGTGTGTGTGTGTGTGAGTGAGAGAGAGAGAGAGAGAGAGAGAGAGAGAGACTATGTGTATATCACAGCCTGTCTGTAACCAGAGAGGTCTGGGCCAGCCTGTTAGAATATTTGGGACGTGATAATTCCTTGCTAGGCTTAGTGCATACCCACACACACACGCACACGCAGACACACACACACACATACACACACACACACACAAACAAACTTACACTTTCACACTCATAGTCACTGGTCACAGGAGAATTCATGCTTATGTAACCTGTATGACTTTTTGTAGTATAGTATTGTAGTGTGTATGTGTGTGAGAAAGAGATTATAATTCTCCTTTCTGTCTCTCTTAGGTGTCAGGTGCTGGTATTTTGGGAATTGCTGCATAGCTAAAGTCTAGAAGATCAAAGGCAGTCCTTTATCATTGTTTTTCTCTATTTCTGTCTCTCCTTCTCCCTCTCTCTCTCTCTCTCTCTTTCTCTTGCTCTCATTATAATATATAGGTTTGTGTGCATGTGTGTGTACATACACGTTCACGCATACCTGAAAATATGTCTGCGATGTATCCACGTGCAAGCTGACAGTCTTGTGAATGGAAAAAGCTTCCGTGTGTCCTGGATGAAGGGACGGTTAATTTAACGCCACACTCTCTCTCTCAGACCCAACTATTTATTAAAGAGGGAACAGCCCAGAGCACTGTGTCCCACAGGACACCCTGACTAGAAGAAGCCAGACTGTAATTCCGCTGAGAACAGAACAGCACACACACACACACACACACACACACACACACACACACAAAAAATGTTCTAAATGATGGAGTGAGACCAATTAGTTTCCCGTTATTTTCTTACTAAATGGGATTACATCATGTAAGATGTACCATAGCTAATAGCAAAAACAAATTACCGCAAAGACTGACTTGATTTCGTTTGTAGATTTGGATGAATAAAATTTATTATAACTTCACAAATTTAATCATGTTCAGATATTGATTACGCAGCCTGCATTGGGCATTGGTCTCACTTTAGAGAAGAAAACTCAGTGATGTCTTTCTAAAACTCTGAAGTCCACTTACACAATTACACAGCCTACATTTACACACACTCAGACACCCGGTTTCATCTTGTTCTCCAGGCATTTCTTTGGTGTGTGCGTGTGTATGCGTATGTGTGTCTGTGTGCATTACAGTATGTGAGTGTGAGCATGTATGTGTGTATCTGTGTGTGTAACACTGGCATGCTTTTATAAAAGCATTCATCCTTACCATTTGGCTGGCTTGGCAGTGTTTGCATGTGCCATGGTGGTGTGCTGGGCGGTGAAGCAATGTGCTCTGTGTGTGTGCGTGTGTGTTTGTTTGTGTGTGTGTGTGTGTGTGTGTGTGTGCATTACAGTTGTGTGTAGTATAAGCATGTATGTGTGTTTGTGTGTGTGCGCGTGCTGCGGTGATGTGCGGTGCTACGCAGCAGCGTGCTGTACATCGCTCATACTGTAAGCAGAGCAGGCAGGCATGTGGTTTCCATCAGTCTCTCCCTTAGTCACTGCGGCATGAGTTTATTTTTCCAGTCATAACACTCGCTAAATCTTTCCGAAAATACCATTATCAAATCAGGTTCAATTCAGCTGGCCTCCTCTGCATGGCACAGCATCCACCCGGACTGAATAATGTGTGAAGCCCAAATGCATCTTTTAAAGGTCACGTTAGATTTTGATTTTTGGCCAAATCGCCCAGCCCTAATAATCTCAAAATCACCAAATCATGGATATGAAAACAAACTTTTTAAAGGTCTCATTCCATCGTATTTTCATAAATTTTGTGGTGGTCTCTTGTCTAAAATAATGTAATGTGCTGTGGTTGTCTTGTTTCAAGCTATTTTAGTTAGGTGAAAACAAGAGCAGGGATAGCTCGAGAGGATTCTTATGAATATTAATGATATGCAAATGTATCGCCTCTGATTGGCTAACAACACTGTGACGCTCCCTCTAGTGGGTCTGTCTGCAGGCAGGCTAACGTTTTCTTGAGGGTGGGTTAACTGCATAGCTAATGTTCAAATTGACATACATTTGTACAGCTTTTCCGATTCGCTCGTTTTTCCCGGCAGTTTTCTATCACATGCGAATACAGACTACAGACTACTACTATTTTGATGTTGAGCATAGAAGTACAACTTGGGCTGACCTATGGTAATGTAAAAACATCAAGTCTTAAACGGTTTATTTTGGAAGGAGACCTTTAAAGAGCCCATAGAACGCATTTTTTGACCATCATGAAATGTTTTTTGAGCCTCAATAATTGCTTATGAAATTTGTGCGGCTGAAAATGACCAAGGAGCATTTCTAGGCTGTCTATTCCATGCTCAGAAATGCATGCTCATTAAAAATGTTCGTATTTCTCACCCTCTGGCCAGTTTCCTGCCCTCTGGCGCTGATTAGCTAGTTCATTGTGAGGCCTATTGGCTGTTTTTTCGCTGAAGCAGATTGGCTCCCTAGTTTCACTGATACTCTTTCTCAGCGGTAAATCGTGAACTATCTGAGTAAACAGTAAATCGGTTAACTATCTGAGCTAAATAAACACGCAATGGACTTGTCAGGAATTCAACCATACAACAGCCAGATCCACAGCATTTGGAAATGAATGTGTCAGACTGGTAGGCCTAAGTTTTATTAGAATTCCCCTTAACTAACGTTATGTACTATGTACTATGTAATACGTATGTACAGATAAATATTAATTTTGCCCATTTAAAATACCCGATATCCGACATCATAGTACTATTTATGGCGCATTTCCACAACGGGGTAATGCTAATCCCGGTGTTTGGTGTAAAGCCTCGGGCTCCATTATCGGGGCTGGCCCAGGGCTGGTGCTTTTTCAGTTAGCCTATTTGTTGGGACCCGCATCCTCCTCTTTTGCCTGCGTGAGGCCAACATTCTGTCTGTCTTTCTTGATTTTCTCTGAGAAAACAAATAAAGTTGTAAAGTTATAATTAAAGTTATAAACATAGTTTTCCACGTCCAACTTTCAAACAACGTATCTACATTATGATATTATAGGATTGTCAGCCTTTATGACAACATTATGCAGAACCATTTACCATTTAATATTATGTAGGCATAGGCTACGTTTCAGTTTCAGCACTAATTTCTGAGGTTATGATATGCTATGATAGACGGCGATATGTGTCTTTACCTTGAACTTAACATAGGCTATTAGGTTTGTATGGTAAACATTCCAAGTTCACCTAAAACCCTGGTGTTAAAACTTGGTAATGGAAATGCAACACTGGGGCTAAGCACAGGTGTTTAGACCGGGGTGAAGCGTGGGGGCGGCTCAGGGCAGTAGTGGAAATGTGACATAAGTCTACCTGTTGTTATGGTTAGCTTGCTAGCCTACCAACACTTTTTTTTGCTTCTCAATAACCTGGATATCCAAGTAGCATCAAGTAGGCAAACTGTTAAGGCCATAGAAATACCAGTACATTCAAGACTATAATTCTATGGATATGGCGACCAAAAAAACACTGAATTCTAGCATGGTTACCTACCGGCAGAATCGGTTGTGCTTGCAGAATAGTTGGAATAGACCCTGGTTTCAGGCGTAGTGCTCGTGAAAAGCCGGGTCAATACAGCCCGAGGTTGACAAAGCAATCTGGGGTGAAATGACCAGAGCAAACTACCAATCTCGGATTGAAGTTTAGTGGAACGTGGTTGTAGATAAACATCAACTACTCCCGTTGAATGCAAGGTTCTGGAGGAAGGTAGTGCAAATTCCGGACCACCCTAGTACATCCTGGAACGTTACACACATTTTACACAGACATTTTGTCTGTATGTTCTCCAGTTAAACAGAAATTCAACATGCACTTATTTCAAACAGAAATTCAACATGCACTTATTTTTCTTAGAGCCGTTAGCTGTTCTCAGTGTTAGCTAGCTATTACATAAACTACAGTTCGTTTATAGCCTACCGCCGAAGCAACAGGGGGCTGGACAAGAGACTGTTCCAAACCATTTTTTATTGGACCAAAGATTCTAGAGCAGAGCTCTTTGTATTGGACAATGTAATGGAGGAGGTGTAGCTTTGCGCTGTCTACGTAGTCAGAACACTAGTTTCAGATTGTTTTTTTTCAGCCCGGCAAATTCTAGCCTGAAATTTGGAGATAGAAGGAGGCGGAAGATGGTGTTGGGAGTTTCAGTATGGTCCGCTGGATACCTTAAGCTACCTAAATTCAACAATAACAAGGTAAATGTGGTTTTGCATTCTATGGGCTCTTTAAAAGACAGTAGCGGCATTAATCATAAACACATCAAAACATGTAGGCCCTAATGCACTCAACTATTACAGTAAGAGGCTGGAGGCAGTGGGTGCATGCATTGAACGCATAACAAAATAGGACTGTGTTGATGTGCCTCTGTTGTGTCATTTTTCTGGTTTGCAGTTGAAAGATGTATTCTACAACGTGACCCATTGCAGTGCGACTATGATCTGTTAGTGGAGTATTGCAGACAGTGAATGGCTTGATGTTGTCTAGACTGCGGTTGGGGGTTGGGTTTTGTATTGTTAATGGAAGGTGAATCATTCGCAAACAAATGAAGAGCTCAGATGTGAAATCCTCCAAGTCCATTTGTGACGCATTTACAAAAATATATTTAAATAATTTTGATCCACTCTATTATCATTACAGCTTCAAATGGATTGTTTTGGCTTGATTTGTTTTTACTCAGAGAAAATACATTTCAAATTGCGGTGTAATAGAAATTACTTGGAAATTAATATGAAAAGAAGTTAATTTTTGCACCTAAAGACGGACCGAGATGCTTTTGCTAACTGTTCAAATGTAGATGAGGAAAGATTTTTCTAGAAGCCTGAATATGAATGAACATAGAATGTCTTTCTTTCTGAATTCCCAGAACTGTGTGAAAGCATATGGTGCATGTGATGTGTATGTGTGTGTGGGAGAGAGGGAGAAAGAGGGAGAGAGGGAATGAATGAGACAGAGAGGGAGAGATAGAAATGCATTACTCCATACTGTCTTATGTATGTGTGTGTGTGTGTGCGTTTCTCAGGTGAGTTCGTGGGTGACATGGCTAATCTTAACGGCAGGCTCCATGGAGGAGAAGAGGGAGGTGTTTTCCTACCTGGTGCACACAGCCAGGTGCTGTTGGAACATGGGCAACTACAATGCTGTCATGGAGTTCTTGGCAGGGCTCAGGTATACACACACATACACCACACACATACAACAGCAGACAGTATGGAGTAACACTTTTCTATCTCTTTGTCTTATTCTTTCTCTCTTTCACACAGGCACACACACACACATCCACACACATCCACACACACACTCACACAAACACATATATGGATATATATGGACAGATATTGAGACAGACACACAAATTAGAGTCCAGTCTTTAATATCTCTCAGATGTAGCAGTGTCCTTCTGTGGCTGCAGGTCTCGTAAGGTACTGAAGATGTGGCAGTTCATGTCCCAGGCGGACATTGAGACCATGCGACGTCTGAAGGATGCCATGGCGCAGCACGAGACGTGTGCTGAGTACCGGCGGGCACTGAACCGGGCACGGAACATCCCAGGCTGCAGGGTGGTGCCCTTCTGCGGGGTGTTCCTCAAAGAGCTAGCTGGTTCTCTCGAGGGGACTGCCAGTCTCCTCAGTCTGCGCCCACGTGAAGACTCCATCGAAGTGAGCCTAACACAACACAGCACATGCACATTTAAAGATAAAGAGGAAGCTGTGGTATATTTTAAAATTTAAAATATAAGAAACGCTATTGTGTTTTGGCTCAGACATTTTAGTCCATTATAGATTGAAAGAGGGCTAAGACCACTCAAGGACTAAGACCACTCATTTTCATAATGGTGACCTGTAATTGTCATGACATGACACGTATCATGAACATTAATATCACCTCATTAATGATTTGTGACTATTGTCATTAACTGTTGTTCAGTTTTCTTTTCATCTAATGGCACAATGTCCACGTGTATGTTTTTTTTTTAAGTTTGTGACAGACTACACTGGTCAGGACCACTTCCTGCAGAGGGTGGGGCCAGATGGCTTGACCAATCAGGAGAAGGAGGGGACCGTGAGCAACATTCTGCAGACTATCCGAAGCTGTCATCGCAGTCTGGAGGCAGAGGAAGGGGAGGAGCCGTGTAGCAATGGGAACGCCCCCTCCAGGCAAAATTCCCTTAGAGACCGGGGTTACCACCAGTGAGTTATCTAATCACAGATATTAACATTTATTGTTACCCTGTAGGTAGGCTAATTATAAACGCATACAGTAAGCATCTGTACTTGCAGCAGGTTGGATTAGATTCATTAAAATTATACTGTATTCATCTCGTAGAATTCCACAAAGTTTCACATATCACTTATACATACACCCATGGTCTACAAGCTCACCTGCATATTATAAAAATATAAGCTACAGGATATGAAAATATAACCTATAGGATACTTCTAAGACACTTAGGTACTAAGATATAAAATGCGGAAGTTGCAAATTGGAAATGGATGGATGCTGATGGATGTTGTGGTGACCATAGTGCAATAAAATGCAAAAAAATGTATCTATATAAATGGCTACAAGTAAAAACATACAGTAGAAAAAAACTAATAAGAAAGTATTTCACTTGGAAAGACACTATTACTAGTGTTAGTGTTATATATTATGTTAGGCCAGACTGTTGAGCTTTTTCAGTGGGAGCCAGGAGAAGTTGTTCCCTCTTTCTGTCTTTTCTGTCTTTTCATTCCCCCATATCTCATCTCTCTGTGTGTGTTTCCCCTATTCCTCTATGTCTCTCTTTCTTTTTCTGCTGTCTTTCCTCCAAGCTGCTCTACAAATTATCTGTCCCCTTTCCTCTCACCTTCCCCCTCACCATCTTCTTTGTTCTTTTTTTCTTTCTTTCTTTCTTTCTTTCTTTCTTCCTGTTTCTCTACATCTCTCCCTCCCTCTCACCCTACCTTCCCCCTGCTATCTCAAAAGTGTCAGCTCACTCCTACTGTATTTCCCACTTCTAAGATAAGGAATGACATGCAGCACTGAGTCCCCATTAGACTACCATCAAACGCTCATCCAGTTCAGGATCATAAGAACGTCTGAGCGGTTTCTTCCTCCGTTCTCTCCCGAGGCTGTGATCATGTAGACACTGGGTCTGGTTATTTAGATGTTTCTCTGTCCCTGCACAAGGAGGTTTTCTAATGTAACCCAACACTGAAAGCTCATGATTAAGAGCGCAGGCATAGTTTGGAGTTAACTTTCCCCTAAAAGGTACACTTGTCTTAATGTTTGTCTTACAAAGTTTGAATGTTTTGTTTTTGCCAAATGGCACAATCCACCCACCCTCACCCCCACCCCCCATCTCTTCATGACCTACTGAAGAGAATATGTAAGAGAGAGCCACTAGACTGAGGGAGTCAGGTCTAAAATGATGCAAATTAAGTTTTAACATATTTTAATATCCACATATTTTTAGTTTGTTTTTTTATTATTTGGCAAATCTGCATCCAAATATGGCTCATATTCCATACAGGGCTTGACTCATCCTTTTTTTCCCCTTTCTTTCCATTTCTGACAAACTGAGCTCACACACCGGCTCTCGGCAGGGGGGGGGGGGAATAATTATGTGTGGAGTAGTGGGGGTGAGGCTCTCTCTTTTCTGTGAATCAATGGGAAGGCATTCAAACGTCTGTGTCGGGGAGACATCTAATCAGCGGAGGCTCTGTTGCCACCATCTCAGCTGTCTAGCAGGTCTGCAGGACCTCGCTCTCAACAAGGCACAGGTCTGCGCAGAGAAAAGAAAAATCACATTGAAAATGGTGACAGCAAAAAAAACCCACACACACAAGAGGCGTCTCATACAATTGCTGAAGTTTTTTTTTTTAGAAAAAATTGGGGGTGAGGTGTAGGTGGTCTTGTGTTTTCAGGTCACAGTATGGTGTTGTGCCTCAGACATACGACTTCAGATGCAATTACTTTTTTTTTTATTTGAGTGAGTCACCTTGGTGTTTGTCGTCACCATCACCCAAAATAGTGATTCTGCTTCCAGTGTTGTTTTTAGTTTGACCTGCTTTGTCTCCACGTCATCTTCCTAGTTCACTGTCATTCAGGACTTCCACCGAACCAAAGCGCGTCCAGTAAGTTGCTCACACAGGGACAAGTTTGACAAGTATTCAATGATGCATGTCGTTTGTCCAAGTTGATTTGGGCATTGTGATAGTGTTCTGCAGTGTTTGACACTTATCTGTGTCTTGTACTTGACACGCAACTCTGTTGTGCTTTAATCATTGTGGTTGTGGTGGACACCGTGTCTGATTATGTCTGTACATCTGAATTTTGCATACTTCTGCATATTATCACATAATAATGTGTAATATTGATGTACAAAACAAATGGATACTATAATTTTCATAACATGGTATAAAGGGGAATTCTAAATATGCATGATGAGAAATCAGGGGTATATCATGGGAATCAGTGTGCTGACTACCATGTCAATCTCCTCTATTACTCAATTTGTTAATTAATTAATTGTTTGTCAAGATAATAAATTGCCAAGGTGATAATTGAATAATATGTTATGTATATCTGCATTACTTATAGCATCACACCTGTGGCTTTCAATGCTAAACTATTCTTGGTTCTGATTGGCCAGGTTTACTGTGGGTGACCTCTCCGACTCAGAGACTGACCTATCAGATCAGTCCAAAGTGGAGCCAGACTTCCAGGCCGTGGAGGAAACCCAGCGGGCCTTTGGCCACGGCACTGAGCTCATCCCCTGGTATGCACTGTCCATCCGGGCTGATGTACACCAGTTCCTGCTGCAGGGGGCCACAGTCATCCACTATGATCAGGACACCCACCAGACCGCCCGATGCCTGCTTAAGCTGCAACCTGATAACTGCTTCCTGACCTGGGCTAAGATTCACAGTGGATGCCCCTCCAATGGCCGCCTCCGGAGCCCAGGTGGGTGCACTGTGTGTGTGTGCATAGAGTTTCTGTTGGGTTTCTGTTCTGTATGGGTTTTGGATTTTGAAGAACTATTACTGTCTGTGGGATAAGAAGCAGATCTTACATGCTTGTAGATGCTTCCATACAGGCATTCAAAGATATGTCTGTAACTATTCGCTGCAGTTTTATTTAAAAAACAGAAATGGCAAATCAAACTTTTTCTCTGTACATGTTATAAAAATATTCTTGGCCCATCAGTTTTTGTTTAGCCTTGATGTTGGGAAGATATGCCATATAATGTACATGCTGGAGTACAGATGCACAGATATTTCTGTTAAGTATAGTGGTGTAAAGGTCAAAAATGTTGTAAAGCAGGCACGTGCACACATTGAAGAAAATAAATACCCAAGTAAAGTCCAGAACAAGTAAAGTACTTTAAAATTGTACAGTATTTCTTCTTTCTCTGGAAAAGAAATGAAAATACTCCATTGTTGTTTCCTAGGTGGCAGTAGCCAGGACTTCCTCCATGTTCGGCCGCAGTGGTGTGGTCAGTCAGTGCTGTGCGGACTGGCCGATGGCTTCCTGGACATGGCCGTGGTAAAGGCTGTTTTCCTGGGCCACCCCGGTGCGGACGTTGCGAGTGTGTGTGCCCAGAACAAGCTTCCAACAACGCTGAGTGCCCAGGACAGTGCACTAACACTGCTCTATGGCACACACACTACAGAGAACCGGCTCCTGCACTTTGTGGGGCCCAGACACACCTTGCGGACACTGCATGATGGACTCGCCCGGCTGGTGAGCGCACTCAGAAGGATGAGGAGGTTCCCAGACCAGAGGCTGCACTGGCTCAGGAGGCAGTATGTCAACCTTTACCAGGTATACCTGTGTGTGTGTGTTTGTGTGTTTGTGTGTGTGTGTGTGTGTGTGTGTGTGTGTGTGT
>JAGFZM010000340.1:64049-82490 GCA_017657215.1 Limnothrissa miodon | reverse complement strand
CACACACACACACACACACACACACACACACACACACATTCTTGCTCTCATTCCATGTGTGTGTGTGTGTGTGTGTGTGTGTGTGTGTATACAGATGACAGCGGCTCATTTGGCTTACCTGGACCCTTCTCCCTGTCGGTCAGTAGAGCTTTGCCTCTCAGTGCATCTTCCTCTTCAACATCTTCTGCCTCATCGTCAAACAACAGCCTCTCAGCGTCCACCAGCACAAGGTAAAACACAAATACTGTACACACACACACACACACACACACACACACACCTGCACCCCCACACACATAAACAGACGCATTCACCCACTTATCCACAATCACCACTTTCAAGGTGTTGTTGCCAGCGATTTACTAAGTTTGTGTCTCCTGTCTCCATAGCAACTGGTCAGGGCGCATGCTGGCGGCTCGAGGCAAGAGTTCCTTGAAGAGCTTTGAGAACCTGATGGGTTCTGACTCCACCATGAGCTTCACTGAGTTTGTGGAGCTCTTCAAGTCTTTCAGGTCAGTCAGACATTTACATTTATGCATTTAGCAGACGCTTTTATCCAAAGCGACTTACAAAAACGAGGATGACAATCAAGCTACATAGCAGAAACCTTAAGGAGCATAGTGCTAGGGGATAGTGCTTCAGTTCATTTTAATGCTAAGATAGAAGATGTTCTCTGAATAGCTGGGTCTTTAAGAGCTTTTTGAAGGCCTTGACTTGACATGGACTCCGGTGAACTGATTGAAGCATCATAAGGCTCAAACAATGCAGCTCATCAGTAGAAAATTGTCCCTGACTAACAGAAATGTGATCTGAAGTGTGTGTGTGTACTGTATGTCTGTGTGTATGTGTGTGTGGTGGTGGTGGGGGTGTTTACGTGCCTGTGGTGTGTGTGTGTGTGCGTGTAGTGTTCGAAGCCGTAAGGACCTGAAGGAGCTCTTTGATGCCCACGCTGTACCATGCAGTCGTGCAACCACAGAGGCAGTGCCAGTCTACACCAACCTGAGTATTGATGACAAACTTAGCAGCTCACAACCTGATCTTGGTGAGTGTTACTTGAGTGTGTGTGTGTGTGTGTGACCAACTGTCACCGCTGCCCCCCCCCTAGACAAATGCACTCTTCCCTGAATAGACATATCTCCATGTGTTTGAAGTGGCTTGTGTGTTCCCCCTCGTCATTGAGTGCTGTGTTCCCTCTCTCTTTTCTCCTGACGTCAGACCTGCTGACACGCACGGGGGCCGATGTGGGCCTGTCCCTGCGGGCGCGGGCCCCGGTTTCGGACGGCCAGAGGCAGATCTGGGATGCCATCGCGGCCTCCAGCATTGTGTCCAACGGCACTGGTGTGGAGAGCACCTCTCTGGGCACACAGGCCTGGGGCATCAGCCAGCTCAACGCCTTCCTAGTCAACTATCAGCGGGAGCACCACACATACGACCAGGCGCTCAGTATTATACAGGCAAGCCAAGCCCGTCGCAGCCAGACAGGCAAACCAGGCAATTGCTTGTGGCCTCTAATGAAGGCCGACACTAACATCAGCTACTTGTGCTATTTCATAAAATCTACTCCGCTAATTTTAGCAAAGACCTCAAGGAACGATCTTGCACAGAATTATGGATATAGCTTTCTTTAATATTAGAATAATTAATAGTTTTGGTGGTTTAGTTGCTATTGTTTTACAAGAAAATGTGGTAACACTTTATTTGAAGGGGTCTACATAAGGGTGACATAAGTATGTTATAAACATGACATGACACGTATCATGACCATTAATGACCCTTTATTCATGTTCATGACTGTTGTCATTAAGTGTCATTTGGTTTTTGAAATGCAGACTGGGATGTAGACTTTACAAAAACCGAATGACACTTAATGACAGCAGTCTTAAACATGAATGAAGTGTCATTGATGTTTATGATACGCGTCATGTCATGTTTGTGACAGGCTCATGTCACCCTTATGTAGACCCCTTCAAATAAAGTGTTGACTGAAAGGTTTGCCTGGGGCTCCTTATAAAGTTATAATATAACTTTACAATATATTATATAATTATTAGTCAAAAATAGGTATTAGGAGGCGCCGTGGCTCAGTGGGCTAAGGCGTCGTGCCATGACTCCGGCAACCCGGGTTCGAATCTGACCTGTGGTCCTTTGCTGATCCTGCCCTATCTCTCTCCCCTATTCTTTTCCTGTCTGACTCTTCACTATCCAAATAAAAGGCAAAAGTCCCCCCGAAATAAATAGGTATTGAGCAACATCATTCACTAAGGATAGATGGTGGCACTCAATAGAAATGTGCTGTGAGGCACTACAGTGGCTTTTAAACAGAGACACTTTACTAACTATATGTGGGAGACAGAGCCTGTTTAGTGACGTATTGGAGCTGCATTAAGCTGTGTTTCTCTCTGACGTTGCAGAGGTTTGAACCGTGTTCCAACATGCGTCAGATGGGCTGGATGTCCTTTGAGGGCTTTGCCAGGTGAGTCAAGCCAATTAGATAAGTACAGCAGCATTTGTCCGATACGAATCATATAATGTCCATGAATCAATAACATGCAGCCACCAAATAAGATAAAAGCAAAGATATACAGTCCGTTCCAAATCGCACACTTCTCAAAGTACACTCCCTTTCATACACTATGAACACTGCGCACTACAGGAAAAGTGTATGAATTTTCAACATGATAGTGTTGTTCCAAATGGAATACTTTTCAGCAGACTTACCAGAAATGACGTTAGTCACGTTGACCACGGAAGTTCGCATAATCACGCTGCCTGACAAAATATCATCTGCTTTTAAAATTTTACAGTTGCGACAACTTAACATAATACATAAAACTTTCATCTGTGTGGAGCTGCAATCACCACATTTGTCACAACACTCTTTTAACGCCATTCTCGGAGTTTTGAAAAAAGGAGGTGCCCCTCCTCTTCACTACGTAGCGAAAATGGCGTCCAGTGAGTGCGAGAAGTGTCCATCGTTGCACACTCCAGATTTTGACCGTTAGAAGTGCACCATCCGGGTACTTGCGGCGCACTCCATTTTTGCTACTACACAAGTGGAAACACACTACGCCCTCAAACTAAGCATTCGAAGTGCTGAAGTGTGCGATTTGGAACGGACTGATAGTCTTGACCGCTTGTGTCCTGAGTTACTGTGATGACCTATGGGGGATCAGTCATCTAACCCAGTGTCTGATTCACCCTGCTTGGCACCAGGTTTCTGATGGATAAGGACAGCTTTGCGTCGAAGCTAGAGGAGGCCCAGGCCAACATTCAGGACCTTCAGTACCCTCTCTCTTACTACTACATCGAGTCCTCACACAACACCTACCTCACCGGACACCAGCTCAAGGGAGAGTCCTCAGTCGAACTCTACAGCCAGGTGAGGTCCACCAACAGCCTCTGAACTGCAGGTTGCGGCGCGTATTTAGGAATGGGGAGAGAGGCTGTATCAGCCTGAATCAGAGAAGTGAACTTTGCTAAATGAAAACATGTATTTGTTTATAGATAAAAAGCAAATATCTGAAAAAGAAAAAAAACAACATGACAATAACGAAATTAAACAATGTAAGAAAATATCATAGTAAATATCATGGTAAAGATGAGGGGGAAATTAATTTCAATTGTGTCTGTGCGTGTGTTCAAAGGTGCTACTGCAAGGTTGCAGGAGTGTGGAGCTGGACTGCTGGGATGGAGATGACGGCATGCCCATTATCTACCACGGCCACACACTCACCACCCGCATCCCATTCAGAGTGAGTTTGAGCGTTTAACATCCACAGCACACACACACACCCTTTCATACTGTGCCCAGAGCAAAAGAGAAATGCTTCTTAGAGTAGTCTTGTCATTTTTCTTTCAGAGGTAATGCTGGATTAAAGGGTGTATCATCCACAACCGTTTAGATCCATTTTAAAATCAATTTAAAAACTTAAAATACTTCTCTCCTAGTCTATATATTTCCTTTTAGTGTTTTCCTCAGTGCTGTGTTAATGGTGGAGGCAACAAATAAAAATTCTGTAAGATCTTAATCAGCCAAACAAAGACAAGACTGTTGTAAGAAGTAACTCTTTCTTCTGGCCTCTGTAAATGTAGCAGCATATAAATGATTTGAAGTGAGGCATTGTTGCTGCAATTGCAATGTTGATGCAATGTTCTTGTAGGATGTGGTGGAGGCAGTGAACCGGTCTGCATTTGTGACCTCTGACCTTCCCGTGATCCTCTCCATAGAGAACCACTGCTCCCTGCCACAGCAGCGCAAGATGGCTGACATCTTCAAGGTTTAAACACAGCTCACAAACAAACACCTGTAATTTCTACTAGGGCCGGAACCACTAATGCTGGAGTGGACAGATACTGTTGTAATGTTTGGCTTTTATGAAACAGCATTATTTAGAAATCTGAGAGATTACTGTGTGTGTGTGTGTGTGTGTGTGTGTGTGTGTGTTATTAGGAAGTTTATTTCACAGTTTCATTTTATATAATTATTGTTGTATCATTGTTTCTCTTCTGAATTATTATTTTATTGTCAAATTGTCTTTATTTTGGTATTGTACAGAACATTGTACCTTTTGTGTTTTATACTGTAAATAGAAAGATTTTTACCATTGTATTACATTGCACCTGCAGACAGTGTTTGGAGAGAAACTGGTGACTAAGTTCCTGTTTGAGAGTGATTTCTCTGATGATCCTCTCCTCCCGTCACCATGGCAACTACGAGGGAAGATCTTGCTGAAAAATAAAAAGTTGAAAGCCCACCAAGCACCTGTGGATATCCTTAAACAGAAGGCAAGCCTACACATTAATTAGTTATCAAGATTGCAAATAAAAGAGATGTTTTACATTGATTTAATTGATTACAGTAAAATCAAAAACGTTTTCACGTCCTCTGAGGCAAATAACATAAGATACATTCTACAATTTATCCTCTTATTGTTTCCTCTGGAGTGAAAACATGCAAATCAATTCCCTGTGGATACTAAGATGGCTGCTGTGTGTGTTTCTCCTGTGTCCAGGCTCACCAGCTGGCCTCTATGCAGGCACAAGCGAGTAACGGACCCACAACTGTTTCCTCCTCTGGGACCAACGATGAGGAGGAGGATGAGGAAGATGAGTATGACTATGATTACGAGTCTCTGTCCGATGGTGAGTGGAGAACTGATATACATATTAGAGTGTGAATAGAATTAAGATAATTAAATCCACATACACATGTATGGTCTAAGAGGTAGAATTCATAATATACTTACAGTAGAAATGCTGCTTTGTACACCTTTGGCTGGTTAAAACACAGTATGGCAAACCCTGACCTTTAGCCCAGTTTCTCTGCCAAAACCCTACATAATTATTAGACAACTGAAATTCCACAATTGATGTTAGAATTTTCTGTAGAAAAGATTAATGGTTGTGCATGCTTAGAGTCTGACTTCACTATGACAGGTATTGTGTAGCAAATAGATATTAGCAGTGTTCATTGACTTTTAACCTAGTGGTGCTTCTTTCTCTCTGATAATTAACCTCAGCTGTGTTTCCTGTGCCGTGTTCATGAATCCTGCTCTCCCTTCACTTCTCTCTTAGACATTTAGGGTATCTGAGTTCTCCCTGTGTTCTCTTGGCTAGACAGGCTCTTTTGTCTGGTCCCGCTGTCTATCTGATAGAGGTGTAGACTTTCCTTGCTAGCTCTGTAAGCTAGATCATGCCTCTCACCCTCTTTTTTCTCCCTCTCTTTTTTCTTTCTTTCTTCTCCTCCCCATACGCCTGATACCCTCCTTTAGCTGACGTCCTCATAACCTCTCCTGTTTTGTGTGGGCAAGAAGGTAAAAACATGACCGCTAAGAAGACTGCATCCACAGTGTGATGTCTGAGCAGCCATCTTGTTTGTTACCTGGCATTTTTGCATGCTTTGTATTCTCTCTCTCTCTCTCTCTCTCTCTCTCTCTCTCTCTCTCTCTCTCTCTTCTCTATCTTGTGCCTTGTCCCTTCTCTCTGTCACCTTTCTGTCACCTGACTGGCCCTGTAACTGTAAGCCACACATTTCCTGTTGCTCACATATGTGATGATGTTGTGGGTCTGCTGCATGAGTTTCAGTTTTATGCTCATACTATAACAATGACACACACTCACTCGGATATTCACTCGGATGTATTTCTTCATTCTTTTCTGTCTGACTTTTCTCTTTTTCTCTTTTCTCCCTTACTCTCTCTTTCTTTCTCCACTTTCTCTCTTTCTCTCTCTATCTCTCTCTGTCTCTCTCTCACTCTCTCTGACACACACACACACGCACACACACAAAGCTTCCTTAGCCTCAATCTGATCTCTGGCCATACTCCAGTCATTCAACAGTCTAGCTTTAGAACAGCTGGTTTATGTCAGACAGTTTCTGTGTGTGTACTGTATGTATGTGTGTGTGTGTGTGTGTGTGTCAAATGCCTAAATGTGATCTTTTTAGTGAGATATGTAAGGTGTCTTCTTATGATTTCTCTGTGAATCTTGAGTGACACAGAACCCCCCCCCCCCCCCCCCCCCCCCCCCCTACACACATACTATCCCAACTATCTCAATCTGTGTCTAGCTAAAGATGGGATCTAAAGAGTAGTTAAGATCAAGCAGAAGTCGTGGACTCTGGGGCATGATGGGTAAAAGACACCAGCAGTGATGTCAGCACAGGAGAGGGGGAATCCCCTACTAGACATATTCTCAGCATTGGGGTAGAGGTCAGAATGGGGAGAGAAGAGGCACATAGAGGAATGGAGAGAGAGAGAGAGAGAGAAAGGGAGAAAGAGAGAAGGGGGCAGGTCTGAGGATGTTTGTGCTGGTATAAATACCCACATGGATAAACATGGCGGTCCACGTCATGGGCCCTGTGTTCTCCGGCGGGCTGTGACCCCTGCGGGTGGTAGGGTCCCGTCTGGAGGGGATCAGAGACAGCTGGGTTCTCAGGACCCCCGTTGCCCCCCTCAGCTCTCTCCGTGTGATGGGAGTTTGATGAGTCTCCTGGAAGGAGAAGATGGGCTCTGACACTTTGACCTCCGACCTCCTCTCTAGTTGCCCCCCTCCGCACCCCTCCATTCACCAGGAAATCAGTTTCCGATATAATGTGCTGTTAGCGTAGCTGTGTACTGGTTATGAAAACATACTTCCACATGAAAAATGTAATGTATCAAAAGGATAAATAAGAAGGGATAAATAAAGAAATAAATGAACAAGCAAACAAATAGAATTGGTAATTATAAAATTATATATAAATTATATATAAAAATAACTTAGAACTTTGAGCTTTTAGTATATTTTCACAAAAAGATGAAAATGAACTGATGATGACCTCTAATATGACACCTTTTGTAGAGATTCTATGCTGTGTAGAGATGCTAAGTTCTATGATAATTATGGCTGGCTTGTTTTCATGACTGAGGAACGATTTGTTGTTCAAAGCTTCTGTGCTGTGAAATTGTGTGTTTGCGTGTGTGTTTGTGGATTTGCAAGTTTTTGCAGGTTTGTGCTAATATGATACAGTGCTAATATGATAAATATTAGCTGGTTTGTGCTAATATGATATAATAAGTTTGGTAAAGAATGCATTTTTCTCCTAATTCCTTTGTGTGTGTGTGTGTGTGTGTGTGTGTGTGTGTGTGTTTGTGTGTGTGTGTGTCATGTACCTAGACAACATCCTAGAAGACAGACCGGAAGGGAAGCTGTCATCGTCGGGAGAAAAATTCCAGTTTGAATCAAGTGATGAAATCCCGAAAAGGGTCAAGAAAGGAGACGGAGCTAATCAGAGTAAAGGAAAGGTAGGACACACTGTGATTGGATTAATTTATCACATGTATTACATTTCATCATAATAACATTACAAGTTACCTTTCATGTTAGCTTTGGCACAGCAGCAACAGGAACTCTTGATCATTCCTAGGTTGCTGTTGTGGTTTGATTACCCTTTTATCATCTTACCATGTGTTGTGGTAATTGTCTGTGACAGATCTTTGATATGGATCTGGGTGAGGAGTTCAATCTGCCGCGCAGTAAGAAAGAGGGGCGCCAGATCGCTCAGGAACTCTCGGATCTCATCATCTACTGCCAGGCCGTCAAGTTCCCAGGTCTCTAGCCATGACTGATTAGCATGTTCTAGCATAGCCAGTGTGCTGACTGGGAAATAGATTAAAGTGTTTATGCACATGCACATGCATGCCTGTATGTGTCAGTGTGTGAAAGATAGAGGGAACTGGCCTGGGAACCAGACCGACAGTACATCAACCAACGTGTGTGTGTGTGTGAGTGAGTGTGTATGTCTGAGTGCTATGCTATGCATATGTCTGTATAAGATAGTTTGTATGCATTCACATTAGTGTGTGTGTGTGTGCGTGAGTTTATGTCTGTGTGCTATGCTATGCATGTCTGTATAAGACAGTTTGTATGCATTCATATTAATGTGTGTGTGTATGTGTGTGGCACAGGACTCTCCACACTGACCCCGTCTGGCTCGGGGAGAGGAAAGGACAGAAAAAGTCGGAAGTCTATCTTTGGAAACACTCCAGCGAAAAGCCTCCCAGGAGAGCCTGTTCCTCTGACGAGGCCCACGGGCAAAGGTACAGCATGCGCCTCAATCTCAGTCTACCTTTATGTCTCTTCTTTTTCTGCCTCTCCTTCTTTCTTCTTCTCCCTACTCCCCCTCTACTCCTCTCTCTCTCTCCCTATTTCCCACTGTTCTCTGATAAAAGTCTAGCTTTTATCTCTCCCTCTATTCCTCTGTCTCTTTCGCTCTCTCTTTTCCTTTTCCTTTTTCTTTTCTTATTATTATTCTCTCCCCCTTGACTTCTCATCTTCTTTTCCTTGGGTACTCTTTTCCTTGCTCTCTTTCTTGGTCCTCTGCCTCTCTTTCATTCTAGCTTTTTCTTGTCTTCTTTGTTATGTCTATTTTGTTTTATTATGCATACATTCTCTAAGTCTTATTTAACCTTTATATTTATTTAAACATAAACTCAAACATTGTTAAACAAATCACTATGATATAAAATGAAAAGCCAGATACATTATTACTTAGCCGCTTGTCTTGGTGGACAATTATTAATGTTTTTTTTTTTTTTAAATAAATGCATTTAAAACCAATAGTATATATTAATCTGTAATCTGTACTCACTGTTCCTTTGTGACCACTTTCTCTCTCTCTTTCTCTCTCTCTCTCTCTCTCACTCTCTCTCTCTCTCTCACACACACACACACACACACACACACACACACACACTCACACACACATACACACACTCACAATTGCAGGCATGCTGGAGAGCTCGCGTCCAAGCTGGGAAGAGCCAACGTCTCCGCCGGTGGGCCCATCACCATCTCTGAGCGCGCTCATCCGCACGCCCAAGTGCTACCATGTGAGCTCGGTGAACGAGAATGCAGCCAAGCGCTTGTGCCGGCGCTACTCGCAGAAGCTGATGCAACACACTCGCAGTCAGCTGCTCCGCACGTACCCAGCCGCTACACGCATCGACTCCACCAACCCCAGCCCCCTGCTCTTCTGGCTGCACGGTATACAGCTGGTAGCCCTCAACTACCAAACTGATGGTGAGTGTGTGTGTAATGTGTGATATGTCATGCGTGTGTGTGACGATCTCAGCCCTAGCAGATCTATTGGTGCTAGGCATAAACCTTATCACTGTTTAGCTTCAGAGCCTCATAACATTAGAGAAGTTCTCAAGACACTTTACAAAGCCCAGCCTAAAGTATACCCTTTCTCTCAGTGCAGTCACCACCCCTGTACAAAATAGTAACACTGTAAATGCTGTGTAAACGCGTCCATTACAGATCTTATGTAAGGTAGCTCAGTATGATGGACTTGCAAACAACTGAAGCATGTATTTACATCTAAATATAGAACAAATAACAGTTCCCTGGACTACACTTAAATTCTTCAACAGTGTGTTGCATGAAGAAATAAAAGTTGGTGCCTGACTACCACCAGTATCCTTCTGTCTTTTCAGCAATGTCTTCTCAAAAATCTTGGAATTTAATTCCACTGCTTAGAGTGAGGTTATTCCCTTCTGCCTATATGCACTACACTACTGCTGTCTAACTAATAACCACAGCCAAGAACAAGGATTGCTTGATTCCCAGGTTGAGTTTGAAAAATTATGATCTTTTCTTTCCAACACGTCTGGCCTTTCGGACAGACACAATGATTGCTCTCTGCTGTCTTCGTTATGGTAACAAATGCACAATGTGGGGGCTCATTAGTCAGAAATTATTTTTCTCTTTTTCCATGATGTGTGCCAGCAGAATTTTCTCAGATCACCCGAACCTCAGAGAGATACAGATGGGCTCCTTGCTAATCTGGGGAATTTGTGGTCTTACAAGAGCAAAACCCTGTTTTTTTTCAATTCATAATTGATTTTTTCAAGCTTTCTTTTAAGAGATAACATGCATAAATTACTCGATTATTTTTTAGTCTTTACTCTTTCTTCATTTCTCATCTCTCTCCCTCTCTCTTTATCTCTCTCTCTCTCTCTCTCTCTCTCTCTCTCTCTCTCTCTCTTTCCCTTAGATCTGCCTCTGCAGCTGAATTCGGCCCTGTTTGAGAGTGGGGGAGGCTGTGGCTATGTTCTGAAGCCCCCTGTGTTGTGGGACAAAAGTTGCCCCCTCTACCGCCACTTCAGCCCACTGGAGAGAGACCTGGAGGGCCTGTGCCCTGCACAGTACACCCTCACTGTGAGTTACAGCCTCACCTTATATCTAATTTCATCTTCTGAATACTGACAATTAATGTTGAAGTTAAGCAGCAGATAGGAACCTCAAATACATGTAGGTATCTCTGTCTCCCTCTCTCCCCCTCTCTGTCTCTCTCATTATCCAAAAGGAATGTACTTTCGTTTTTGTGAAGGTTAGCTTGTGTAGGGGAATGTGGCATCTGTCCAGGTCTCTTACATGTGCATGTTAAATATAGACCAATAAAAAAGACCAATAATCTCTTACATGTGCGTGTTAAATATAGCGGTACTAAAGCCTGTCCCTACCTGTGTGTATGTTGGAGGAAGTCACTTAAAGTTTGGACTGTTCAGCATTCAACTGCTGTTCGTCATCTCTTTTGCTTGTAGATATCATGCAATGCAAAGCCCAGTCACTCAACACACGCACAGACGCACACACACTCAGACACTGTTGGCATAACAGCAGAAACACTGACAGTGCTATGAACACACCAGTTTGTCACTATGGCAATAAACACAAATTGTGCTGCATGGATGAATAGGTATCACTTTCTTACAAACATTTTTTTTCTCTCTCTCTTCCTGCCTCTTATGATGGCTCTGTTTTAGATCATCTCTGGGCAGAATGTGTGTCCCGGAAACACTGCCGCCAGTCCATGCGTGGAGGTGGATGTTCTGGGAATGCCGGCAGATGCGGCGCATTTCCGTACCAAGGCAGCCCACCGAAATGCACTGAACCCGATGTGGGGACAGAGCTTCCAGTTCCCCATCGTGATGGAGGACTTGGCCTTCCTCCGTTTTACTGTGGTCGAGCACAGCAGCTCTCAGGTCACTGCCCAAAGGATCCTGCCAATGAAAGCACTCAGGCCAGGTGAGAACAGATACAAATACAACTCCTCAGTGAGCACAGGTGACAGATTTTATATACTTAAGTCTGAACAGGTGAGGACAAGCACAGAAAAGACTTCCGACTGGACAGGTGAGGATAGGCACATTAGTCAGGAAAGAACAGAAGGGATTTTTCACCAAGATGGTGGTCGGGATTCTACATGTACTTCTAGCTTAAGATATTGTGGGTATCGGATCTGTTAGGGGCGTGGTTAAGCAACGGCCAAATCGTTCCGATTGGTCTAGTGCCCGGCTCAATTCGCCTTTTTTATTGATCTAAAACATTTTTGCGGGCTGTTAACCTGCCTGATAAACAAAGGACCCAAATTGTTTGTTATAGATGTCCGGAAGTATTCTCTTTTTCAATTTGAGTTGGAAAATAGAAATTACGGGCGATCAAGACGTCAATGTTAACAGAAACAAAAAGTGATGTCCGTTTTTTACCTAACAACCTGTAGCTTACTTGAACAATTCATCCTGAATCTCTCTTTACAAATCTCTGAGTACAGACTCTTTATGACATCTTTATCAGGAGTTTAAAAAAATCATCATGGCCGTGGTAGACAAGGCTTTCTGTGAGGCGTGAGGCCTGTGTGTTCTACTGAGTGGCATGCAATAACGGGCAGCTCTACAATAGAGGAAGTGTGTGACATGCAGCTTCCATAACAGCAGATTCCTGGCATTTTTCCCTCCTCTGCTCTCTTGACCCATGGTGCCGGCCCTCCCTGCGAATCTAAATTCGGTCCCACTCACCCACTCTTGCTGTGGGGACGGCCCGCAGTGCGAAGGCAAATGTTTGCCCACCGTAACCCAATCAGGGCTCACTCCCCCATGCCATAGCCTTGTAGAGCAGTAGCAATCACAGTCACACAGGGACATTCGCGCAAACATGGTGAATTTTTGTTTGTTTTGCATGGGGAGACTGATGAAAGCCAAACAGACCCTCGCATGCTGTGCTTAGACATAATTATGAAGTATGTCTGGGGCAGCACCTCCGTGGTGATGGGACACAATGGGGTTTGCTGTTTTAAAGCTGATGTCCAGTGTACATGTTTTAGATGGGCCCTTCTGCAATGGTCTGTCAACATCAGCTATCAAAGCAAACGCATTGTAATTACACAATACAAGCAACCTTAGAGGACCAGTGTGAAAAAAAGAACCATTGAAGTAGGAGATTAATGGTCTTTAGTTAGACTTTTGGATTTTTGTTTTAATCACTAGCAGAATAAAATGTATATGAATGAATACACTTAGGTCTGAATAAAATGTGATGGTTATTGAATGAATAAATGTACAGTTTAGACTGTATTGCAGCATTGATGCAATGATTGTGGCTTTTATGATGAGTAGGGGACATTCAATCAATGTACCAGTACACGCAGGACATAACACAAATATGTGTATGTTTGTGTGTGTGTGTGTGTGTGTTCAGGCTACAGACACCTCCAGCTGAGGAACCAGCACAATGAGTCCTTAGAGATCTCCAGCCTCTTCATCTTTAGCCGCAGGGCTGAGGAGAACACCACAGGCAACACCCTTCCAGCCGCTGTGGTGAGTCACGTCCAACACACACACACACACAAATCAAACTGAATTTATGCAAAGTAATTCCTAATACTATATATGAAAATGAATTCTATGTTTTACTAGTTCATGGAGAATCATTCACTGCAGAATCTTCTAAAAATACTTGTCTCATTATCTTTTTCCCTTTTGCGAGGCGAGACATAAAGTAACTATTACCCAACCCTCTATTGTGAGCTGACATTGTGCTCTTGGTCTCATGTCATCCATTTATTCATTCAGTGCAGCTAGCCCATCAGCCGGGCCACCATAATTAGCGCATGCTTAGCGGAGGGAGGCAGGCCAGCTCCAGCATTATAAAAATACCCTCCCTGACATCCATGTCTGGCGGCCACTCTATTCTCCGTGTGTCAATGTCATAAAGTATCTTTGGTGGTCTAACCTTCACCTCAACCCCCACCCTCTCCCCAACCCCTCCAACCCCTCTTTTTGCGTGAAGTTGTTCAACACAGAGGAGCGGAGGGCTGCAGTGCAGCACAAGGTGACTGTTCATGGGGCGCCAGGCCCCGGGCCCTTCACTGTGGTGTCTGTGAGAGAGAGGACCACTGTCGCACAGCTCATAAGCAAAGTAAGCGCATTAGAGAAGGACCTCTCTTTCTCTCTCCCTCTCTCTTTTTCTCTGTCTCTCTCTCTTTTTACTCATAATGTCATCTCTTGGCTCTCCTCCTGCTTTATCTCTCCTCTTATCCTCTTGGTGCTCTCCATTCTTTCTCCTCAACCATCTTCACTTCCCCACCCTTCCTCACACTCTCTCCCCCTCCTTCTGCTTCTCCTGATCATCTGGAAGACCTTCCTGGCTTTCTTCATTGTCCTGCCTCCCCTCCTGCTTCTCACCCTCATGACTGTTGGCCCTCATCACTATCCTGCTCCTTGTGACTCTTCTGCTCTCCCTGAACCTGATTCGAGTTTTACTCCTCATCCTCAAGCACCGCCTCCTGAATGCTCCTCCTCCTAACTCCTCCATTCTACCTCTCTCTGTGCCTCCTTCTCTCCCTGTCTTCTTCTGCTGGCTCCGCATCCCTTTCTCACTCCTGATGTTGCTCCTTTAAAAAGTACTGCATCTGCCTCTCCCTGTGTCTAATCCTAACGCTGTGGCTGTGCGTCCCTCCTCAGCTCGTGTCCTCTTGCTCCCCTCCCTCTGACGTGTTCCTCCTGGAAGAGCGGCAGCCACTGACGCGGGAGCGCGGAGACCGCGCGGAGGTGCGGGGGAAGGCTCCACTGCAGAGGGTTCTGGGACCCGAGGAGGAGGTGCTCAAGGTGCTCAACAGCTGGAACCCTGAGGAAGGCTACCTCGCCCGACTGTGCTTTAAGACCAAAGAGGAGGTGTGTGTGTGTGAATGGGTGTGTGAAAGGCTGTGAGTGAACTTGATATTTGTGTGTGTAAAACACATAACGTTATAACAGTATGTTCTGTACTATTTAGGAATTGGTATTAAATCTTGCTCACAAAAGACAAAAAATTATTTTCACACAGTTCTCGTTTGATGTGTTACAAGACTGTTTTGACTTTATCATGGGTCCTGACCAAAGTGCCTCAAATATTTGTAATTTCACTGTAGACATCCAATTCTCTTGTCATGTATATAGCTCCCCCTGTTGGTAGTCTGCTTGTAGTGCATGTTTTGTCCAACTTGCTGAGTGATGAGTGTTCTTGTAGTTATTATAATGTTGTTATAAACATTAGATACTAGGAAACTAAATGGATTAGCTTAAACATATCAGAAGGTGATTGGAAGTGCTAGTTAAATGAGTATTCCTCCTTCTGCATGTGTCTGTGCAGAGTCTACCAGAGACAAGCACAGAGACCGATGGAGCTGAGGATTTCAGTAGCAGTGCTGTGGATGACGACTCGTTCCTCGTCCACGTCCATGACGTCTCCCCAGAGCAGCCGCGCACTGTCATTAAAGCCACACGCCACAGCACCGCACAGGACATCATCCACCAGGTACTGCACCTTAGGGCTACCTAAGCCTGTTTCATTCCACATTCTCCGCCCTTAGCTCTTTTTGCTTTCCAGTCGAGAGGCAATGAGATGTATGCCATGGCTTACTACAGATCCCGTCTCTTAACTCTATGCACACATGTGGTTGAAAGGAGCTAAACCTGTAGCCTTATCATGCAGACCTCTTCCCTATGGCAGTGCATTATGTGACAAAGATGCAGGGTCTAGGGGCACTAGGGGTCAGGACAAGGTTGAGCTTAGAAGGTACACGTACATCATAATATGTATCAAGATTATGAGTAACTATATAAATTAAAGGGATTATTTGGACTGGATTATTGTATATTATTGCACAATCCATACCTTTACAACTCTCATAGTTTGCATATTTCTGCTTTTTTGTGTTTGCATGAGCAATATTGCCATTGTTGTAGTTTTGTGTTGATTTTATTGATGTTATTATAAAAAGATATGGTTATAAATAATTAAAGACAAAAATTATGAACAATACAAAATAAACATATGTATTTGTACTGTATATTAAATAACTATGGAGGTGTACTTGCTTGTGTGATGTTCTTATTGTTTCCTCTCCTCCAGACTCTAAGTAAGGCTAAGCACTCAAGTGGTTCTGTGTCAACACCTGATGCCAATAACTACGTCCTGATGGAGGAGGTTGCCAAGGAGACGCCGGGATGGAGGGCCCCACCCAAATCGGTGCAACGGGTGCTGTGTGAGCACGAGTGTGTGTTTCAGGCCCAGAGCCGCTGGAAGGGAGCCGGAAAGTTCATCCTCAAGCTGAAGGAGCAGGTGCAGGTATAGGCAACTTGGGTTTGTGTGAGTGTGTGTGTGTAAGTGTGTGTGTGTATTCAACTCAATGAGAGTCCACAACTCAATGTTTGTCCCCAGTCCCTTTCATGCAGTACAGCTATAACCTATTTTGTTTACCTTGTAGTTCACTTATTCACCCAAGTGTGTGTGTGTGTGTGTGTGCAGACGGTGCGTGATGATCGTCGGCGGGGCCTGTCCCTGGCGGGGGAGCTGAAGCGTCTGACTGGCCGCAGCCGGGGCGTGTGGATGGGGGCGCAGGCCGGCCTGGAGCTGGGCCACAGTAAGGAGGAGCGGGCTGCATGCTGCCTCCACCTTACTGAGACCTGTGAATGAGCGGGCGGAACGCACGGCCATTGTGTGTGTGTGTGTGTGTGTGTGGGTTTGGAATAAACACATGGCATCTGCCCCAGCCACAGGTACAGTAACTAACTACTAATGACTGATAGATATTCTTTCTATCTCTCTCTCTTTCTCACAAACACACACACACACACACACACACACACACAACGCAACACATATATAGACACCCTCACACTCAACACATTTAACACAAGGTAGATGCAAATGCACAGTCAGTAATAATGCGAATATGTGAATCCAAGATGAATCCATCCCTTTTGTCGTAAGCCCGATTCCACTGGGAATGACAATCATTGTGCCAACACACTGCTGAGTAAACAAGAATGGATACAGAATGGCCTAGAAGCAGTGTGCAGCATGCAGTCATTTCCCACTGAAATTAGTGCATAACACTGATTCACCATCACTGTTGTCTATCCTATTCTTTAGTCATGCAGTGGGAGAAATTCCACTTTCCCCTTGTGAGTGTGAGCTCATGGGCACGTCCTTCCTGTCTTATCAGTAATGCTTCCTTCCACCCCTCCACTTTTTATCAGAGCCAATGGACAGACACTACACAGAATGCCTCTCTGACTCTCAAATACTCAACGCACAGTAGCATCTGCATTTTTGAAACTGACCAAAAAAGGTGTACGCTTAATGACACATGGTTTGCTTTAAACGTCCTCTGCAGCTAAGAATGGGTTGACAGTAAAACGAATGCTTTAGTTTTTTTTTGTTTGAATGCTAAAGTTAGCATATACAGTAGGCCTGCTATAACTGCACTGCTGCCCTCCCAGTGAATGTCATTAGTTTTACGTGCCTGGCGTGATGTATAATCATAATTTATAACAAGAAAATCATACCCTCATAAACCTAATTGCTCCTCAAAGAGTGTGCTTTTAAAGAACTGTATGCATGAAACTGACATGCTTGTGTTTTCTAGTGTTTTTCACAAATCATTTTAAGATAAAGATCAAGAATTATTAATGTATTTTTTATATTTAAAAAACTGTAAGATTTGTTTGAAGCCAAACTTCAAATCTTAAATTGTCCACCAAATCAGGTCTTGTGTGCTAATGTGTGTGTGTGTTTTTTATTATTATTTTTACACAGGAAGTCTGTCAGTGGGGCTGAAGACGTGGTTGGCTCAGAACAGACAGGGGGCGGAGAGAGTGTTGCTCGACCACACCCTCTCCTCCCCCTCTTGGACACTCCCTGTCTTGTGGAACTGGAAGGTCCACAAATGAAATGGAGCCTTTGACACATAACTTAGTTGTTTATCTGCACCCGTTTATCTGCGCCAGGTAAACAGGTGTGTGTATGTGTGTCGCCATCGAGGACCAACAAGCACACCAACAGACCCAGGCACTACAGCACCTTAGGACACACACAAACACGAGCACAAAATCACACTCACATCCAACGGTATAAGATGTGTTTTGCCCATTGCACTGGCTGCCCAACCATCAGTTGACAATGCATCAGAGGCCTGACAGCTGGATTTCTAGGTTACTGGCTTGGCTCTCCTCATCGGCGTGTCGACTTGTCAGCATGTGGAATCGTTGCTGCTTAGTATGCCAGACAGTACTGAGTTTTAGTCAGTATTGAATTCTTTGTGGATCGCTCACTTTCTTAGTTGCAGCTTTCAACATACAATCGTTGGTGTTATATGGTTATAAAGGCAGTGCTTCAAATGTTTACTTTGTTTTGTGGGTGTGAGTGTTTTGCACAAGATAGAAATAGATTCTTTTATTCATCCGGAACGTAGTTAAGTCCTGTAACCTCTATGTACAGGAGTGTCACAGTACCCCTCAAGTTAGCAATGGACTGTTGTGCCACATCATATCTGTAATGTTGAGTTATGTTATATATAATGCACAGACATTGTTGTATTATAGACAGATGTTGTATTCATGTTGGCCAAGGGGCAACATAGTTGAGGTTGTATATCTGAGCCTGTACATACATTTTGTACCTTTCTTTTTTAAATAATTTATTTGTAGAAAAATACCAACCTTGATGTGGTTCAGTATTGTATTTGTATTTTAAGTGTTGACTGTTGATATCACTTATAGTTCAACTGATCCTTTCTGCTTAAAAAAAAATTAACAATTTTTAAATGTATTAATGTTGTTATTAGCATTGTGAATT
>JAGFZM010000340.1:51549-59049 GCA_017657215.1 Limnothrissa miodon | reverse complement strand
ATGTGTGCCTTACCTCACTGGTGTTGACCATGTGCTCTGTGCATTTTACTAATTCGCAATTAGGATCAAACCAGAGGCCAAATGTTCCTTACAGGATCTAACGAGAATATATTTATACGTATACTTAAATTCTGTTATGTTTCGTATCTTGGACATAATTTTCAAAACTCGTTTGTCAATAACCTTTTATTTATTCCATGTCAACAAGCCACCCATATTATTCACATCGTAACTTCATTACAAAAACAGTTCCAGTAATTAACCCAGACCCAACCCTCTTGATCCCTGACAGCTTAAGATGACAGCATAGGTTTGACCTTTGCACATTAACTTAGTCTTCATGAGTCATGCCCACCCCCTCAACCCATCATCCAAGTGATAATGAGCTCAACTTCCTCCGACCAGAGAATCACACCTGTAGACAGCTCGAGCCATGGCTATTTTGGGCTCGCTAGGGTCTGGGTATTCCTTCCTGACGGTGCCTGCTGGGGTTGCCCTGGTAACGTACCTTCCACATCCGTCTCGGAGCTTGTCTCACTGAAGCTTCTCCACTTCTCTTTGGCTCTTGATAAGAAGATCTCATAAAGCTCTACACACACACACAGACACATGCAGTGGGAGTGCAAGTTAATGAGGAGTTATGGCCTGTACATGTAACCAGTGAACCAGTGAGAAGCTAGGAGTTCAAAGTGCACTCCAATTGTATACTTGGAAAAAAAAAACAAGTAACAACACATGAAAAACACGTTATTAGGTCAGGTCATGAAATGGTCCGTGCACATCTGTTGCACATCTGTTGTTGATGCATTACAGCTCAGTAGACCCATCTGCTGTTGATTTTCTCACGCCGTACATGCAAATACACTGCATTACACTACACTGTATTTGGTCATCTGTAAGAATGCTGCGATCAGACACAAACAAAAGTGTTGCCATGGTTACCTGGAGTGATGTTGAGCTCGTTGCCGATAGCGAGGCTCCAGACTTTGCCGCGGACACTCGGAGGGAGACCCTGCCACCACAGCTCCCTCACCCTTCGCGTGTTCCTCCTACGGTACACATGAACACCAGAAGACAAGCATAAACAAACGGCTACATACACAAACAAACGTGAAAACACGCATGCACAGACACATGAAGGGAGACAGATGGATACAAGCGTGCACATAGACATAGAAACACACACATACAAACAGATACCCAGACAAACAAATTCACATACAAAACAGACACACACACACACACACACACACACACACAGACAGACAGACACTGATCATTAACACGTCTGGTGTAGTAGAGTGGCTCCAGGGCTTGGCTGCCTGTATTGACTCACATGCTCTCCCAGTTGGGCAGGACCTCTGAGTTCCAGATCACCATGGCGTTGGCGATGCTCTCCTCCTGCTTGAAGCGCTCCTTCATCTGTCGCTTCTTCCTCTGGGCTTCCTTCAGCTCTGAGCAGGGCAAAGCCAGGGACACAGAGTGATCAGGAGTGGAACATGCAAACCCCCCAAAAAACATCCCTCCCCGGCCCAATCATAAAAATACCTAGAATTTTAATTACTTTATTAACAATAAATGCAAAATATCATTAGCTGTATAACCAAAACAACACAAAACAATGACACATCTTGTGTGTCATTAGCCCTGTTGATAAAAAAAAATCTGATACAACACAGACCAAAAAACAAACCAATAACTAATGCTAGCTGAATGGGCCATGGCAAAATGAAACCAAAAGCAAGTTACTGTGCCTCATTCACAGTGTTAGTTGCAGATTCTGTTTTGCATCACATTTTGTAATTCTCAAAAGGGTATGTATCACACCAGATTTTTCGAACCCTTTAATTCCCTTCTGGTTAAAGTGTGTGTGTGTGTGTGTGTGTGTTTACCTCGCCTCTTGGCTCCCGCCACCATCTCCTCATACTCATGCCGATGTCTTTGAGCCTCCTCCATAGACTTGGCTGGAAGGTTCCTGATAAAGACAATAGAACAAAACAGTTCTCTAAAAGCTGAATGAGGTTCCTGAAAGACAGCAGGACAACACAGTTCTCTAGGAGCTAAAATAGGTTCCTGAAGGGATACACAGAAATAATACTCACCATGGGAAAACCTTAAGTTTTGACTATCACACAGTAAAACACAAGCTAAACATCAAGAGTGTGTGTGTTACACTGAGGCCATGTCCACACGAAAACGAAGCCAGGCCTAAACGCACAAATACTTTATCAAACCGGTGTATCATCCAGACGAAGCCAGCGTTTTGGAAGTCTGTAAACTAACATTTTTGAAACCAGGTCCCAGAGTGGAAAGATTTGAAGATGCAGGTTTTGTGGCTTCATAGTTACTGCCTCCTCTGAAACGCTTGGTTCTTAGCTCCACCCCTTTATAAACACGCATGCGCCAAACTTCGCAAATGACAACAACAATGGCGCCGTACAGTTCAGCTGTGTATTGTTTAGTTGTCTGTTGTTGTGTAGTTCCGTTTTCACATTGTCACAGTGCCACCGGCGGGTTTGGTGTATGTTTTACATTGTTTTCACTCGTTTTGCGTACATTCATGTGGTCGCACACATTTTCTGAGCTGGCTCCATGTTTACAGAACACGTTTTGAAAATTATGTGCGTTTTGTCTTCGTGTGGACATAGCCTCTCAATGACCATTACCATATCAACAGCATGCCTAGAGCTATGAAAAAGCTCCATGGAGACCTAGATGCTCCGCGCAGATAAACCACTACACAGCCTGTCTATCTTTGACTAGATAAATACCGTCTCAATCTGTCCCGCTCAATCTCGCTTTACCTCTCTTATCACTCTCTATTCATCCCCCTTTCCCCTTGTGTGCAATCATGATCTCGCTCTCTCTCTGTCCACTTCCCCTGAGTCCAGGCCCACCAGAGACCTCCACCGCTGAGCCAGTCTGCAGACACAAGCGAGTGAGACTGCAGCCAAAAGTAAATGTTGACTTTAAAATCACAGTCAAGTGTGTGTATGTGTGTACATGTCTGTACATCCAGTATGTGTGTGTGTGTGTGTGCTTTCTGACGGACCGCCAACACCATTATGAGACACATTCCTGCACAAATCCTTCTGAGAAAGGCCAAGGCATCAAGAGTATCTGGGGAGACTTCTCGCCCACTTCTCCCAGAGACAGCATCATTTCACAGATATTCCGACTGGAGATTTCTCACCTACACTGTCCAGGACTCTACCCTGAGACTTCTCACCTAAAATTCTCCACGAGACCACACCAACCACACGTGGTCTTTCTTGTGGTGGAAGCATTGTTTGCAACAACAGAGGCTTAGTCTTTGTAAGCAAGTTTCCCAATGAGGAAGCGTTCAATAAGTGCCAGCTCTAGAAGATTCCATATGAAATACCTCATCATCCATCTCCAAATTATGACTAATTACACAGGTAAGAACAAATTGGCTGACTTGTTTCACATCACGTTAAACTGCGCAAATGACAGCTGTAAACATTCCATATTTTCAGGGCAGAGGTGCATCATGGGATATGTAGTTTTCAAGAGAGAAAGGACTTACGCTGGTCTGTCCTCCAGAATGAGAGCTGTTGTAGATGTCGGCTCAAACTCCAGGTTTTTCCTCCTCATTGGCTGGTTTTGGGGGTGGGGTCCAGCTGTTTGCCCCGCCTTTGCGTCATGCTCCTTAGGGTGAAAAAGTGCCAGATGAGAAGAAAAAAAGATTGCAGAAAAAGCGGTTGACATACAAGCTCTCAAGATCCACGTCTACACTTCCACCAGACAATGCAAGTATTTGTGTGTGCTTGTGTGTGCATACGTGTGTGTGTCTGTGTGTAAGGACAGGACGAAAGACTAGAGGGAGAAAGGGTGGAGGGAGACAGTAAGACAACAGAAGAGGTGGGAAGGATTTTAACTATCTGTGTGTGTGTGTGTGTGTGTGTGAGTGCACATTTGTGCCTTGTGTATGAGGCACTGTAAGAATGCATGAAACAGAGGAAAAGATGATGAAAAGGGGATGAGATAAATGAGGGGAAAAAAAGAAAAAGAGAGAGAGAAAGAAAGGAATGGACAGAAAAACCGAGACGGCTGCACATTTCTGTCACGCTCCGCCAAATGGGCAACAGCTGACTAGCATGACTTCCATCACACGCCTCTGCAGAAACAGGCCGGCCAACCCCAAGAACACAGACAGCAGGAGCTGTGAAGGGGGGCAGAGGGGCAGCAGACAGATCTAAAGCATGTCAGTCTTTCACACATTGTGCTCAAGGCCTACATGAGCTCTACATGAGCACTGAACTCAATTCAACTCAATTCAATTCAATTCCATTGCAAAGACCTAGAAAAAAAAAATATTCAGTGTTCCCATACAGGACATATGGTAAAGAACACTGGAATCCCAAGTTCCCATTGTGGATATAGCAGATGGATGGTTTGGGTATTATAAAGTTTACATGCAAAGAAAATTGAATTGTTATAACTTGCATGTAAATCACCTTAGCCCAGCTGAAATCGAAGCAAACTCGATTACTCATAGACCGAAATACACACTCAGATAATGCAATCGAAAGTCTAATAATTTGTGTATACCGCAATAGAACGGAAGATGGACTGGAGACACCCCGCTATCTGCCTTCTGGTACTAATGAAACCTGTGTATTGTTTCAAGATTTCTACTGTAATAGGTGTTTACAGGTTGAGTGTAGGAAAGAAGTCAGATGAGACAAAAAATAAATCTATTTGATTGTTTGGCTGCAGCTTATTCTTTGACAAATAAAATATATACGCTCCTTTTGAGATCTTGCCATCCTGAGACAATGTTGTAGGTTTGCTGGTTAACAGTTTATCTTCCAACCAAATAAGAGATTTGTTGTGAAAAGGCGCTTGGAAAAACAATAATTGCTTAACAGTTTCCGGCATTAATGGCCTTAAACTTGGCATAAATACATTGCACAGAGAATATGGGCTATGAATGGGGTAACCCTACCAAATGCATGGACCTTCCCGTCTAGCCTACATTAAAGTGCAGGCTACATTGGAGGAAGCAATAGCATGGCCTCCATTATGCAGGACAAGCTAGAGCAGAATGTACATATAACAAAACAAAGCTGTTTTATGCTAGGAGTGGGGACATAAACACCCATCGCGTCAAGTACTGCCAATGTAAACAAAGAACTCAATGTCTACAAACTCTCAGATTCTCCAACACACACACCACACACACAAGCACAAACGCCTGTGGAGAGGAAAAGATAGCACGGTGTTAACTAGAACAGGCTGATGGGGTGTTAAGCCTTCACACAATGCAGCCATCCCCTTCCCCCGGCCTACAATAACAGCCCTGCACTCTGCAATGGTGTGCCTCTTCCCCGCTTTAGGATCCATGTCAACACCCCCAGATGGTTGTTAGTGGCTGTTAGTGTTGTTCCATTGAGTCCTACTATGTTAAGTGTTACTCCGTTGAATTCTACTGTTTCTTAAAGCTCTGGATGAGTGAGTTGTGTGTGCGTTAATCATATGTGTGTGTGTGTTTTAGAACTGCATGCAAGCATGCATAGACAGATGAAAAGGACAGTGCTTTGTGAGTGAGATTTAAGACTGCATACCCCCACGACTGAGAGGTTCGGTGCGGACACAGAGTTGACACTGGCTGGGCTATCATCCTGATGACACAGAAAAGAAAGGGGAAAAAAACAGAGAGACAGATGCATTTTCCACAGGCCTGCTTGGCCTAAGTTAGAGCGAAGAAGAGAGAAAGAGTGAGAGACAGAAAGAGAGAGGGGAGAAAGGGACACTTGCAGTTTTCCATAGTACTGACAAAGAATTTTAACACAATTTTAACACAAGCATGCACATTCACATGTGCAAACTAAGCAAAGGACAGAGAATGTAGGGAGGTTGTAGTGTCGACTTCCCTGTCCAAGGACCGTCGTTATGATGACGGATTGTCGTCAGGTTACAGATTTCTATCAGGATTATTAGAGCAAGGGCTGGGGTGTGGGGAGGGGACGTGGCATGTCCAGGCCAAAAGTAAATACTTCAGCAAGCTTAATGGACTGAAACCAAAGATGAAATTGAAGGGAGTGTGTATTTGTATATGTGAGTGTGAGTGTTTGTGTGGCTAACTCCTATGTGACCATGGCTGGCCACCTGCAGGTTGCGTTGAAAGGGGTGGGGGTTGTGCTAGGGACCCAGCCAGACCAGAACACAGCTGCCCCACAGAGAGCACTTCCTCTGCTTCCTCTGTGTGTGTGTGTGTGTGTGTGTGTGTGTGTGTAAAGCAAAGGAGAATTCAGCTGGAGACACAGCAGCTGAAGCGAAGACAAACTGCCAGCCCCAACACACACACCACCCACACGTATCCCACACTGTCATGACCCACTATTTCCCGCGTTTCAGTCATTTCGGGAGAATAATTGTGTCTGTGTTTGTGTGTGTGCACAAGATGTGTGTTAGGGAGTGTGTGTAATTGCAGGGTAATGTTTCCCATTCTGGAACTGGCGGTGAGGAGAATAGGCATCTCTCTGAGATATCAAGTGAGAGGTGAAGAGGAGAGGTGAGATATGAAGGCCGCGCACACAACAGTAAAACTACTGTGAGCTTTGCATTTATATAGTGCTTTTCTACACCTACAGTGCGAGCACTCAAACTTCTGAATGTATGCTTCACATTTACCCATTCAAACATACACATTCACACAGTGGTGGCAGCGGCTGCAAGTGGCAGAGGGCCAATTTCACCAGCAGCAATTTGGGGTTCAGTATCTTGCTCAAAGACACTTCGGTAGGGTCAGGCAGAGCGGGACTTGAACCTGTCACCTTTTGGTTTAAAACCTTTGCCACCATCAAAGCTCTGGTCACAGCCTGCCTTCCGGGGTTTTCTCAGTTTGATAGTTTATTTATTTGTTTAGCTGAATCTTTTTTTCCAAAGTCAATCACTTCAAGGAGAGAGGTGGAGTAGGGGAAAGACAGACAGAAAGAGTGAGAAGGGAAAAAAGAGACATTAAAAAGAAAGCAACTGCTGCCATGACTCACCTGCTGGATAGTAAAGGAATCTTTGGAGAGGTTGTCCCTTGGTGGGATTTTCCCAAACAACTTCCAACCCGGAGTGCTGGGAGTCCCGGGCTTCTGTTCTTTTGGTTTTCGGGAGAAGAGGCCCCTAGATGGAAGAGCAATTACTTGAATAATTAAAATAGTTTGATGACAAAAAATTCAGTCGCAAAGCTTTAAATGTTAAATGTCTCTGCTAGTTCACCAAGTATCTTATTTGATGACTAACTATATGAACATAAGAGCTAGTTAGAAAGAGACATATTTGTGAGATTCTGTGGCCCAAAGAGTCCATAGGTATGACTAAGCATCATGTTATATCAAGTGAACGAATGGCTTCATGTCACCTGCTTCTCGTCAGTTCCCCTCCCATGCACACTCATGTGCCCACAAACTCGATAGTTATGACTAAGCACGCACATACACACACACACACACACACACACCTAATAGACTGGCTCAATGCTAG
>JAGFZM010000340.1:0-48590 GCA_017657215.1 Limnothrissa miodon | reverse complement strand
TGTGTGTGTGTGTGTGTGTGTGTGTGTGTGTGTGTATGTATGTATGTGAAAGAAAGACAACAGAGGCTGCAAGACTCATCAAGACTATTATAAGTTAGGGGAATCTGCAAAACTCATTCAAACTAACAGGATCCATGTTTCAGGTACACACATGCTGCAAACAGAGCCAGGTCTAAGAGAACGCTGAGAGTAAACACACCCAAGACGGAGAAATTAGATCTCCAGGCTAAGACAGATAAACATTTTCACCTCTGTCATTATGTTGGTTTGAGGATGACGGTCATCCTGAACACTCTCCTGAAATTGCACACCTTCTTTGGCTCCACCGTAACAAGCTCTACGGCAGCCATGTTGACCTCAAACATCTGAGATTGCTGTTTTTGACCATTTCCATGCTTAATGCATGAGAGTCTACAGGCCCTACAGGCTCTACAGACTTCAGGCCCTTCTCTTGTTACTCTCACAAGTAGACAATACACATATTTACCTGCTTGATGGTCCATGTAGGATATTCTGAGGCTTGAATGAAATTTTAAAATGGGCTTGTGCTTTTTTTTCATCCATTAGAAGTTGCATGCAATTAAAGCTCAATTAGGCTAAAGCTTTTTTTCCAGAAAGATTTCCAACAAGAACATGCACATCTTGTAGCAGGCCTATTTCAAGGCAGTAGTATTGTTCAATCTCACTACAAATAGCAGCTTCATAGTGCACATCTCCTGGTAATTGTGTTGATTAGGAAAGGTGGAAACACCCAAACCACAAAGATGGAAAATGTCTTTAAATAAAGAACCTCCCTTTGCACCCATCTTAAATCTTTGTTCTGGAAATATGGTCAACCTAGCCTTACCCGTTTGACTCCAGTAGCTTTAAAACAGAAAACATGTCTAATCGAGTTCATGCACAACACAGCTCTTGTATTCATTTGCAAAGCTGGGTTCACTTAAGACAACAGCTTATGCAATGCACCACTAAAACCCTTTTATTCTTTGTTTACGCTCAGGGCATGACTAGAGTGTGTTTGATTTTTTAGTTATAATGCCCATTACAAGACCGCTTTGTACAATAGTTTAGTCAATATGTAGCCCATATACATATAGCCTGCATACAGAATATTTAATTGTTTCTTTGCAAGTTAGTGGACAAACTTGAGCAACAAAGCGTTTAAAGGAGATCATCAGTTATAGCCTGGGCCCGCCCATACTTCCTGTGACGCTACATTCAATTTCGCGAGCAAGTCAGTCTGGCCAGGCTGCCGTTTTAGAGGAATTATTTTCCCAAATCTGTGGGCACCAATGAGAAACGACCTTACGCATACATCATCGGAATGAGTGGTCTGATTGGTTGTAGATTCGTCAAGTAGTATACAGAGGCATCTGATGGACGCAGGTTAAGCCCGCCTCCCAGAAGTCGTTTAGTAATGTAGGATGGCCAAACTAAGCTCCAATGAGCTTTGTCGAGCAAGCCAGGCTACATCAGTTAATCTAGCCTGGTATATTATTGTATCTAAGTGTAGTACAAATAGTCTGTGTTTATCTGTGTGTTTCTTTCCAGCGGTGCATCCACAGCCACACATATCACAAACATTCATCCATATGCATTGTTATTGTAACGTTACACACACACACACACAAAATGACGCGGCTTGAACCTGATTTCACGATATCCGTATAGCTATACCATGGTCCGTAAACCTCCTCCAATCTGTAGAAGGCTACAAGTTAACTTAGTCATACACGTGTCATCGCTGGTGGCTGGTGTTGATCACATGATAAAGCACTTGTATAGCTATCCAAAGGTAGGCCTTAAACTCAAAGGTGAGAGTGTTGATACTAAGGTACAAGCATATTGTTTAAAAGTTGTAACAGAACCCTCCACCTGCTTACATTTGTTTGAGGTTTCATATAACGTAAAAAGGCACTTCTAAAATGTGTAACAGCATGTTTGATTTGAAAATGAACTGATACCTGGTGAAAAATTCTGCAATGACATGTTTTTTGCCTGGGCCCCGCTGGTCAATGTTCATGTCAGTGTCCACTGTATCCGGCAACTTCTCAGGAGCACTTTGCCTGCGGTTAATTTCAAATCTGTTTCTGTAGACCCCGTCCGGATCCATGCCTCCATCAGCACCGATATATCCCTCTCCATCGTCAGGGCTGATCGGTGTCGCATCGCAGCTGAGGGAGACCGCATAGCTTGGGGTAGTACGGAGCGACTGTGGCCTACTGACGGCACATGCCTCGCTAGAGTCTTCTCTAAAACTCGATTCCGTCTCGGTAAATTCGCTGCTGTGTTCAGGAGACGGTGTTATAGACAACTTTGAGGAAAGCTCGACCAGACCCTCTTCAGATTCCAAAGAGCAACACACGGGTTCTGACAACAGGGCAGCAGGAGAAGCCTTGCCGCTAACATGTCCAGATTCTCGACTCGAGCAGTCGTACGATCCGGGCGAGCTACGGATGCTTTCAAGTTGTTGGGTCAAAATAGCGCCATCAGAAAGGCCACCTATGGTTCCGAGGGTGAGATAAGATACCTTAGTGTTAAGTGAGCTATTGTTTACAATCAACAATTCTCCATTTGACACCTTTGTTTCTCCGTCGGGGGCATCAAGTTCATTGTTTTGTACTTCTGATGAATGCATTTCCTGGCTGTGATCAATGCATGTCATGTCTACATCAAGACTAACCGAACTGCCAAAATCAACATCGCCGTTGGATAGTTTCATGTCTGCAACTGCAGACATACAAGTGCACTTCTGCTGATGCTTACCCGCACATGACAATGCCGGGTAGACAGCAGTAGACTTTGGCCTAGCTTCTGAATTTAAATGACCCTTGTCCAGTTTATCCGCGTTGGAATCCTCGGTCTCCCCTGCACACTCCTCAGGCATGACAGTATCTGAAATACGAGTTGGGAATAACATTCCGTTCCCTTCCTGCGGTCTGTCTGCACTCACAGCTGCAGTCTGGAAAGATGGGGTCCCCTCGCAACTCCCTCCTCCGGCCTCTGACACTACCACTGTTGTTTCAACAGATGATTCAGGAAATCCGTTTAGTATGCCATCCGTGTGCTGTTCTAAAATGACACAGCTGTCGTGTATCGCTTCTGGGAGACATTCAGGGATGAAGTCGAGCATAATGCTGTGATCCACCGGTGAAGTGACCTGCAAAGACGGCAAAGCACCATCTGAATTTACGTTCTTGCTATGACTGGAAACATAAACATAACCCGTCCCTGACAGAGCTACCTTATCTGTTGGATATGCCTTTTTGCTGCCGTCATTCAACAGGCGAGATTTTACTTCTGTTACGTTACAATCGGTAGCCTCTAGCCTATGATGTTTGTTATTCGCCTCTTCATTTTCGTTTAAATCAACAGACAACGCGAGCACCAATTCTCCATTTTCCGCCTTTTCCATTTCACTCACGGGGCGCGTTCGACTGGCACTCGAAATCCTGCGGAGCCTCTCAGCGGCTGGGCAATTTTCTCGCCACAAGATGAACACGATCTCATCTTACGGAGACTTAGCTAGTACGCGACAAGATATTCAATTTCATTGCGAGATTAAATCAATCCCAACAGTTGCAATCATTGTTTGTTATGGATAACTAACCGAGCGATTTCAGCCAGCCTCACTCTTTCCACAAATAGAGGCCATTTTGAATCTGCGTGTGACGTCATGTCTTTCCCAAGTCACTCGGCACAAAACTGGGATTTCTTGGAATTGAAGCGACACCTACTGCTCTGAAGGAGTTATTACTCCTAACTTAAAATGGACAAAAGCAAGCGGTAAAAATGTACTATTAGCAGGGGCGTAGCACCAAATCCTGGACCCTGGGCACAAGGAGTGTGCCCCCCCCCCCACCATTAAAAATATTTTTAAAAATAAAAAAAAAAAAAAAAAAAAAATCTAATCAGACAAAACTTCTCTGAATCTTTGTTTTATTTAAAGAACGGTTAATAACATAGCATACCAAACAGTTGGTCTGCATTAGAATGCTAATATTAGCTTTCAATGCCTTCCCTTGATCATCCTCTATTACATCTTCTCTCTATCTACCTTGGCAGATGCCTCTACAAGCATGAAACATATGCTATTACAGTATTAGGCAATAAAGCCTTACTGATGTGACTAAACATGCTTGATATAAATATTATCAAACTTCCTATACTAATTTGCATCATACTACATTGTGTGTTGCTTTCCCTCATTTATTTTCTTCTCTCGCTCCTACCTCTCTTTTCCTTTCTGAAAACCGGATTTTTTTTTCTTGGGCATCATCATTCATACTGCAATCAATCAACACAATTTAATTGATTAATCAAACGATTTAATTATAACTAGAACATAAAAATTGCATTAGTTAGTAACATATATTGTGATTTTTAAATGCTATTGAAATTTAAAAAAAAAAAAAAAAAAACATTAGACTCCTCAAGGGCCCTCTCCCCACCTGGTAACTCAGTACCCATTTCCCCCCCACTACAACGCCCCTGCCTATTAGTATTTATTTCTGAAGTGCTAAAACCAATGAGGCAACATTCACCACTGGAATATAATTGACTCTAAAGAGTAAAACTGATATACAATCATTGCATTCATTCTAGACCTATAATAGGTTATGCCAAATACCGCAACAACAGCAAGAGTAGGCTATTAGGAAATTATTACACTATAAATGTACAAAGACACGGTTACCTAATATTGTATTGCTGATATTTTAAGCCTCAGGAATCTTGCAGCCCACCTGTTTTGGCCATGGAGATCTAACTGACTGGAGTATGGTGCTGAAATTTAAAACCCTGTTTAGGAGTGTTTACTTCTCCAATCAGATGCTTGACAAAGATCCAACAGGATCGAAACGTTGCATGTTTTAAAATTAATAAAGTATTTCTTGGAGCTAATGTGCAGTGTGCATACCAACCTTCTTCCTACTTCTCCAATCACCCCAGAAAGAAAAGCCTATATTTAAACCTTCTTACCTATTTTCTACCTACCTGCATTTCTTTAATGCATTGAAGTACGATGGGATTTTATTCTGATCTATAGCTACACATTCGCTAGGGGGAGCTAATGAGCACTTGTGTCTGATTACTAATTGCTAATTGCATGCCAAATTACTTTCTTTCTTTTTTTTTTTAAGCTTTATTTTGCACATAATACCAGGCTATGACTCTGAACCTTGACCGAGGGTTTTGGTTTCAGTTGAAAACAAACACTTAAATGTAGTTGTCACTGAACAACACAAAATAGGCCTTTCTATTTAGCCTGGTTTAAAGTTTGTGTCATTCAAAATCTCACTGACCACATCTAGAATGTATACATTTTGAGTCAACTGAAGATTTCATTCATGCGATAAAATTCTCTAAGCCAATTGATCTAACAGGCCAATACAATGTATAATTTATTTAGTTTTTTTTTAATTTAGGATACTTACTTGATCATATAATTAGTCAACTTACTTAATGAATATTTAGCATAATTTATCAAGATGGCTAGGACTGGAATGTCTAAAATTCATGTGAGTTTAAGTTTCCATGCCATGTATTATGCAGTGACTGCATAATACCGGTAGTCTGGTCATGCAAGATTGGAAAGATTTAACCATGATATGTTTGTTTCATGGTTACAACCTTGGTCATAAAATGACCAGAACATTTTTTGTTTCAGATACATATACCAATCATCATTATCAGTGATTAGCCCACATTTTGTGCTACACTAGGCCTACATGTGTCAACTTGCACTATTTAGCATTAAAAATATAAATCTTTAGTGTACTAATTATAGCATGTTTTGTGTGAGCGAACACAAATACACTTACACTGCCCCCTTAAAAATACTAAGGAATATAAAAATTGTGTAATTATGTGTCATCATTTTTTTGGACTGGGATGTTTTTTAACTAAAGTGGAATGGACATACCCCCTCCCACTCACCTTAAAAGATGCTGAGCAGGCTAAAACTAATTACTCACACAGATGTAGCCTACAGTGTATGTGTGCGTGCGCTATAGGCTGTCAAAGTGGATTTGACGCCGTAAGCTCGTTGTCAATTTTCGGGCAATAATTTTTTTTCAAGCTGAAGGTAAACTAGTTTTATAAGTTTTTTTTTTTCTTTCAGATAATATCGTGTTCCAGAAAAGTAAGATATGAAGAAATAAGAAAATGTTCAGTCGAGGTTAACTGTTCATGGGCAGGCATATTATATCCTACTGGCGACACACAGTTATAGGCTACATGGTTTGAAGCAAGGCGAATCACCAGAAAACGGTTGGGTGAATTCAAATGTTCGGTAGATGGAAACCAATCACATGCGCCTGCTGCCCTAATAGCTATGAAACGAGCCTGGGGATTTCTGTCTTTAAACCAGAGACGCATGGACACAGAGGCAACACCGCGGGTTGACAAAAGTAGGAAAATAGACATCAAACCATATTCTTCCAAATGGCGACCTGATTCATATGTAGGTTTTTCAGTCAGCTGAGGATTTGATGAGAGTGTGCGTTATGATTTTTAAAAACGCATAACTATTTTGCAAATATCAAGTGGATAGACAAAAATTGAAATATTTTCTTGACGCCAGGATAAGATGTTGGACGAATGATGCGGTGGAGAGAAGAAATGGATAACTTCACAAACGAAACGCAAGTTCTGTCGAACGGCACAGACGAGGGGAGCGAGCACAGGGACAGCGTCCGAGCGTTGATAATCGGTTTCGTCCTGTTCCTTCTTATAGTGTCAACGCTGCTCGGAAACATGCTTGTCTGTGCTGCAGTGGTAAAATTTAGGCACCTCAGGTCTAAAGTGACGAACTTTTTTGTAATTTCTTTGGCAGTTTCGGACCTATTTGTTGCGGTTCTCGTGATGCCATGGGAAGCTATTTCGGCGGTGGCAGGTTCGTGGCTTTTTGGTAGTTTCTGTGGTGTATGGATCGCTTTTGACATTATGTGTTCCACTGCATCTATACTAAATTTGTGCATCATAAGTCTGGATAGATATTGGGCTATCGCGAGTCCCTTCAGATATGAACGTAAAATGACACACAGAATGGCCTTTATGATGATTGGGTTGGCATGGACACTTTCCATCCTCATTTCTTTCATACCTGTCCAACTCAACTGGCACATGGCGGAAGAAGATGGGGAGGACGCACATAGCGCCAACCAGACCAAAAACTGCAAGGCTAACCTTAACCGAACATATGCTATCTCTTCGTCTCTAATAAGTTTTTACATTCCAGTGATCATAATGATTGCCACTTATACGCGGATTTTCCGTATTGCGCAAACACAAATAAGGCGAATATCGTCTTTGGAAAGAGCAGCAGAGCAAGCGCAAAACAACCTACATACCAATGACTGTTCCACTGAAAACTCTCTGAAAACAACTTTTAAGAAGGAGACCAAAGTTTTAAAAACTCTTTCAGTTATTATGGGCGTGTTTGTGTTTTGCTGGCTTCCATTCTTTGTTCTAAACTGCATGGTGCCATTTTGTCAGTGCGTTAGCGACACAACATTTACTATATTCGTTTGGTTCGGTTGGGCAAATTCGTCCTTAAATCCTGTCATATATGCTTTCAATGCGGATTTCAGAAAAGCATTCTCCTCGATTCTGGGCTGTAATAAACTTTGTCAAAGTAACACCGTAGAAGCTGTCAATTTCAGTAACGAACTAGTATCCTATCACCATGACACAACGCTCCAAAAAGACGCACAGCCAATGGTCATTCCACTACCACACGAGGTGGTCAGTTCAAGGGAGGACACTGGCCTGCCCTTTGACAAGGTGTCGGTGACTTCCAACGTATCTCGAAACCACAAACATATGCTTTTGCCTGCAATAGGACACTTTGAATGTGATGGAGAGATCTCCTTGGACACCATCACACCATTCACCTCAACTGCGCTTGAATGCCAAGCCGACGAGTAATAGGCGAGGACCATCATCAGGGAATAGCATAGTTTTATACATCTTTTTAAAAAGCAAATAACGTATACTGTATGTTTCGATATGTTGTATGGTTCGGTGTTTTCAGCAATGTATTTTAATGTTAGTGTTAACATGGGAAATAGTCTCATCTTACGCATTCTATTAAAAAATAATGATTTAACAAATAGGTTTTGCATGCTTTGTCCTTTGACTTTAAATACTGGCTTCAATGGCGATTTTGGACATTTCTTGACTCTATAAGGACAAAACAGATACGCTTAATGAAAGGAAACGCACCCCATGAACCCTTTCGAACCTGATTTGTGATCAGAACAAAATGCACATATAGCTATAAGTGAACATTATGAGTTCAAAATTAAAAGTGAAAATGAGGGTCCATAGATCATCCACAAAGGTAAATTAATAACTATTATAATAGGCAAATAGGTTCATGCCGGGTCCTTTCTTCAGGTTGCAGTCGTCATGTTTTCAAAAATAACATTTTTCAAATAAGAATATGATCATATTTGTGTGAGCAGAATTTTCTTAAAGTTTCTGGTCTCATGATAGCCTATAGGAAAAGGTTTAGACTGTATCAATTTCTGTCAGTGAGAGAAAAAAGTGCTGTTTCTCATAACTGAAAAGAAAGACAAAAAGCCACACTGTATCACAAAAAGCAGAAAAACAAACACTATCTTGCTATATGACACATGGCACCCTGTTTGATGTCAGGAGAAACCCTCCTGCTTTTTATCTCCAGGGCAAAGTACAAAGGCTGAACAACAGACAGTGTGGTGGCATATACGGACGAGCAGTCAGTCTGGAGAGACCCTTCGACCCAAAACTGAGAGCTCACAGAGAGGGCCGTACAGGTGTCACAACATGCAGGTGTGAGGTAGGCGTTTGTTGAGGGGGTGATGTAGACAGAGGCTATGTGTGTGGCTGGCATCTTTTTGTGATAGATATTGTTTTTTTATCAAGCAGATACACATAATGGAAAACTAACAGATAACACTGAAGATGAGAAGGCTAATAGTCACAAGAAGTTTTTCTTAATTCGTAGGCAAAATGTATCGGTTATGCCCAAATGTATTTGTTACCAATTATTCAGTGTGTACAAAAAGTACAATACAATTCCAATTAACACAAATGTATTATATTAATTTATAGTTTGACAAAGATGTTGAATTTACAAACCCAGCAAATGGCACAATTGACACAATTTCTGTGTATGCCATGCACAGATGTCTGGTTACCCATCCGAGACAGCCATGTCTGTCTGTCATGTGAAAACCTTTCAGACAATGTCTTTTGTTCTCTCTGACAGCCCAGTCTATAGACACAAAGTGTATTGATGGATGTTTGAAAATCCTCTTGGAAAGCAGGATTTATCATCATAGCCTTGAAGTACAGTAATGCAATCTCTCTCACTTACTCACTCACTTCGGACTGTCAGCCTTTGTGGCTGCACCCGTTATTCCCTGAAAACGACTCACAAGCAACATTGAATAAACTGAGCATGGACAAAGTGTTTCTGGAACTGTCATGTAAATGGATAGCATGCACAAGATCAAAGTTTTGGATTTGTGAATTATGATTTATTTTTGTGTTGATGGCACAAGAGATCTGTGGATTTTGCACTGAATATTGCATTCAATTCAGTGCATCATTATTATTGTACATTATAAACCAAATTCTTTATCAGGCTGTTGATGAGTCACCCAGAGAGGAGGAATTTATGTTGCATATTAGTAATAGTGACAAGAGCAGAGGAATGACCTACTCTTGTGGATTCTTTCATCTTCTCCAGAGGCAGACATTCCTCTGGAAGTTTGGCAGATGGGTGAATTTCCTCATAAGCCTTTCAGATTCCTTTGTCATTTAACCCAAGGCTACATACTGATTAAACTAATCCAACACACTGCACACCAATAGTCTACACCTTTCTCTATTTCTCTTCTTCTTTGACGGTACAAGTACACATCAGAGAAAATGATTATCTCTCTCTCTCTCTCTCTCTCTCTCTCTCTCTCTCTCTCTCTCTCTCTATATATATATATATATATATATATATATATAATTAATTTTTTTCTTTTTTACTTGTAATAGTAAAACATTTATCTTTGAAAAGCATGTTACCAAGTCTCACTTTTAAAACATGACACCACTTAATCAGGTATTTTTTACCACCTGTAACTAAATAATTATTGATAGGTCCATGTTCCACTGTTATGGTACAGAGTGATTACATTTCCTTATTAATGTCATTCTGAGATATAGGGTGACATTTATGCAAGTCAGAATTAGTGCAGAATGAATGTTACACTTTCGTTGTTACACTTTCGTTCTGTTCAGATAACTCCTTCATTATCATCAGCCTTTTAATACCTGCCATTTTCACCTATTGTTCTGAAGAAACTGATGGTTACATTAATGACTCTATACTAAATTGTATCTAAAAGACTCAAGACTTCAAATAACTGTTGTATAAAAACAACAAGATTACATTTAAAGTTCTGTAATTCTTTATGCATTGATTTGTATTTGTATCAGTGAGTGTTTTTTAACTTTTGTATCTTCAGGAATATGAATTCAGGTAGACTGCAGAAAAGAGTAGCCACATTTAATACAATATTTTGGCCAGTAGCCTTCATAAGGGATAAGAGTTTCTAACCCACCTGGGTGTTGCTGCCATTCAATGAAATTGCATCTTTACGCACACTCCTTTACTGCAAAGCATGTTTCACCTCCAAGGATGACTTGAAAGATATGTTCTGTGCTTTCTTTACTGACCTTCTCTGTAAACCTCAACCTTTAAACAGTAGCTGGAGAACACAATGTTGTGAGTCATGGGCAAAAGTGAACGCACATCTTTGAGAAAATACACTATTTCTCTTGCACAGTTTACAAAAAAATGGAATTAGATCTGCGAGGGAAAGACCATAAACAAATAGGATAAATGGTATATATGATAAAAAGGATCTAAAACAGGACATTTTTCAAATTTCTGGATGACAGCACTGACAAGGGGCTCATCCAGGATGGTGATGAGTCTGCATTTCGGCAAGAGGATGGTAACCTGGTGCTGTTGTGCAATGTGGACTTCAAGCACCCAACAGTACTGCCCACCCCTCACAATATCAAACATCCAAGTGTCAAATATGGATCAAAAGAGAAATTTACACTTTACTGCACACTTATTTACATGTTGCACCTCTCCCCCGACTGTGGCCATTCATTCATTCTCAACATGATACTCATCATTCCAGATGTTTTCTGCGCACTAATTTATACTTTACATGATTTTCCATTGCAATGCAATATATATGCACTATATTTCACTGTTAGGTTGCACATTATGTCCTATTTGCTTATTGTAGATAAGTATATTGTCATCACTATAGTATGTCAAATTTGACAATCAAATTTACTACAACATGTCTATATGTTAAGTGTATATAGGGGTAATATCAAACACTGAAGTCAAATTCCTTATGTGAACAAGTATACTTGTCTAATAATTTTTTTTTATTCTAAGCAAATATAAATGCAGAGGATTGGAGGGGGAGAGCAAACCAAACATGTTGTTTGGAGCCATCCAGGTGTTCTGGATGTCTGGATGTTCTGGAATTATTTTGCATTTAGCAATGGGTGCCTTGACTCTGTGCTTGGCATCATGAAAGATTACAGATTATAGGGGGGGCAATGTAGGGCCCAGTGTCAGAGCATGGGTCTGTGTTCAGGCTGATAGTGATGTCGACATCTAGTGGCTTAGGAAAGCCAAAAAATGATAATAGGTATTGGATATTATTGGCCGTTTTCTGTTTATCCATGTTTCATAACTCTACTATTGTGTTCTTCCACCTTTGTTCCCCCTCTTAAAATTGTTGAATTTAATGGGCCCAATAGCATGATGGGTCTCATGCCTTTGTTCAGACATCTGAACACACTTTTCTTTGACTGCAAACTGGAGAGTTCTGGAGGAGGTAGCAGATCCAAGAATCCATGAATTCAGATCCAAGAACACTTAAACACTTAGAGATTATGTAGAGAACACAGAGGCCTGGAGCGGTTTTCAGAAGCGATGTACAAAATTCCAGCTGAGAAAAAGCTTATTGATGGTTATAGAAAGCTATTAGATTCAGTTATCTTATTCAAAGGGCATGCAAACAAATGTTAAGATAAGGGTGCCAATTTGGAATGCCACTGACATGTGCCAACACCTTCAGCTCTGACTGTACCATGTATCCCACCATAACCAAACTGATGTGTTGATGACATGAACCATCATAATAGCTGGGACTAAACACTGGAATAGGGTCCACTTTCTTCAAGTGGTTCACCATGCAGACATCCCTGAGAGCTCAGGATTGAAATAACAGAGGTGTAAACATCAGGGTAGTGCTGACCTGTCATCCCCAATCCGACTGCTTGCTCAGTTTACGAGCTCCCACCCCAACTCAAGCCCTGCAATCTGTGTCCAGGTGGAAAAATCGGCCATCAGCCGCACACAAGGGTCTCTAAGGTCCTCATTTTGGTCACTGTGCAATCTGAGTCCTGAGAGATTTAGCCATTACAACACTAAAGAGCGGGAGCTGAAAAGCTTTCACATTCTGTATCTCTAGCCTTTTTCTTTCTCTCTTTCTTCCTCTTTTTCCTTTTCTCTAAATCTAAAGTGTTTGTTGTGAACTGTAAGCATCTTCAATTGCTGAGTGCTGACCATTTTCAGAGCTTGTGGAATCTACACAAGGGTTCAAATGTACACACTGTGTGTTATTGAGGTTTGTTTAACTTTCAGCATCAACTGCAGTTAACTAAAATATTTGGTTGAGGGAGAGTATCAAGAGCCACAAATTGTTTTACTTTTTTGTCTCTAAACTCAGTATACATACATGTGGTTAAATAGGAACTGTTCCACAACATGAAGACTCAGAGGCTGTATTAAGAGTGCCAACATGCCTCTCACATGTTTACACTAATTGGTTTGGGCAGAACAGAAAGTAATGGTAATCGGTAATGAACAGGAGAGTTGTGATTTGTCAACCAAAGACATGGTTGTGAAGTCATTATTAATTATATACGTGTCCTAATTTTCAGCACTTAGTTTTGTTTGTAAAACAGGAAAGTCTTTAGAGCGATGAAATCTTTTAGAAAGTCCTGGGTGGGCTGAGGTGTGCAGTTGTGTCAGGATTAATAATCTATAGAGACACACTTAATATAGATAGAAGCCATGTCCACAGCTGCCAAGAGTTGGAGACCGGCAAACAGCAGTTAATGAGAGCTGTGCGCCTCGAGCAGGTGGAAGAACGAGGGGGGAGAGAGGGAGCATCTCAGAGATGTCAGAGTAACAGGCTTAAATCAGCGGGCTAATTTGCATGCAGTGTGAGTGAATGATTTGGGTGGGAATGTGTGGGAGATGGAGTAAAGCCAAGAGAGGGACTGGCGTGTGTCCGTGTGTGCATGTGTGTGTGATGTGATGTGATTAAAGCAACCTTCCAGTCAGTTCCAGCACATAGGCAGCCAGTTAGATTTGTTTCTGTAAGGTGATTAGCAAATGTTTTCTTTATTTTCCCTGTACTCACTTTTTATTTTTATTATCTCACTTACTTTTTAAATTTGTTTTATCATCTTAAAACATACATTCAAACCAACCAACTTGTTTTTACATATTATTCTCAAATTTTGGGCACATTGGGAGGCATAGCATTGGGAGGCATTTTTTAAATTGGAGCACAATAGGATATTCATCACTGTAGTTTATACAGAGGGGCTTAGTTTATACAGTTGTGTGACTTGTTTTTAACCTGCGGACTGTACAGTGATCTGCAGTACATGACAATATATACGCTAAACTGTCACTTTGAAGTTTTTGGCATCCCTGGCTTTTATGCAGATCCATTTTTTGGAGGTCTTTACTTTGGTTACTCTGCACAAAATAAGGGAAACCAATTCTACCATTCACTGTTGCTCTTCAGGAATGAAATTTCAACCTTGTGTCCCAAAGCCACCATAAATAATTTAAACTTGACTCTCTTCGTAGACGGAAGGGTGACGATCAAGCATGGAAAAAGAAGGAGTGTGCGTACAATCTAGATGGGGCCATCAGTGGAGGATAACTAAAAATTAACCATTTGATCAATAAAAGATCATAGTCAGCATAAAAGTAATGACTGGAAGCTTGCTGTTGTTAAAAAAAGATTTCAACTTATAATCTTTGAAAGACACTGGCATCCAAACCTGAGCTAGCCTTCCAAAAAAAAAATTTTGAATACTGATTTTCTGTGATGCCAGATTTGTGACTAAATTGATTATACAGTAACTCACATTTTTTGCATATTTTTTGGGCTGCAAAGGCTTAGAGGCTGAGGAGTGGACTAACTGTAAGCCAACATTCTTAGACACCCACACAAAAAATACTTGTACCCATTCACATACTTTAATTTGTGGCACAATAAATTGGAAAAAAGGGTCCTGTTTCCTTGGTGATGCAACACATGTTGCACTGAAAAGAGCAAGCTTGTATCTTCATACATACACACACACACCTTCAAGTAAAAGGAATCAGGAGCAGGTTTTATGATATCAAATACATCTCATCTGCCTTGTGTATCTTACTTTTAAACCTTGACTTGAAGCTTTGACACACACTATTTCTTAGACCAACTTTAGTGTCAAAAACACCTCCTCTGCCTCAACAGTCATTTGAGCCACTGAGGGTTTGAAAATGTCACTTGACAAGTAATGATCTTTATCCAAAGTTCATGTTGAGCAGTCTTTATATTTATTTATGGAGGCCGCCCTCTAGTGGCTCAGCTAATTCTAAACACTCACTTTTTTGTCATTGCTTATCTCATTAACTAGAATGATGTTCGTGCCTATGACGCCATTATATTGTGCATAGGCCGATAGAAAGTTTAAATAAAACACACAGGCGAATTCATTAGTTGGCTCTACCATTTGTAACATTGCTCTGGGAATTAAATTCACTCTAAAAAATTAGATTTTTAGGTGAAAAAAATATTTTTAGGCTATTAACTCAGTCAGTTGATAGAAACGAAAGTCATACTATTTTGGCAAGTAGGCTATAAGGACTCAGAAATAAGTCTACCAACAAAAATCTAATGAGAGACAAACCTGCATTGCTGGAAGGCCATTTTATGGGCGCAAAATATAGGCTATATCAGCAGGAGCGCGCAGCACCGCTTATGAATAAAGCTTTTCTTCACATGAAAAAACGTTGAGTTCTTTGAGATATAAAATATGTACATCACATAGCCTACATCACAACAGCTCTTTAATATTTAGGCCTACCTAACATGCTGTAGTTACCAATATCATAAAGCTATGGTGGCCCTGAAGTGAAAACCATATTAAGAAATAACTAAACACAACAACAAACTGAGAAACACAAACAAATTCATAAACAACAACAAAATTGAGAAACACAAAAACAAATGAAGAATCACAAAAACAAATTGAGAAACACAACAACAAAAGAAGAATCACAAAAACAAAATTGAGGAACACACAAAAAAAAGAAAAATCACAAAAACAAATTGAGAAACACAATTACATTAAGAAACCGGAAGAGGTAGGTACCAGTCAGCAACAAGAGACATAACTGATTGGACCTGTGGCTTTGGACTTGGCAGCAAATTCAACGAGGGCATAGTAACGAGTCCATAGCGACGGGTATTTTTAGCGACTTTATGAGCAGTTAGCTGGTGTACATTTATCTGACAATATACAGTTAATGTTGCTGTGAAGCTAGACACTGTTAGTGAAGTTACCAATAAAACCAAATAACAGTTAAGACGGTTAACAACTGTCTATAGGTTCAATTTTGAATGGTGATTTGTCTACGTGAATCTAGTGAATCTGTTGTTTGTCTAGGCTACTTGAAGCTATTGAAATAAAGCCAAGTTCATCACAATATTTTGATTAGGCCTACACTTGAGCATATCCAGTATCACCTCGTAGGCCTATGTCCTGAATCAAAGTATTCTCGAATAGACAGCTACATTTCAGTCAGCTTGAATGAATTAATTGATTCCCTCGCGGACCACACTTTGAGAAACACTGAACTAGATGAACAGCCCGTCGTCCAATCAGTGATCTCTCCTGTTGCTGACTGGTACCCACCCTTTTCCAGCTTCTTAATGTAATTGTGTTTCTCATATTGTTTTTGTGTTTCTCAATTTTGTTTTTGTGATTCTTAATTTATTTTTGTGTTTTTCAAAATTGTTATTGTGATTCTTAATTTGTTTTAGTGTTTCTGAATTTCGTTTTTGTGATTCTTAATTTGTTTTTGTGTTTCTCAATTTTGTTGTTGTTTCTGAATTTGTTTGGGTTTCTCAATTTCTTGTTGTGTTTAGTAATTTGTTAAAGCAACTCTAAAGAGTTTCAAAACCGCACCATCTACAGGTTAAAACCGGAATTACTGCTGTCTTAAATAATTTAGCATGCATATGATATATATATATTATATGCATGCTAAATCACAAACGGGAAACCACAACGGGATAAAAATTATGAAGATTTGCTAAACAGACTGCAAAACTGTAGTTTCGAAAGCCAAAATAGATAGCTTCTAACCCATCAGATTGCATGCGTAACGTTACACTTACAACCGTAACATGGATGTGTACTCAATTTTCATTTAATTTCTAAATCCACTAGTTTCACAATCAAATATCCGCCTCACATATAAATATATTGACAACTTATGGATGATGGCATGCTTTCAAAAGCGCTAAAGCTATAAACAACTTATATAGGAAACGTACCTAGCATTACCCATGTTAGCGCCTTAGCTAACACAAAGACTATAAAATTCATCCACTGTTTGTAGCTATCACAGGCTAATCGATAGATAAAACAATCAATGATGAATACTGTCGGATATACCATTATTACTTACAAGTCCAGTAGCAACAAAGCTAGGTCACCATGCGTTTTGCAATGTGTAGCCTCCTTCAGCTCTCGCCAACAAATGAAAGCCGGACCAATATTCACTCTAGTTCCTGTTTTTTTTTTTTTGCTTCTTCAGATCTCCTTCTTTTCTTTAGTAGCTTCGCCATGATTGCATTTCACAAACACAACCCCGTTATCTGTCGAGGTAGCTCCACTCTGGCTATACTCCAACCTATGGCTGGCCGCAAAGCCAATCGATTGTAGTTTTTACTTGGACGACAGAACCTGGACCCGACAGGGCGAACTTGTTTAGTGCTATTACAGCCGATAGAGGGCTCCAGAGCAGATGAAGAAGGTAACGTTCATACTGTTATGAGTTGATGGACCACCAAAACAATTTTGAAAAAATTATTTTAAGGTCTTAAAAACTCTTTAGTGTTGCTTTAATGTGGTTTGCACTTCGGGGCCACCATATCAACTTGGTTATCAAGAGCCAAGTAGGCCTAAACATTGAGGCTACACCACCATACGTTTTAGCGTATAGACCTATTCTACTCACAATTTCTTCCCATAGGCTACCTAATTGCCTATTTGGAGATATTAGGCCTATCTCTGAAATTTGGCTAATTAAAATATATTCACACATCTAGGCATACGGTGAACGGCTGAGTTTGGTTTTTGGGGCCTAACAATGTTGAAAGGTAGAATATTCTTCACACCAAGAGGGGCACTGACTGTCCCAAAATGTTTGCAGAGGTAACATGCTGATCTCAGGTACTATCCCCTACTAAAGTAAAAAAATCAACGCTTTGCTTTAGTAATTATCCTATCCGCAGACGCGATTCCGATGGTAAAGCTTTCATTGCAAATGGGCCCGCCTAAGCGCGATGATGACTGTTTTCTCTTGGAGTAGGCTAATCTCCGCCACCAAGGCATTGATGACACTACAACGAGCCCTCTACAACGGGTGGGCCCAGCGATCACAAGCAGCCAGTTAATCTGTGGAGCTGCTTCTTCGGCAATCAGCGCGAGCCGGTGTCTCTGTTTGCAGTGATTACAAAGAGCTTAGCGGCAGCGCTCCACGCTGACCCAGTCTGGCTGTCTCTCGCTCTGAGTCCTCAATGACAAGGAGGGAATCAATTCATCAAGTGAGGCAATATTGGGAGAATGCGGCCGTGGAAGCTGGCGACACCTCTACATGTAAATGAATCAGAGGTCGTGTCTCTGAGCACAGTATCTATGACAACCCTCCCGTAATAACCCTTCATTTGATTTCTAACATTGGCCACCATGCCCCCGCTGCTGTGATTGCCGATGTTCCCATAGTAGCCTAGATAGGAGCGGCCTCACGGCTATCTAGAGCATGTGCTGTTCATTGTAAAGTGTTGGCACTGCTATTTACTGTAGTCAATTCTGCTGAAATTATTTTGCATCTCCCTAGGCCTATTAGAGAGAGAGAGAGAAAAACGACTGTTACTGTGGCTAGATCTGCTTGCCGATGATTTGCTTGATTTTCTCCACTTTTGTTAGAAAAAAAATTGACTGGTCTGTGGAAGCTACGTACAGATGAATCAATCTGCACGGAAATACTCCTCAAGGACATGTCTGTCTCACAAAGTATGCAGAGTGTATGTTTGTTTGAGCAAAAAGCTTGATTTGCTGATCAAGAAAAACAACGCAGTTTTGCATCATCTGCGACAATGGACTTATGGACAAATGTGTGACCAATGTGGCAGCGCTTTTTTAGCACTACCAGACAAACTGCCTCACTCACAGTGGAGATTTATCAGACCCATACAGTTCTAATAGAATAGGGCTAAAACAATACAAGCATATACATTTTTTGTTATTTTTTTCAGAATGGTTCTAATCCCATTGAGAACCCTTGGAGTATCTATTATATATGAACTGTCCTCCCCATTACCACAACGCCCATCTTCTCCCACACACAGCCATTACAATTAAGCCCATTTTCCTTACATAAATACCACACCAGATCCCTTGCTGTCAACAAGAAGCTCTCCCAACTCACATACTCAGTACACTGCCCAATACCACTTCACTTGCATATCCAACAAGGCCTCTGGAAATTGGTTTTGCTCCTTGAGTTGTGGATCTGACCAAGGGTTGTTACTAAGTGAGTCCTTGCTTCTGTTGCGTTTGGGTGCTCCTGGTTATATTGTGGGAACAGTGTCAATTGACATGATAATCTTCAATAAAAGAAAGGTTATTCTTTTAGTCCAACATATTTTTGGCAGTTACACATGCTATTTCTCCTTATTTACACAGGAATAAGTTAATAATAACAACAGCACAAGTTACCAGTTACCAGATGATGAGGGCCGTTATCCTTTAAATGCATAACAGGCCTCTAACTGTTCAATCGTCTTGGGCCTTCTTTGTCGCACCTTCCTCTTTATGATGCACCAAATGTTCTCTAGAGGGGAAAGATCTGTGTATGAACTGTATTCTTTGGCAGACAGATTTTGCTAGTGTAAACTATTAAAAATATTATGACACAATTTTCTGTGCCAAGCCCTGTATTTCACACAGTCCACTTTTCTATTCTTCTTCTTCTATTATTGCTATATTCATTTAGGATTGGTTTGCCTGTGCCAAGATCATTAAAAATTTTTTAAAGAATAACACTTAAATCTTCACTTTTAACTGAATTCCACACCCTCTGCTGGATTAAAATAACCAGCCCCATTTAGTTTAGCAGAAAAGCCAGCACAGCTTAGAAAGTAAGGCGTAAGAAATATGCGGACATGTCAGAGCCTCAGGGCCCCTGAGATTAAACAGATATATAGTTTTATTTTCAACTAACTAAGCATGGCTTAGCTTCTAACTTTCAAGAGATTACTAACACTGTGGTAATGGACAGTAGGCTACTATGCATGCACATCTATATGTAGAGATGTAAAATATCCAAGTAAAAATACTTTACTGCAGTCCGTAAGTATTTATGGATTATCTATACTTTACTTGAGTGTTTAAAACTCTTTCAAATATCACTATTTCAAATATTACAACATTTATGTGCATACCTTTACTACAATAGATTTACAATTGGCAGTATAGTTATAGTATGAAAGGAAAAAAATCTTGGTAATCAACCGAGTGACTTTAACAACATTTTAGAGAAGCCAACTTGCCATTGGACAAATGCAAAACACATTCACCAGAAAATCTCTAGATCCAATCATCGATTTTCATCTTGAATGTGTAATTTAGATTAGGCCTACTGACTGTACATAATTATTTGCCCTTCAGTCAACACATCCTCCATGAGAAAAAAAGACAATAGCCACAGATAATTTAACAAATCTTGTTTACAACAACAATATAAAACATCACATAGTATTTCTGCATTGCACTTGAATTGAATGGATATTGTCTGCCAGTAAGTAACAATAGTAGACAGTGTCAGTCTCTTAGTTTCACCTGGTGTCCCAAAAAGATAATTCCTAATTTCTTTGTAGTCTTCAAAGCTGAAAACTGTAGACAGTGTGTACTGTGTACCAATAAAAACACATGCAGGTTTCAACTGTCATCTGAATGCTTAATGCAGTCTTTCATAGGGCAGCGATCACATCCCTTGAGAGTTGTTCACTAAACTTTCTGATTCCACTTCAATAGAGACAACATGATGTCCTGGAATCATGGCAAGACCCAAAACCCTTGGCTCTCCTTGAGAAAATGAGTCTGCAAAGAGAAACATTCTTAAAGAACCACGTAGACAAATCTCACTTTTCAAGTAAAATTCACCTATATATTTAAGGTAAATTAGCTCATTTGTCATGTCTTCTTGAGAGTTCAACAACTATTGCCTTCCCTGCCGCTGATCCCATGAAACCCAAATTTTGAGGCATGCCATAGGCAACAACTGCACGATTGTTTTATGTCAGGTGCTCCCACCTGTTTTTTTTCCTAAGGCAAATCTAGGATGGATGAGTAGGAGTATTTGAATACTTTACGTCGAACCCAACGTTACCTGTGGATTTAAGAAACTCCTGAGCAGAACCCAGAATTACATTGCAATCCCGGTCAGTGCAGAGAAAAAGGCCCACGAGAGTGCGCCCGTCTGTCATACGGATCCGCATGTTTTTGTTCAAAAGGCTTTCCAGCTTCTGTTTCGCCAGCGAGTATGACGACTCCTCTGACTAGATAAGAGAGAGACAGACGGTCGAATCAAGGTGGTGGTGATGGTTAATGATAATGACAATTATGTTGTCAGCATTTGACAAGTTGACTTCGCTAGCTAATGCTGATATTTATTCGGAGTCAGAGGTGTAGCTACTAGTAGGCCTACATGTCTGGTGTCATAGTCAAGTGACTGTATCTAAAAACTAAGGCATAGCCTAATGTTACATCAGTTTTCATCTATCTGGTGCAAATAAGTATTCTTACCATACAATCAATACAAACTGAAACACCATCATAGGAGCTTCCACCCTTAACATGATTACCAAATCAAACGGAGGCCTAACGAGAAAGAACTGACAGTTTGCATGCTATGCTAAGGTAGACTAGGCTACCTAATTTAAATGTGTTCAGGCTGCATATTCACTGTACAGATTTTAACATAAGTCTTGCCTCTGATTGCATGTCTGATCCATTTTCTTCGTTTTCGGTTGCCATCTTCGGCATATTACGTCCTATATGTATTCAATAAGCAATTAGCTTTGATGTTATGCTAACGTAACATTCCGTCCACCACACACTAAACACGGGACTATGAAAAAATAGGGTATTTTGCCCGGGGGCGGGGTTACGTCCGCGCGTCACATTGTTCATGCGAGTTCTCGTTGGCGACGGTGCCGAGCACAAAGCGTGCCCAGAGACGGTTGATGTTCTGAAAGATCTTTGGCGTACCTAGCAACTGAGGCTTTTATCTAGAATCGTTGCTTTTACGATGAGTTTACAAATCATGATGTTGATTTCTCTTTTTGGGGACAATAATAGCAATAATGCCTTTATGATTAAAATGTGATCACAGTATATAATCGCATTGAATGAATTGCAAGTCCTTCTAGACTGTTAAAATAACACGACAGGTCAAATACTATGCATTGTTGTAGGGCTATTGATTACGGTTCATCCAATCATCTACCTTATAGGCCTATACATTGTGAAATGATCCTGCATAAAAACGGCAGTTTTCCTGTAATACATCCGTTTTTTTCCGCAAGGGATATGTGAATATTATTACTACCTTAATATGTTTCCATGTTAAACATTTGTCTTCTTTGAGTTAGTGTGTCTCATATACGGTCTATGGTGTTTCTAGTGTTTTTAGGAGCGATTGGTGTCGCGCCCATCATATGCCACGGACGATAGTTTAGGACCACGAATTCAAGGATTTTTTTTTACTACATAGGCTACATTATAAATACGATTGTACAATATGTTTAAATGTATAAATTTCATACATTATGAAAAATACTTGAGAAGTCATTTACAGTGTAACTGTAGTTAAGAGTATACAGACAATACTTTTATATATGCGCTATAACAGAGATGGGCAAGTATGAGGTTGTAATCAATATAATCAATAGCCTATATGGATAAGTGCATGTAGACAATGTGCAAAATCATTTATAAGGAAAATAAAAACAACAAACCGGGTGACAAAAATACAAATTCATACAAAGCAAAAGGGGAGACGTTTGCTCCTCTGAGAAACATTACCCGAAACTTATCGTCACTTACAGACCGCGATTTGAATTTGGCTAAGATTAAACCAGGTTAGCTAAGTTAATACATTAACTGCAATGTGATTCTTCTTCTCAGTTACTGCTTATGCGCGCTGAGTTCATTACAGCGCCGCTTAACGTCGTGGGGGAAAACAGGGGACTGCACCATTAGTCATAAGGTAGCCTACCTTTCCAAATATCTAGGCTACATTTTCAAAAATATATTCTTATGTTGTGTAGTCCTGTTTCATTTTGCTGTCTGCATATCACTCTCTCTTTTGCGCATGGGCTTACAAATAGCCTACATCCCACAATTCCCACCACGTTATTCCACATTATTCCACCACATAAAAACACTTGCCTATCCAATGAAATATAAATGAATCAGAATGTTTTTGTTGTCAGCCTGAAATATCCAAGCTTTGGTGAGGAGCGACAGTGGGTTGGACAGTGCCACCTCAAGGCGGGGGCAATTACAAACATAAGAAAAACAGAAAAGTATTTTTGTCTATACAGCAGCTAGGCTACAGTAAGTGTAATGTTACTTTATCTTCCTAAACTCTGGCCTTTAAGTAGCCTATCCCTCAACCGTGGAGAAATAATTTTCTCTAGACCAGTGTTGCAACACTGCACCGATGGATTATGCCATATCATTGTGTTGTGAGCTACACATCCTGCTTGTTTCAGCTTCATGGACTGTTTAGCTTTTATGCCGCTGCTGTTAACATGTTTTTTTTTGACAATGTCTACTAAGGTATTGTGAAAACAGGGTGAATCACATGGATCGAAACGTTGCCTCTTTAAAAAAAATATATATATACATATTTTTTGGAGCTATAACAGTGTGCGGACCTCTCTATCGTCTAATGTCTGATAAGGTGACATAGTATCAGGAAAAATATCAGATTCTAACAGTAAGCGCTTTGATCAACCAGCTGTTAGTGTAATAGTACTGTTATATTGTCTAAAACCAACCCATTAGGAACCACTAGGGGAGGAACTATCGTCATTGATCTATCGTCATTGAAGTGCCATTTTTATCAAATCATCAAGGTCATCTCGCAGGCATTACTTTCAAATGTTTAAAGAGCTCAGGATAACTATCTGGGGAATGTCGAATGTTACATCATCATTTTGGAATTCAGTTTGACATTCTATTAAGTTCTCTTTATTATTGTTACCTACAAGCACAGACCTTTAAGAATAACTATTCTTTAGAGATCAGTGGTTACAAATAGAAAGAAAATTCATTAAGGAGTGCTCTGTAGCAGACTCTAGAAGATTGTTGGGCTTTGGGTCTGTCTGGCACCAGTAGACTTTAGTGAAGTGCATAGTGCGTGTTTTTTTTTTTTCTTCTAATACTTCAGTCCAAATTGGGTTCTGCTTTTAACCTCAAGATAAAGATACTTTGTCATATTGGGGTATATCCACTGGATTGCTTTGCATTGTGTTGGATTAGTGCCCCCCTTGGGAGGCAACACAGACAGCCATAGTGTGTGTGTGTTGGGGGCGGGTGTAGAAGGGGATGTCTGTTTTAAGATGAGGGGCAGGCTTTTGGGAGGGGGCCAGTTTGGGGGGATCTGGGCATTTCCATTTATTCCCCCTCACTGTGCCCCCTTTTGCACCCCCCATCTCTTGTCCCCCTCCTTCTCCTCTTCTTTATCCTTCTCCCCCAGTTCCCCCTTCTTTCTTCTCTCGTCTCCCCTCCTCCTTTTATCTATGTGTCCTCAGGCTTCTCCCACACAACCAAGCCAAGACGCAGACCATTCCGAGGTAAGCGCCACATTTTTCTGAACAAATAGAGACAAATAAACAAATTCAGATTTCTTTCATTTCTTGCATGTGTTCAAAACTACACATGTTTTGTGACTGCTAAGATATACTGCATTAGCTATTATTTCACAATAATCAGTCACTGAAAACAGATCAGACACTATTGAGCTCTTTGGTTAGCCTCACAGCAGGTGAAGTTTTCATGCATTACTGATGGTCTGACCCGGTTTTGTGCATAAGAAAATAGACTTTTTGATTATGTGATTTAGGGTTTTCTAGCTGTTTAAAACATTCTATGGGTCAGTACCTATATACATTTTTAATTGCTCATGTAATTTAATCCAATTGGCTCATTACATTTACACTGGGTCTTTCTTCTTTTTCTCTGAGGTTGTGCAGGTCCCTTGCTCCCACTGAGAGACATTACTGATGCTCGGCTGCAGCTGAAGAAAAGGACTGCACCAGTTCCTCAGCCCACACGCATACACACACCATGCAGTTCCTCTGCACCAGGTTCTTCCTTGACCTCAGTCTCCCCTTTCTCGTCATCACAATCCTCCTCAGCCCTCCTGTGGCCGAGGCCAAGAAGAAGACTCCGGCGTCTAGGTCCGCTGTGCCAGGGTCGGGCGAACTGACCACCAAGGCAGGACACAGCTGCACCTGGGCCACCTCTGAGGTTTCTGACAGTGTTGTCGCCCTGCAGGTGAGCTGCTCCATCCCAGGAGAGACGCCCGCCCAGACCTACCAGTGCCGCTTCACAGGGAAGCCCGACCAGTGCCCAGCGTATGCTGACAAGGCCAACCAGTACTGGAAACAGGTGGTGGGCAAACTGAAGAAGAGGAGCAATGCCTGCGAGGGTGAGAAGGTGCTGAAGACGCGCCTCTGCAAGAAGGGACCATCGGCAGCCCACGTACGCCTGTCAGAGAGGACAGGAGAAGAAAAGAAAGAGGAGGATGGGGAGAAAGAGGAGGAGACAGCAGCGCCTCTTGCAAAGGAAGCCGAAGTGGCAGCGAGACGGGCTGAGCAAGAGGGCAAGCGGGAGCCTCTGATGGGAGACGGGGAAGGATTCGGGGAGCTCAGCGACGGAACCGCTGAATCGGAGGTGTCCAATTACTGTGCCGAGGGATGGCATTCTCTCTGCTCGTTCTTTGTCAAGTTCTTTGATGGGTAGAATGTGAGGGGAAAATTTCACTTGCAACAGTCAGGTCTAGATATGTCTCCAGTTTGGAAGTTTATATGCAAAACAGAATTCATCTGATAAATTTGTGAAAATGTTAAAATAATATCTGTAGTACAGATACTGGAAAACTAGAGCTCATTTTTTGTATTACTTCAGCTCTTAAAAGTTGTATACACAATCAGTAGATGTAGATGAAACAAGTTAGGACAAATTTAGTGTCCTAAATAAGTGTAGAATTTGATGCTGGATGTAATATTTAAAGTAAACTAGTAGTCTGAACTGGGTATAGTTTTTGTCATAACCGCTGTAAAGCACATGAAATAAATGAGAAATTAGATTTAAAATTTTAAGGATGTCTCAAATAGTTTTTTTTAATTAACTGTTTAACATAAAATAACCTCAGGTTATGTGATGGCAAATGCATAGCGAATTTTAAATAAAATATTATCCAAAGATAATATACAGTACACAATCTAACATTCTAACATCTAACAATCTAACACAGGCCTATTCAACTGGCAGCCCAGATCTGGTCCACAGGCGGCCCAGATGATGCTGCAGCAATAAAAGGAAAACACTATTCTCGAGCTTTTATGAAATAAAGCTCATAATTGGCAGGTACAAATTGTTCATGGTCCTCACTTGTCAAGCAACCGATTTCAACAATCAGAAACTGTTCGTTTAGTCACAGAAAAATAGTAACGTTATGCTCGGATTTATCAAACTGTGGGGTAAGATTCCATTTTCAGAGTGGCAGATTGAATTTTCGATCGCACCACGAATATCAAAAAAACAAACCAGCTATTTAAGGCCTCCCACTCAACCCTACCTTATTTTACAGATATATAATGTATAAAAATTGCATGCATTCTCAATCTTTTTGAGTATTCAATGTCATCAATTTAAAGGGTATGTTAATGTTTTATAATTAAAGTTTGTGAAGTGTCATTACCAATTTTTGATGACTGCTGAAAATGTGTGGCCCAACTTAAGTTCTTGGTTTTGAAATGTGGCCCGAATGAAATTTTAATTGGAAGACAACGCTGCAGTTGATGCACTGTGAATAGATGGTGTGTGGTTTGTACCTGATGCAATGCCATGTTGACAAAAATGTATTAAAAGCTCTTTTTCTCTGCTTACTCTCTCTCTCTCTCTTTCTCACATGCACTCACTCAACAACCCCCACCACCCTAACACACACAGACCATTTGACAGGAGTTAAAGAAGCTATGTACATCAGTCCCTGCAGAGCTCTTCTCTCTCTCTCTCTCTTACTGAGACACATTACATGTGTTATCTCCGAGCAAGCATCTTTCTTTGGTTTGTCTATCTCGGTGTGAAGGTCAAGCCCTTTTAAAAAGTTTCCAAGGATGACAGACAGAGTTGTGTGTTAATTGTCCATTTTTCCAGATGTACACACATTGTAAAACACATAAGCTATATGCACACTGAACATGAGTAGGCTTTTTTATGAAAAGACACACACACACACACACACATACACTAACAAACATTCTTTTAAAAAAAATGAAGGGACTGTTATTGGGAAAATCAGAGCTGAAGGTCGTCTAAAAGCTCAATATTTTCTTGCATGGATATTTCTTTGACTTCCAGTGTATTGACGACTGAGGTGGAGGAGTGTCCCTTGAGTCAGTATGAGTAACACTTTCAAAAAACTATCAATACAATCTTAGAGCAGATGTGGGTTAGCGTGTAGCCGATGAACTGCTATACAATCAAGATACAATCAACATTTTTGTTGAGTAATATTTCTGTTGTGTAATATAGCAACACTACTGGTGTCAATAATAATAATAATAATAGTAATAATGCATTTATACAGCATTTTTTTGTTTCAATTGTGCCGGCAGTACCACCATCTGTAAATGCATGCAGTATGTTTCAGACAACAGGAAGGCTATTATGTGCCACGTTCTGTATGCCAGCAGATGATAGGGTGTACCTCTTGGCACACTGCAGGGTCTCTCACCATTCTCAGTGCAGTGCCCCCTGCTATGACAAAACCTAGCAAATGGGGCTAATCTCCCCTTTGTAAACTGACAAGTACCAGACGTGTTCTGCCAAATTATTCAGATCTTAATCTTTAGTTAGATGTTTCTCTTTAGCCTTTCCTTGAAATGTATTTATGACCGATTTTGACCCGCTGTTTTTGTTGCAGACTCCATTTATTGGGAGGGGGCCTTGAGCTTGAAACATTCTTGCTGAACTGATTCATACAGGATATATTGATTATTGAACAAATGAGGATGTAAAGTCTTTACTTAAAGAGAACGAGATAAAAAGGCCATCATCTGCATTTTGTCTGCCATGTCTATGTACACTTGTGTTTGTATGTTTATGTGTGTTCTGTAGTCTTCACATAACATTGCTTTGGCAATACCAACTTTTGTCATGCCAATAAAGCACTTTTGAATATGAATTTTATTCAAGAGAAGAGAGAGAGAGAGAGTAAGAATGCAAATTAGAGTGCATCTTCCACTCGTTCACCCAGCCCTTCCACATGCTCAATAGACACCCAACTTATAGAGGGCTTATTTGGCATCGTCTCAGTCTGTCAATAAATCAAGTGTTTGGAACAGGCATCCAGCCAAACACCCCAGGGTAGGCCCACTTTCCCAGCCCTCTCTGAAAGTCTGTATGCAAGGCCCCCCCCCATCCCCAACACACACACACACACACACACACACACAAGCAGACTTACAAAAACAAACTTCCATGAAGAGATCTTAATGGCTTCCAACACTGGCACAACATAGGGAGCCACACGCACACACACATACACACACACAAAGCGTGTGTGTAGGTGTGTGTGCATGTTACACCAGACCCCCTACAAACTCTTTCTTCCCCCCTGACTGGTGGTCTTTCATTCACTCCGTTTTTGTGCACCAAGGCTTTGTTTACTGAATCTGAACTCTCTGTCTGCACTGCCCTATATTTATGTAAAAAAAACAGCCCTCCTCAAGCCTTGCCTTGTCCACTCAGAGCTGATGAGACTTGGGAAGGCGGATTGCAAATTAGGTTATAAGGTCAGCCCTACACAGGGGAATACAACTTCAGACCCAGGAATGCCACTACTGCAACTTGGCAATTTAAGAAACGGTATAAATCTCACAAAATAATCTTTTTTTTTTTTTTTGGAAGTTATTCAGACTGAACAGTTGGTTTTTATTAAGGCCCAGACTTGGCTGCTCATCAAATATTTATTAACCATGGACATGCCTTTCAAGTTAGAATTAGATCTATAAAGTAGGCAATAAGAAGTCATTTATAGTAGTCTTTGGGGGGTTGTCAGTCTCAATCAGAATGTTCAGCTCAGTTTAAGGTTTTTAACTCACGTTTTCATTTCACCAGATATCTTGTTTCCACTGTATATGTTTAATGGGAAGATGACTGGTACAGGGAGCAAACAAGAACTCAACACAAAGATGGCGTATTAGTATGGCAACAAAAAAGTTTCTGTTTTTTCTAAGTATGATTTTAACCACTTGACCACACCACATTTAACAGTGGTAGTAATTTTTGATTACTTCAGCAATACAGGAGACCAAGTCAGACGAGGAGTATAAAAAAAGCAGGAACAGAGTTTGCTTGTGCATCAAGGGAAAGACAGCATGTTTCACATAAAGATCCACCAGCCGCTAAGAAATGGCCTGACTTTAAGTACGGTTCCAGGTTGACGGAAGAGGGCGTTGATCATCCCGGTTGACGTGGTCCGCACTGAATCAGACCATGATTAGTGGCCAGCGTGGTCAGCATGACGCAGGATAAATGCACACAGTGCAAAGAACCAAAACAACCCAAGAACATAATATTTCACCTTATCTATAAAGACAGGAACAGCACAAATAGAATGAACTAAAACATGTAATTTCTTGTGTAAGACAGTTGAGTGCTGTGAATGGCCCTGACTGAAACTTATCAAAACAGCTATTTGATGTCAAAAAGGCAGTTGATTGATTGAATACTGTTTTTCAACAATCTTCCCAGCAATTGATAGACTTATTTGCTTTTTGTTGTTAAGTGTTGAAACATCCAAGTTATTCTTCCTCAATAGTCTACCTGTTACTGTTTCACACCATGTGTTTGGTTTGGTACCTTGCACTTTATGCATGCTGTAGTAGATTTATCAAAAGTGTTTGTGGGCTAGTTAAGACTGGTCTGTCAATTTGGTGGGTAAGAGCTATGTACACCTCTTTGCATTTACATTTACATTTATGCATTTAGCAGACACTTTTATCCAAAGCGACTTACAAAACGAGGATAACAATCAAGCTACATAGCAGAAACCTTAAAGCCACTATGTGTAGGATTTATCTTCTATTTATCTTCGTCTTTTATTAAAAAAATATAAAAAATATATTGTAAAACGATGGTAATTACCTCCATGAATAAATTGTAGTGTTCCTGTAAACTGGGTAATTTCCATTTATATATAGATCTGGTTGGGTACCAAATGAGAATATCCATTTTGCCCCGCCATTTTCAAAATGAGGACCATGGGAAATGAGGACCGTGGGAAGGGGAGGGCTAATACATTTTATTCAAACGTGTGCAGTATACCACTTCGCCGATAGATGGGAGAAATTCTCATACAAAAAAAATAAAACTTACACATAGTGGGTTTAAGGAGCATAGTGCTAGGGGATAGTGCTTCAGTTCATTTTAGTGCTAGGATAGAAGATGTTCTCTGAATAGCTGGGTCTTTTAAGAGCTTTTTGAAGGCCTCCAGAGATGGCCCTGTTCTGATTGTTTTTGGTAGGTCATTCCACCAGCGTGGGACGACACATGAGAAGAGTCTGGATTGCCTTGGGCGAGGTGCCGGGACTGCCAGTCGACAGTCATTGGAGGACCGGAGTTGTCGGGGGGGGGGGTAGCCTGAGCTTTTATGAGAGCGCTTAGATAAAAAGGGGCAGATCCTCTAAGCACTTTGTAAGTCAGCATCAGTGATTTGAATTTGATGCGAGCCGCCAGAGGCAACCAGTGGAGCTCGATTAGCAGAGGGGTGACATGCGTCCTCTTCGGCTGATTGAAGATGAGATGCGCCGCAGCATTTTGGATCATCTAAAGTGGCTTGACGGCACAGGCAGGAAGTCCTGCCAGAAGGGCATTGCAGTAGTCAAGGCGTGAGAGGACCATAGTTTGAACCAGCAATTGGGAGGCTTGTTGAGTTAGGTATGGTCTGATCTTTTTGATATTGAATAGTGCGAAGCGGCAGGCCCGGGCAACAGAAGCAACATGGTCATTGAAGGTTAGCTGGTCATCAATCATAACACCTAGGTTCCTGGCTACCCGTGAGGGAGCAAGAGACAAGGAGCCAGAGTTGATGCAAATGTTGTGGTGAATAGTTGGTTTAGCTGGGAGGACCAGCAGCTCGGTTTTTGAGAGGTTCAGCTGGAGATGATGGTCTTGCATCCATGCAGAGATGTCAGAGAGGCAATCCGAGATTCGTGTTTGGATGGTTGGGTCATCGGGTGAGAATGACAGATAGAGCTGGGTATCATCGGCATAGCAGTGGTAAGAGAAGCCGTGCTGGCGGATGATTTGGCCCAAAGAAGTGGTATAGATGGAGAAAAGAAGGAGGCCCAACACAGATCCTTGGGGCACTCCAGTAGCAAGGTGGTAAGGCGCAGAGGTGTGTCCTAGCCAGGACACTTTGAACAGTCGCCCAGTGAGGTAGGATTCGAACCAGCAGTATGCATCACCCTTGATGCCCATGTTTGACAGTATAGACAATAGAATACTGTGGTTTACCGTATCAGACGCAGCTGACAGGTCAAGCAGGATGAGTACAGATAACCTTGATTCCGCTCTGGCTTCTTTTAAGGCTTCAACCACAGATAGTAGAGCTGTTTCAGTGGAGTGGCCGCTCTTAAAGCCAGATTGGTTGTGGTCGAGTAGATTCTGTTGGCTCAAGAATTCAGTAACCTGTTTGAATACCGCTCTTTCAATAGTTTTAGCAGGGAACGGAAGGAGAGAGACCGGCCTGTAGTTTCCCACCTGGTCGGGAGCAAGAGAGGGTTTTTTGAGTAGGGGTGTTACCTGAGCAATGCAAAAGGGAAGATTCCTGTTGATAGTGAAGCGTTGATCACATGTGTGATAGCTGGTGTGATAGTTGGAGCTATGAATTGCAAGAGGTTGGTTGGAATCGGGTCCAGAGGGCACGTTGTAGGACGGCTGCAAGTGAGGAGTTTAGACACATCCATTTCAGTGAGGGGTTTAAATGAAGCAAATGTCGCGGCAGGACTATTGCAATCAGAGGCGCTGCCGCTAGTATATGGTCCAGTTGTAGCCTTTGCAGTTGGTTCAGAGAACTGCCTACTGATGGCAGCTACTTTGTCGTTGAAGAAAGAAGCAAAAGAATCAGCTGTCAGATTGGTAGCAGGAGGTGGTGGTGGGGAGTTGAGTAAAGTTTTGAAGGTTGAGAATAGTCTCCTGGTTTCCGTGGCGTTTTGAATTTTGTCATTATAGAAAGCCTTCTTTGCAGCAGTGACATCAGATGAGAAGGAAGAGAGCAGTGCCTGGAACCTGTTTAAGTCAGAAAGATTTCTTGATTTGCGCCATTGCCTTTCAGCAGCTCTGAGGTTTGTACGCTGTCGACGGATGGAATCAAGCCAATGATGCAGTTGGGAGGGCCGAGCCGGTTTGGTAGATAGGGGACATAGCCTATCAAGACACATCCTCAGGGTAGAGCACAGAGACTCAGTGGCATCATTGACCTCAAGTGAGGAGAATGTACCTGCTGGTGGAAGAGCAGAGGCAGCAAGAGAAGCAAAGTGAGAGGGAGAGAGATTGCGGAGATTGCGGCGGAACGATACCAGAGGAGGGACGGTCCGAGATACTACAGGGAGGTGTAAGCTGAACTGAATGAAGTAGTGGTCCGAGAGGTGCAGAGGTGTTATAGTCAGGGATTACGTAGAGCAGTTGCCGGACAAGTACAAGATCCAGTACCTTGCCTGCTTTGTGAGTTGGAGGACTATGAACCAGCTGTAGATCAAAGGAATGGATGAGTGAGAGGAAGTCAGAAGAGCTTGGGTTGTCCAGATGTAGATTCATATCGCCAAGGACAAGCAAGGGGCAGTCGTGCTCAGGAATGGATGAGAGCAGTGTATCAAACTCGTCTAAGAAGTCTCCTAGTTGGCCAGGAGGGCGATACATGACAACCAGGTAGATTTTGACAGGTGCTGTCACCAGTGTGGCATGGTATTCAAAGGAGTTGTATGTAGCTGTGGGTCTCAGTGGGTACCAGTTGTTGGAGATGAGCAGGCCTGTCCCACCGCCCCGTCCAGCCGGACGAGAGGTGTGGGAGAAAGTGTGGTTGACAGAAAGTGCCGCTGGGGTTGCATTGTTTCCAGGTTTGATCCATGTTTCGGTGAGGGCCAGGACGTCTAAGGCTAAGTCTTTAGCATAGGCAGAGATGAAGTCCGCTTTGTTGACGGCCGACTGACAATTCCAGAGTCCTATTGAGAGTGCAGAGCGATTCTCTGAGTGTTGTGGGCTGGAAAAGTACAGCCAATAAGCAGCATCCCCTGCAAACTTGTATTAGTGAGGAACATTAGTGAGGTGGTGAGGGAGATGTTTAAGAATCTCTCTGATTCTGTGCAATTGAATCTGACATGTCCACCTGTTCATGCTCAGTTGATATTTTGTCATCAGTTAGAATGGGTGCAGCAGATGTCTGCAGTGCTCTATTGTTATCCAGTGCTACATACTGTGGGAAACATTTTAATTGTTTCATGATTAACTACGATTATGGGAGAAATTCATTGTATATTAAGTGTGTGATTATTAAGGGTGAAACAGTGTAGTATGTCATCTCTAATGTAAAATCAATTTTGAGTGGCAAACCAGTGTTTTAATGACAATACAAAGTGACATGTAACAGAGGGTTTATGTGATTCTCAAAAAATGTTTGTGTGTCTAGGCAGTATGGGTCCTCTCTCTGTTGAAGGTCAGCCCACAGGCGCAGAGCAGTTTTAGCTGCCATAAACAGTCTTCTGACATCCTTCAGTCTCTCCCCAGCCAGGTTGGGGTTTGGGGTGTCATGAAGCAAAGGCCATTTGGAGCCTATTTGGTCTAGGGGTTATAAGGGCAAAACTACACCTGTGTCTGTATTGACAGAGAGAACACTTATTGTTTTATTGATCAAGTAGACAAAGTCATTCCCTTTTAAGGAAATGTTATTTGTGCCCATGTTATCTGAGTATAAAAGGTTTTGTGCAACAATGCCCTGGCAGACAGTGAGGTCTCCGGGCGCTCGTTAATAAAGTTCCTTCATATTGCTTTCATCCATCAAATCATCTTGAGACACTGACTTTTTTCTCAACCTGGTAAAAAATTCCTACGACTATACTCATAATCTCCTCCTGGGCTGTCTGACAAAGATGGTTGGTCCCAAATTATTCTAGTAGTTTCCATGTCACTGCATGACCATCTGCACTGATTGGTTGGTGTGTAGGTACAGAGTGAGTGTTGATGACCATGACCAGATCGGTCTGTGCAGTTATTGTTGATCACAACAGGTTCTGTCTGTGCCATAGGAGTGAGAGGCAGCAGTGGTCAGCTAGAACTTTGGCCCTCTAGCCATCTGAGGTTTGTAGTACTGGCATGGAGACTATTTGCTCTGCAAGTCCAAAAAGGTTGAAATTGTCTATAAAGTTTATTCCAAGGGAAAATAAAACATACCTTTGCAAGCCATTTATACTGAATTGTCAGGGAACGGCAGAACCTCCCTGTGCTGGAAGGGAGCCACTGATAAAAGAAAGGCATCTAACAATTCTTATTGTAGAAGTCTGTGTTAGTAATATTTTAGCTTCAACACATAAAAATAGTCTTGTTTTCGCCAACTGGATTAGTCCTTTCCAAGTAAAGCTTCTAACACACTGTGGCACTGAGCCACCTGGTCAGGATTTGTTTTTGCTTCAAATTTCTACACCCCCGACATACCCCCAATTAATTTTCACAATGTAGGTTAGAAATTAGAAATTAGTTTGACTAACTTTTCTATTGCTTGTTTAAAAAATAGCTAGGAGCAGGTCGGAGCATTCTTAAATAAAATTAGTGAGCCTCAGCAGCAGCAGGAATGAGGTGCACTTTTCTGTGTCCACTGTGTCCAGGAATTTTTTGCCTCAAATGGCTTTACAAAGCAACCACTTGTAAAGCAATATTTAGTTTAAAGGTCCACTGTAAAAAAGTTTCTCCTGTTCAGAGGTAACTTACATCATCCTTCATCCTTCATGTGTCCAGCCCTGCACACATGCGCCTCACCACAGTCTAGGAGCGTGCTAGACAGCGTGATATAGTATAGAGTGAGCTAAAACCCCAGGATGCAGATTTTCTTCACCAGCACTAGCAAGTGTCAGGAGTGATGTTTACCAGCGGATTTATGCAGTTATCCACCATCTGGCTTCTGTTACACAATCAAGACACCTTAGCAAAGGTGTTCAAGGTTAGAGGCAAGTAGCTCTGAGAGAATGTGTGTGTGGGGTGTCCAGCTCTCTCATGTCAAACACCCTTCATCCATGGCCATGAAAACATCTGCCTACTCTCAGGGCTCACTAAGCTAGCACATGGTAGTCCTCACCAATAATACCTTTTATGGGACAAATATTATGTTGTTTTTGAGGAACTTGGGCGGGTTTACTTTGTTTTCGAGGAAAGTTTAATCATTAATTGTGTGACACTATCTATTTGTAAACTGTTTACAAGACACTGTTGCTGAAAATGTTTATTTTTTAAATAACTTTGAATTTTAACACTACAAAAAAACGGATAACAATTTTGGACAATATTGTACAGACACCATATTAGACATCAAAGGAGCAGAGGGGCCAAGGGCATTCAGGACATTCTGTACTGGAATGTAATGATAAATGTAAGAATTTAACATGTAACAATTTGCTCACCTGGATACCTGTACATATGCATAATAATAAGCTTTGTATTACAAAGTTATAAGCTACTGAAAACTGACATTCCCTGCACACAGAGTGAGCAAAAGCCAAATGTGTTTTTATAATTTTTGTTGTTGGTGTGCAGTTGGTACTTAATTAAATGTATAGGTTGTAAAGAGTGTAAACAGTTTTGTAAAATATTTTTGTAAAGAATGCAGAAAGGGCCTTTGCGAGTAATTTTTGATGTTTTACTAGTTGATTGGGAGGTTTTGTGTTGTTTTGTAAGTTTTGCAGATAGACAAAAGTTTCAAAAAGGGCAGATTTTGCAAATTCCATCCAGCAGAGTGCAGTATAACATGAAAGACCATGATGGATAAACATTTTATCTTACCAGTTATTTTGCATGCATATATGTAATTTGCAGAATTACAGTATATGTCTAATAATTCAATGTAAGTCACTTAATTATGATTACACTAGGTAGTTTGTACCTGATAGACCTGTACCTGTTACCACTGTTTTAGACAGAGAAGACACAAAGAGTAGGGGTGTACAGATTAAAAGGCTTATAGGTCTCAAATTTATTCACTTTCTCCCTGTCACCTTTCCTCTAATATGTTATCTTGATTACCCCTCTTGTCAATAACGTTTTTTGGTAAATAATCTGTTGTAAAAATTAAAGACTCTTTTTAAAATATCATCCATATTATTTAAAATAACCCCCTCTTCATATTTTAAACTTCTTAACTCTTCAGCTCTTTGTCTACTTTTTTCAAGATCAACAAAATATCTGGTGCACCTCTCCCAACCATATAATTTCCTCTGCTTCTTATCATTGCCCCTTTACATTTATTCTCATGTATTTTCTTTATGGTATGGTATGGTACAAACTCTCCATCTCCATTCTAGAAGAAGTATTCTTTAAAACCTCTGTGTTAAAATGCTATAACCCTGGTCCCCTGTCCATGTCATTAAAATCCATTTGTAAAATGACATAATTATGATCACTAAAACTGCACCTTTTATAATATAATCTTTTTACATAATGATAAAACTTTCTTTTTCATCAAAATGAAATAAATTCAGCTTTGTTTGATTTTGTGTTTTTGTACTAAATTGACTTTGATTTTGACTTTTGTACTCAATTGACTTTTTCTCAATTTGTACTCTGCTGTACTGCCTTTTACCTCCATTTCATTCTCTCCGTGCGTCAATGAATTCATAATTGTTCATCTTGACTTATCCCCCTTTCATAATTCGGAAAGGGCTATAAGTCAAGATGGCGGCGCGCATAGTCGCAGCGTCCGAAAGCTTTCACTCTCTGTGCTTTTTAAACTTATTTCTACGTTTATGTTTGTTTTTTTGTTGTCAGTTGTTGATTTAGTCGAAAGCATCAGCACTACACCCAGCACAAGCTTCTTGCCATAGGATTATTATATGAACAAGGAGTCACAAGCAACTTTGTGCACCTTAACAACATACCGGAGGAAATCGCTAGACCACCGGGCTCTCCTTGGATTGTTATCAGCTCCAACAAGCGTCGAAGACAGAGAAGTTTTCAGAAGCAGAGGCAGGGCTGCCGATCGGGAATATTTACAAGGCTGAAGACCACTACCCAGCTTGTTACTCACAAACTTTCCGCTAACGATAACACTTTCCGCTGTTATCGTTACCTTAGTCTACACACCACCAGATGCTAATGCTAAGTCTGCTTTAGACATTTTGCATAGCACTATCAGTAAAACAACAGAGCAAACACCCTGATGCCGTCTATATATTTACCGGTGACTTTAACCTTGTTGATCTTAAGCTGGCCCTACCAAATTTCACTCAACACATCGAATGCACCACTAGAGGAGTTAAAACGCTTGACAAAGCCTATTCTAACATCAGCAAAGGCTTTAGGTCCACACCGTTAACTCGTTTAGGCCGTTCAGATCACTCCATACTACTCACCCCGGCATATACCCCCCTCAGAAGAAAAACTCAAATAACCTCAAAGACTGTATGAATCTGGCCTAGGGAAGCCACATCACAGCTACAGGACTGCTTCGAAAGAACCAACTGGGACATATTCGAGGATGAGGATCTGGAGACTTTCACCACCACGGTGCTCCGACAACACCTGCATCGACAACGTCACAACCAGCAAAATAATCCGGACGTTCTCCAACCAGAAGCCCTGGTGCACAGGGGTGGTCTGCACTCTCCTCAGAGAACGTAATGCCGCCTTCAGGACCGGTGACCAGGCACTCTACAGCATCGCAAGAGCCAGACTGAAGAGAGGCATCACAGAGGTAAAAACTGCTCATAAGAGGTGAATTGAGGACCACTTCAACAACAACCCATGGAGGGCGTCCAGCAGATTACCAACCACAGAGGCAGCAGGAACACCACTGAGGAAGGCCACACCTCACTAGCAGAACAGCTCAACTGCCTCTTCGCACGTTTTGAGGTGAACACCACCAGTGACAGGAATAACATCACACCTCCGCCCACCCACAGCAACGGCCTCAAAGTCACCATTCAGGAGGAGGTGAGAAGGACGCTCAGCAGAATCAACCCCAGAAAAGCTTCTGGGCCAGACGGGGTCACTGGAAGGGTGCTGAAAGACTGCGTGCCACAGCTCTCAGCCATCTTCACGAGGTTCTTCAACCTGTCCTCATCTAAACCCACTGTCCCGCCATGCCTAAAATCTGCTACAATAATCCCCCTGCCTTAAAAATCCACAATCACCAGCTTAAATGACTACCGCTCAGCAGCACTCACACCAGTGATCACCAAGTGCTTTGAGCGGCTGATCCAGCAGCACATTCTAGCCTCCTTCATTCCCCAGCCTGCATCAATGACTACCGCCCTGTGGCACTGACACCCATCATCATGAAGTGCTTTGAACGACTAGTCATGTCACACATCAAATCCACCCTGCCTACCAACCTGGACCCATACCAGTTCGCATACAGAGCGAAACGATCCACAGAAGATGCAATCTGCTCTGCCCTCCACCCAGCCCTAACTCACCTGGACAAGAAAGACTCATATGTGAGAATGCTGTTCATAGACTTCAGTTAAGCATTCAACACCATTATACCACAACAACTCATCTGCAAACTGGACAAACTGGGCCTCAGCACCTCCCTCTGCAACTGGCAGCTGGATTTCCTCAGCCAGAGGCCTCAAGCGGTGCGTGTGGGCAACAACGTCTCTAACAGCATCACCCTGAGCACAGGGGCTCCACAAGGCTGTGTGCTCAGTCCGCTGCTCTTCACCCTGCTGACACATGACTGCACACCAACCTACAGCTCCAACCACCTGGTGAAGTTTGCGGACGACACAACGCTGGTGGGGCTCATCACCAAGGGCGATGAGACCCACTACAGGAAAGAGGTTGAGCTGCTGACCACGTGGTGCAGAGGCAACAACCTCCTGCTAAATGTTAGCAAGACCAAGGAGGTTATTGTCAACTTCCAGAGAGGCCACACCTGTCACCATCCGCTGACCATCGACGGCGCTGCGGTAGAGAGAGTGAGCAGCACCAAGTTCCTGGGGGTGCACATCAGTGAGGACCTCTCCTGGACTACCAACACCACATCACTGGCCAAGAAAGCACAACAGCGCCTCTACTTCCTGCGCAAACTCAAGCGGGCAAGCGCCCCACCACACATCCTGACCACATTCTACAGAGGAACCATTGAAAACATCCTCTCCAGCTGCATCACTGTGTGGGGCGGTAGCTGCACTGACTACAACAGAAAAGCTCTACAACGCATCGTGAGAACAGCTGAGAGGATAGTTGGCGGACCACTCCCCTCCCTGCAAGACATCTACACCACCCGCCTCACCCGCAAAGCCATCACAATTGTCAAGGATGCAACCCACCCCGCACACTGTCTGTTCAGCCTCCTGCCATCTGGAAATAGATACAGAAGTCTCCGCTCCCACCAGGCTCACCAACAGCTTCATCCACCAGGCTGTGAGACTGCTGAACTCTCTCCCCTCCTGGCTCCCAGCCAGCGGAACCACCAGACTGGCAGGAGTATAGGAAGACACACACCCCCCCACACACACACACACTCACACACACACACACTCACCAACATAAACACTCTGAACCAAAAAACCAAACAACACTCTGGACTGAAAATAACTATAACTACCTCTGCATTGCAAATTGCACACACCTGCTGCTATATATTCTAGTATTCTTCTTACTACTATTTATACCACTTTTTACCACTATTTATATTTAATACTACTGCTGCTAAAATCTTGTGTTGCACTAAGACAACAAACAACACTGCTAGAACACTTACTTTATGTTATGTCGTGTCTTATATATACTGTGTGTCACCTAAGTATAATGCCTTAAGCCTACTTGCACTTTTTTTTACTTAACAGTACCTTATTGTTTAAATTGTTTTTCTTGTTGTGCATCTGCACTTTATTGTTGTGAACTTCTACGCATGGGACAAGTGTGAAACGTAATTTCGATTCCTTTGTATATCGATTACTTGTGAAGAAATTGACAAATAAAACTGACTTGACTTGACTCCTTTGATCCACACCAGTTTGCATACAGAGCAAGAAGGTCTACAGAAGATGCCATTATCACCGCACTCCACAGTGCACTGTCCCACCTTGAACGCCAGGGGACCGATGTGAGGATACTCTTCGTCGACTACAGCTCTGCCTTCAACACCATCGTACCAGAAAGACTGATCACCAAACTCACCATCCTGGGATTCTCCCCATCCATCTACCAATGGATCATGGACTTTCTGACCAACCAAAAATAGGCAAACTCATCCCAACTCACACTCAGCACTGGATCTCCCCAGGGCTGCGTACTGAGCCCTCTGTTGTACCAAAGATCTTGAATACTGACTAAGATAGAGCAACATAATATGTTACTATGGGGGCAAAGTAGAACAATTCCGGTCTGCATAAAGGGGCGTGTCGCGTTGCGTCATAGAGGTCAAAGAAGTTGGTTGCTACGGTTGTAGGAGCAGCAGGAGCGGGAGCTAGAGGCACCTGTCTATGGGACGCACACGTCTCACACGTTACACACATTTGCTCACACTTTAGCCAACATTTCCTTCTTCAGCCACAGATGTCTCATTCAAGTTTTCTGAACTAAGAATACATTTTGAAAAACCCTATTAAAACGTCTCTGCTATAGCCCAGGGGTGGGGGACGTCCGACCGGATACGGCCCGGCAAAGCCTTTGATGTGGCCCGTGGAGGCAAGGCTGAGGCTATTTTTTTATTTTATTTATTTTTAATCATAAAACATATCAGCTCCCATTCCCAACCAAAATCAATATCTAATTTCTTTTTTGTTACGGAAGTTGAGTGTCACGTCATCAGGACCGCAAAAACACAACAAAATTTCAGTCATAGGCTACAGTACACGCTTAGAATGGCATCCGCAATGAGGAGACAGGTGGATAAATAATGTCCTGTTTTTCAAGCAAAACGGACCGTAGACTACTAACGTTACTTCGTTGAAGTGATGTGCAAGCCAGTTTGCCTTGGGTGTGGTGTGGAGAATCGCTGGATGTAGCCTACTGAATAAGGCCAACCTGAGACGGCATTATATTAAACATGTGAAGTTAGCAGTGTTGCAAGGCCAGCTACGCAAAGAAAAATTAAATGCACTTCAGCGATGTTTATTGCCAACAGACAGCTTTCACAAGCCCGAATTCCATCAGAGAAAACGTGGCGCCTGCCAGTTATGTGGTGAGTGAGCTAATTGAAGCTGCTTTATTCATGTTTGTGAAGGAGTGCCTACAGAACTCCTACTTGCATGAATTTATCGCGGAGAATATTCTAACCGGATAACGGTAAAGGTTACACTAATCTTTCCCATTTACATGCCCAAGGCCCTTTGAAAAAGAAAAAGTGGGCTTTTGTTTTTGTCTGTTTTACACCCATTCACCGTAGAATGATGAAAATTTAGAAAAAAAAGATTTCCGTTACATTGAATATTTTATTTGTTTAAGATTCTAGAGCATGTGCAAGACACCGAAAACTTTCGAGGTAGACCAATGATTCTGTATTTCTCGTTGTGTTACAAACGAAGTCAACAACGGGGCCTAAATTCATGAAGCGTGAGGTTATACAAAAATAGCAGGGCAGTTATCGCATAACAGTACCTACACTACCGCCAGAGGGTATTAAGTGATATTTCTTATTGCTCTCTGTCATACACGGCAATCCAGTGTTTATTCAAAGTCATTTTTTTCCGTAAACAATCCACTGCACAAATAAATTTAATACATTATGTTGATTGTGAGTATCCAAAAATTACTGTACAATCATAAAAAACGAAATGAACCTCTCCAGGGGGACATAGTCGGCGATAATATGGTGATAAGCATGGGTCTCCTCATTGACTTCCATTGTCTGCTTAGCCGTTCTGGTCTGCATAAAGGGGGATTCCTCCCCCTTGCGAAAATAGAACGCAGAAGTAAACGAACGTTGGCGTCTCTCGCTCCGCTTGAACCCTCTCCGGTTGTACTCTTTGTACACCCATGACTGCACCCCCACCCACCCCACAAACACCATCATCAGGTATGCGGATGACACAACCGTGGTTGGCCTCATCTCAGGAGGAGACGAGTCTGCAGACTGGTGGGGTGGTGCGAGGACAGTAATCTCATCTTCAACACATCCAAAACAAAAGAAATAGTCATGGACTTTCATTAAAAAAAAACAGCACTGGAGCCCCTCTGCATCAAGGGGGAATGTATGGAAAAGGTTCCAGCCTTCAAATTCCTGGGCGTGCACATCACCGAGGACCTCTCTTGGGCCACCAACACCCAACACATGGCCGAGAAGGCCCAGCAGCAACTCCACTTCCTGAGAACACTCAGGAAACACCACCTGGAGGAGAGCCTGCTGGTGTCCTTCTACCGCTGTTCTATTGAGAGCGTGATGGCCTACTGTGTCCCCACCTGGTACACCAGCTGCTCAGCAGCAGACAAGAAGGCCCTTCAGCACATCATTAACACCGCCCAAAAGATCACAAACTGTTCCCTGCTCTCTCTGCAGGATGTCTTTCACTCCCGCAGCTCCACCAGAACTGAAACCATTCTAAAAGAACCCACACACCCCGGACATCACATATTTGCACTGCGGCCCTCTGGCAAACGCTACAGGTCTATCATGTCAAGAACAAACAGATTCAAAAACGGCTTCTATCCCACTGCTATACAATCACTGAACACATTTACACACCCACACACACGGCTCATCTAAATATGAAAGACTTGACTGTTTGCTACTTTGGTGCTTCATTCTACCTCACCTGGTATTCCTATGGGCATGAATGTGCTGAATTGTATGTGTACTATGTATGTAACGCGAGGGTGTGTATTGTGGGGGTACCTCACTATGGGAGGACAGAAGAATTGGGGATGAGTGATTGTGTGTCTGCATTTTCTTAAATTATTAGCCCTATATTCTTTTTAAACGCACCTGGAGGATTGCGATCCAATTTCATTGTATTCTATGCAATGACATTAAAGTATTCAATTCAATTCAATAATTCATCATTCAAAGCCAGTATTAAAATCCCCCATGACATACATATAACCCATATCTCGAACGTGATAATGTATGGAAAATCACTCTTGCAAGTTTTAATGCAGCTGGTAGAAACTCTGAAAAGCCCCGGGGAAACTTGGAGAGTTCCACACAATTCTTGTCATTAATGAAGTCATTGGAATCCACACTGAACACTTTCAAACAGAATGTTGTTTCCACGCAGTTTTGAAATTTTTAATGCAACTCTGAAAAGCCATGGAGAAACTTGGAGAGTTCCACTGATGTCTTATACTTCCGTTATTGATGTCCTTTGAAGCGACACTGAACACTTTCAAACAGAATGTTGTTTACACCCAATTTCGAACATGTGAGGCAACTCGTGCTTGAAATTTGAGCGTGCGTGTGTGCATGAGTGTTTGGATGCATGAGTGCGAGTTGGTGAGTTTTGTGCTGTTTCTTACCGTCTTTTGTTTTGTTCATTTTGTTGAGTTGTAATTGTTTACTGATTTCTGCATACTGACTGTTTAGGAGCAGAGACAGGGAATTGGGTCCTGGCTCCTCCTGGTGGCACTTCCCCCTTAAGTTGTGTGGCTTTCTTTAGTTTTGTTTATTTCATTTTCTTTGGATTTGTGGTGTAAAATAGACTGAATCCGCATGCTTCTAACTCATCTCTCAGGCTACCGTCCTGTGTGCCTAAGGGTTTAGCTTGGTTCCAATTTAGTGAAGAGGTTGGTTGGGTTAGTTCTGCAGTAACCATATCGAAAATTGCTTCACGTCCCCTTGGCCTCGTCACAAATGCATAGCCGAATCATTAGCTAGTCAGGTTGCTAGGCCTATCTGGGAAAGTAAAAAAACGTTGGGAAGGAAAAATGAATGGGGATTTATAGCCATTTGTCCCCTTTTCAAATGATCACTTTTCCTCCCCCTTTTATTCAAATTGGTTTAAAATTTCAGTGTCCGCCTGTCTCTGGCCTACGGTGCACTGTGTGGAGCGACGTGTTGCAGAGACCTTCCCTGGCCAAACTCAGTCTGTGAAGTTCCTACTGACATGGAACTTGTATGCCCTGCTTCGTCCCGGCACACCATTCAACATCAGTCGGAGCCAGGCAAGGGCCCTGCCAAGAACCTAAATCGATACCTCCAACAGGCCTGGAAAGAGATGGGCCTCAAAGGTAAGCCCACCTTCACAGGCGTGAGGACAGCAGTCTTGTTATATGCAAAAAATGGCCACACACCTGAGGTGTGGAAAACAATGACGAAATACATGCACAAGTACGGCTGACAAATACTATGCCCTCTCCCTGGACCATAAACAATCCAAGGAGATAAGGCAAATATTTGAAGCTGTGACGGCAGGCATAAAGTCCCCAGAAGAGACCCCCAGGAAGAGGAAACAGAAGACTCCCCGCAAGTCTGACACAAGTGACAGCGATGGCAGCATCCAAAGCCCTGAAAAGGTGCCATAGGCCGACCCTGGCAGCTCATCCCCAGAGGAGGAGGAGGAGGAGGAAGAGAAAGAGGTGGAAGAGAAAGAAGAGGAGAAATTCAAAGAGTCGGACCAATCTGACTCAGAGAAGGTGGAAGAGGTAAGGTTATATGTGCATACCATACTTCCCACATATCCCACGTATAGGCAGGCACCCTCTCATGTTGTTGTACTTTGTTCCTTTTTCCTCAGCCTCCAAAAAAGGTACTACGGGTCCAGATCAGCCCACTGAAGATGAGCAGCCAACACCGCTCTGCTAAAGCACTCTGGAGGTTACATGTGCATACCATACTTCCCACATATCCCACGTATAGGCAGGCACCCTTTCAAGTTGTTGTACTTTGTTCCTTTCTCCTCAGCCTCCAAAAGGCTACAAACAGGGCCAGACGCTACATGCAGAGGAAGGGGCATCAACCACTGGCCCGCCGTAGCCTCACCATGCACAAAACCCATAAAGTTACCCCCACAAAAAGCAAGGCAAAAGCATCTGAGGGAGTTGAAGAGAAAGCAATACTGGGGTCCGAAAAGGAGACAGTTCCGGGGTCCGCCGAAGAGGCAGTACCGGGGTCCAAAGAGGAGGCAGTCATGGTGTTTGATGAAGACGTAGTCCTGGGGTCCGAAGAGGACACAGTCACGGGGTAAGAAGAGGAGGCAACCCAGAGCGACTCCCCATCACCTGATTCCCATGGATTGGAGGAAGTTTAAAATAATATTAATACTGTTTGAGGTGTGTGTGTGTGTTGATTGCAGTGTTTGTTTTAGTAGTTAGAAGAGTGAAGTGTGTTGTTTGTGTTCTTAATAAATGTTTGTGCACTTCTTAATCGTTTCTTATGTGTACTTACCTTTTGTGAGCAATTTTTGCATGGCAAATGTCCCTTGTAACCCAGGGTGCACTTGCCATGCAAGAATTGTATTGATTCCTAGGGTTAAAAAAACTCCAAGTCCTAAAAACCAGGGACATTTGCCATTGACCCATGCAATTCAGTAATTCTTCCCCTGGACATTTGCAATGAATTGCCATTTGGGAATAATTCTTACATTGCAAATGTCACTTGCAATAGCAAGCCAACACAAAAAAAACTGTCCAACGTCCAACATCCAAGTCCAACGTCCCCAACATTTGGCAATTGAAAACCAAGGGACATTTCAATTGGCAACAGAAGGGACACACTGAGTGCATTTGCATGAGCCCAATCTAAGGGACATTTGGGAACAACAAATCCCAGGGACATTTGCAATGCATTTGCCATTTGGGATCAACCCGTGCATTGGAAATGTCTCTTGGATTTCAAGGGACATTTGCCATCGTTACACACACTTGGCTCAAAGTATGAATAACATAGGGGAGATCCACACGTAAGTATAATAAAGTTAGAATGTTTATTAAAGTAAGAAATAAATATCAGTGTAGTGGTGAGAAAGTAAAATGTCTAGGGTATGAAACAAGCAGAACAAAACCTCGACGTGGAGCGGAGAGGGAGCTCCCCCATCCCTGGGAACAGAGCCTTGTTATGGGCAGGTCAATCAGGCCCAACTTCCAACACCTGCGCGCGTTCAGCCACCCAGTCACCTAAACAGACAGAGTTGTAAAAAGGGGCGGGGCTGGCGCACACCAAAGCGAGGGCCTCTTTCTCAATGGTGGAGTAGTTATACTGATGCTTATTAAATTTGCTCGAAAAATAACACATTGGTCTATCTATACCATTGTCATCAGACTGCAAGAGCACAGCCCCGCCCCCAACCTGGCTGGCATCCACCTGGATGTGACAGGACAGACCTGCCCTTGTCCCACAACCTTCCCCAAGTAAACGACTGTCGCATGGGCAAATTTACACTTGGCCAGATTTACGGTTAGCTTAGCCTGAACCAAACGCTGGAATAACGCACGTATACGAGCAAGGTGTTCGTCCCAAGTATCACTAAAGGACACCACATCGTCCAGGTATGAACAAAATGAACATTTCTTATTGTACGCTTAAAAGGAAGAACTTTTTTTTTTTCATTCCCTACCAAAATTCGCCACGAATTCCCATTCGAATCCCGGAGAGCTCCCACATGTTACACACACTTGGCTTAAAGCATAAATAACATAGGGGAGATCCACACACAATGTTTTACAATGTTTATTAAAGTAAGAAATAAATGTCAGTGTAGTGGTGAGAAAGCAAAATGTCATGCAATGTATGTCAAGGGTATGAAACAAACAGAACAAAATGTCGACGTGGAGCGGAGAGGGAGCTCCCCCATCCCTGGGAACAGAGCCTTGTTATGGGCAGGTCAATCAGGCCCTATGATTCCCAGGTTCCTGTTTGGCCCTATGATTCCCAAATGGCTCTCTGGCCTCAAGTACATGCTCAGGACATGGGTTCCCCACCCTCTCAATTGGCCCATATATTCCCAATTGGCACTCTGGTCCTTGGTCAATATTAAATGGTCATTTGAGCCGGATGAAAAGTGCCAAAAAAATTTAGAATCAACAAATCCCAGGATCATTAGGAATGCATTTGCCATTTGGAGATAATCCTTGCATTTCAAATGTCCATCAGAATATTCAATCCATTTGACATCTCTCAAACAACTTGAAACTCACCGTCGTTCCTCAACGGTCAACCCCTTCAAAAAAGGGTCTGAAGGGACCTTCCCACGGCTAACTCTGTCAGGGAGCATGCGAGCGACATGAGACCTGAACACTTAATACCACCATCACCCTCTAGTTGATATAGTCTGAGTCTGAGACGAGTCCTCGGGACCTTTCAGTGTATTTTGGAGGAATTTGTGACATTTGGGATTAAAAGGGACAAATGGAATGCATCTGCAGTAGGCTCCAGCAAGCTGATGATAGGATATGTCATTCAGGGCTATGTGGCGGTAACGTGGGTGTCTGGTTCGACCTTGGGCGTGGGAGAAGGGACATTTAGGAAAACCTGCATGGCAAATGTCCCGAGCCAACACAAAAAAAACTCCCAGGCCTAGCCTGGGCCCACCCATACTTCCTGTGACACTACATAAAATTTCACGATGTTCCCTCCCCCCGGCACAACGGAGGCGGGTGTAACGCGATGACGCAGCAGTTCTGCAAAAGGAAACCATACTGGCTTTCAAACATGGCATGTACCGAGCAGCAACAGTCGTTCGACTATGCTGTAGCAGCTGTTTTGAGAGATTATCATGGCAGGTTTTCTTTGAAAACGGAGCAGAAGTTAGCTCTTCAAACATACGTCATCGTATGCTTGAATGGCCCAAAATCAAGGGACATTTGGCATTGCTGAATCCCAGGGACATTTGGAATGCAATGCCCCGGGCTTCTTGGGCATTTGGGTGCAGCAGCGAATTTAGAGACATCCAGTTTTACCTTGCTTTTGGGTAAGGGAACAAGCTGTTTCCTAAATGGAAGGACTGTTCCAGAGTGTCCACAATGGAACACCAACGCCACCATGTGGTTTGGCCTTTATTGCAGATCTTGCCCAAATGGAACAATTTTTCCTAAAAAGTATCCTCAAATGGAATGTGTTCCCTTTTGGGCAGTCAAATTGTTCAGATTTGGCACTACAGCACTACATTAGAGAACAATTCCCTCACACTATAGAAACACGTGCTTGAAACATTTTCGAACCTTCGAAATTTTCGGGACCTTTCGCGTGTTAGGCGAACGTGATCACCACTACACTATGGAACACGTTCTTTATTTTTTTAATGCAACTCTAAAAAAAAGTTCCACTGATGTCTCATACTTCCGTTATTTATGCCCTTTCAATCGAAACTGAACATTAGAGGCAACTCGTGCTTGAAATTCTTAATGCAACTCAGAAATGCCCTGGCGAAACTTGGAGAGTTCCACTGATGTCTTCTACTTATTATTATGTTATTTATTCCTTTTCACCCAGTTTCGAACTGGGGACCTTTCGCGCATTAGGTAAACGTGATAACCACTACGCTGTGGAAACTCGTTCTTTACTTTTTCAATGCAACTCTAAAAAAAAGTTTCTTCACTTTCGCGTGTAAAGCGAACGTGATAACAACTACACTATGGAAACTCGTGCTAGGTTTTTCTAATGCAACTCGGGAAAGCCCCGGAGAATTCTATGATGCGTCGTTATCGACATGCTTTGATTCGACAATGAACACTGTCAAAACGAATATTGTTTCCAACCA
>JAGFZM010000339.1:24278-35061 GCA_017657215.1 Limnothrissa miodon | reverse complement strand
GCCTCACAGCCTGTCAAAATAAGAAAGGATCACAAACACTGTCTCTGATTAGGCAAAGTCAGGCGGGGCGGGGCTGAATAGGGAATCAATGAGTGGCGGAGGCCATTTGCACCTGGGAACACAAGTGCCATTAACAACGCGCTGAAACTAAACTTTGAATGACATGGCGTGTAGTAAACAGTCCAAACTTTTCAAAATTTTCGGGAGAAAGGAAGAGAATTGATGTTTGCTACCTAATAGCCTGGCTAATAGCCTGTTTCTCCTCGCTAGTAAGGGAGATGTTATCATGAGCCGTCCAAAGCTACTTGCGTTGTTGTCAGTGCTTGAACTGTCAGTTTGCAGCTAGCCATCCTGTATTGCATAACTTGTAACTAGTTAATAGCATCCAGGCTTTGGTGTTTATGGTGTTGCAGCTGGCACACTATTTTTCATTTATGGGGTCAGGAACAATCTTGTGTTCTGTGTCAAGGTTATAACAGTTATGCATTGTTAGCTAACCATCAAAATAGTCACTGTGATTTTCATTTAACTGAGGTTAATGTTTGTGGAAACGGTGCTTCAGTTAGCCTACACAGGCATAACAAAACATAACACCTTACGCCGTCAACAGTAGGCTTTGTATCAGTTACTGATCTTAAGGTCTCGGCCACGTAACTTCAGTGAAATTTAAGCAGAGTAGGCAATCTGAACGTTCTATAGTGCCGCAAAAAGAAGGCAGAAAATCGTAACTTGCGTTAAGATGTTCTGCTTTAGTTTGTGTCTGTCTTTGGGGAGTTACGGTAAAAACAATACTATATTTTCTCCACAAAACGGCGAAACTGAGACGAGATATTTATATAGATAAAACGTGACTTTAAAAAATTAATAAATGTAAAAATTTTGGCGCACGCTGCATGCGCGCATTTCCTAAATCCTTGGACTGAGCCCAGGTTGTCCTTCAAGTCTAGCGACGTCCCTGCCTACCACGCAGGAGACCCGGGTTGGATTCCTGACTCTGGCCTGACAATATTATAGTTTATAAGTGTGGTTTTTTTGTTGTTGTTGTTTGTTTTTTGGCTTTCCAAGGGAAACCTCACATTATTTACAGTATTGTTTCTAATGGTGTCTTTTTGATTTAAGGAACTGTGCGTTCAAACTGTGTGTATTCAGTATTGCATTGGAACTTACGGAGCCCGGGGAAGCTCAAGTGTAATTTTTTTATACATCTTCGTGAGCACGTTATATAACATTGAGAGCACAATGTACTAAAACGTGACCGCGAATAATAAAACGTGCTAACATTATCAAAAATCGTGAGTGCACTGTCATTCACAATTGTGAACACAAATAAGTAAAATGTGGCCACGATAATGTAGAAAATCGTGAGCCCGATTTAATCATCAACTGCTAGGCCTAGCCTGTGTAAATTGGCCAGACTGTTATTTCGCCATGGATCTTATAAGTGTTTACCATAGTTTAGGTAAGGCACACAAAGAAATACTGGCAACCCTAGCCACCCATAGTATAATTATAAGTCAAAGCACTTTAAAAAGAATGCTGAAGGCAAGCGGTCTTTACCGCCGTGCCTATATGATTTAGGTCTCATTATAGATTTTATTTGGGACCAATTGCAAGGCCCAGGACGGTTCCATGGATATCGCTGGATGCATAAAAAATGCGAACAGAGCGGTTTGAGGGTCCGAAAGGAAGATGTGCGCATAATCCTGAGCGAGCTCGACCCTGCAGGCTCCCAGTATCCCCGCAGCCGACGCCTGAGAAGGAGACAGTACTTCTCTAGTGGACCAAATTTCATATGGCACGTAGACTCATATGATAAACTAAGCCCATATGGAATATGTATAAACGGCTGCATAGATGGCTTTAGCAGGAAGATAATTTGGCTTAGAGCTGCATATACAAATAGTGACCCGCGTATTATTGGGGGCTACTATGCAGAGGCCATAGAGAGGTTTGGTGGCTACCCAACACTGATGCGCACAGATATGGGTACAGAGAACGTGGTCCTTCGCGACATGCAAGTGTACTTGCGGCAAAATAACGGAGACAGTAGTGCCAATCAAAGAATAGAGTTGGTGGGGTATAATGAGGAGAGAAGGAATTGAGTACTACATCCAGATGTTTGGTGAACTTAGAGACGAGGGTTTTTTTTACTGGTGACTACCTTGACAAGGCACTGATCCAACTGTGTTTCATGGGACCTATTCAGGTAGGCAAAACCACAATATTTTCCAGGATGTATGTGTAGGCATAGGCCACACGTACCTGTTTTTGCGACAACATACCAACATTTGTGCTAATAGATTTTTTGTTTTGATTTTTCTCTGCTAAACTTTTTGTAGGACGAGCTGAATAGCATACAGGAAATATGGAATGTACATCGCATCCACCCTTCAACAAATCCAGGTGTTCCATCGGGAATACCTGACATCATGTATGTTGCATCGCATTTGTGGGGAGCTGAGGACCATCTCGTCCCTCTTAATGAAAACGACTTAGCCATCTGCAAAGAAAACTGCACATTCTTCAACTCCGTGCCATGCGACATCGATGTGTTTGATCTTTGCACAAGTGTCATGTATGAAAGGGGATTGCAGTTGCCCAATTGTTCACACCAAGCACTTGAGCTATACATTACTTTGAGGGACGACGTTCGTCCTCTAGTAATTAATTAAAGAACAGCTATTCTGACAAACACAATTCAAGAACACCAGTCTGTTTATTGTTGAAATTGTATCCCTACATTTAAATGCTCCACAACACAATAGGCCTACTGTATTCTGCAAAAACACAATGTTTTGATATGCCAAATATTTTTTTAAAACACAAAATGTTTTAATTTCAGATGTCTCTTTAGAACATCAATTAATAAAAACAAAAGAAAAATCTTATTTTTTAATTTGTTGTTTTTTTTGTTTAAACAAATGTAGGCTACTATTACAGTAAGTAATAAAAAATGAAACACTTCTAATTTAGAAAGAAAAGAGTGACTTGTTCTTATTCAGATGTGACTTCTGTAAGAACTACAATGGAAAAAACACAGGGCCTTCAGACTGGACTAATTAACAATGGACACTTGTAAACACACCTATTTTGCAAAACACTGCACATTGAGATGTGCCTGCTGCAAACACAAAATGTACAACACCAGCTTGATAAGCAAAAGGCATGAAATTGTATCACATTAACATAGAAAATGCCCTATATGTACCCACATATGCATAAAGATAACAAAAATGCTGAATAAAAAAATCTTGATATCTGAATAAAAAAAAGGTAAACAACGAAACAGAAAGTGATCATCAATATAATGAAAGAAACATTCCAAGAAAAACATTGACAGTTTTCTAAATTAGTTCTTAGAGGAACAACTTCAGCTCCATACTTCAAGGGCAACAACTAAATAAACAATAAAAATAAACCGCTAACTGGATTCGGCCTATCCAATAGTTAAATTTTGATCCAAGTCTAAACTATATCCATTACCCATACAGAACTTGTTAGTACACTATTGAAATCATTTCTGAGGTCTGGGTAATTGTAGTAACCCACTGGCAACTTCAAAATGCATGCGCATGTGTGAGCTTGAGGCCTACGCTGAAACTCAGATGTTTCAATGAACTCAATTTTGGATAGGATTTCCTACCAAATTCGATCCAGTGCAAAATCTCAAAAAGTTCTGTAGAGTTTGATGATCAGCCTCAACGATGTATCGCTTCAGGAAGCGCACGACTGCATGTTGTGCTGCGGTCATCTCTTCTGGGAATCGGAGAACATTTTTCACCGTCTTCGATGTTGGGTTTTTCTCATTTAAAAGCTGGTGCAGCCCTTCAATAGGAAGAGTGTCGGTTATAGTATGAACAATGGGGTGCCAGCATTTATGGATGTACTGTGGTGCTTGGATTAGACATTTGTGACCCAGTTGGGATAGTAATGGTATGAGATTGTCTTTGGTCAGAAGCTGGTAGCATTCATGCACATCCAGGATCTCAAGCAAGGCTTCAATTTCAACAGAGTCAAACTTCTCAATAGCACTGAGAAGGACTTGTTTCTCCTGATCAGACACATATTGCTGGAATCGATCCTTGCAGCTGCTGATTGTAGTTCCATACAGTACCTCCTCCAGGAATGGGACTGCTAGCTGCACTGGAAAGTATCCAGCTCGGTTCCATCCCAAAACCATGATTCTTGCCACAGCTTGCCATTCTTCAATCTGGAAATTGTGCCTTATAAAAGGCACCTTGGCAATGTTCCCCATAGTGTATCTTTCATAGAACTCGGTCCAGAACTTGGTTAGGCAGTCCCTAAACAAACCTATGCCTTCTCCTTCTTCAAGCTGACCATTAGGTAATCGCATCTTAATGTATAGCTCAGACTCTAATATATCAGGATTTTTGAATGCTTGGATCAGGTCAATAAGACAGTCAGACTGTCAGTATCCAACTCAGGAAAGGAGTCATGTCTTCCTAAGTTCTGCTGCAGTGAGTCTGCAGTAAGGTCAACATTCTCTGTTGGACGAGGAGATTCAACAGTTTCTGCAGAGTAATCTGCAGAGTAAACGGCTCCAGATTCAAAGGGTTCGGGATAGATAGAAGGTTCAGAGTTATCAGTATGCTGTTCTGTTGCTAAGACAAGAGACACTGTGACTGGGGAACCCTCGTTACTGGCCAGTGTGAACTGTCCATGCAAAACTAACATACTATCCGTGTGAACCATGTTTGTTGGAGAGTCTGTGTTGACATCATGGTCATGCCCTGGTTGTGGATTAGGCCGTCCTGTCTCAGGAGAACTTTCATGTGCTGGATATACATTAGAAGGGGTTTGAGGAGGTATTTCTGCCTCTGTTCCAGACACCCCTTCATCCTTAGTGCAGAGATAAAGTCTTAACATGCGAACTCGACTTCGGCTGTACAATTGCTCAACAGTGTTTGAAACCCCTACCTCAATCTGTGAGGACTGAATTTCAGTCCTGAAACTAGACAGTTCTTGATTGTTTTTTGATGTTCCATCAGGGAAAAACACATTTTCTGCTATAGCCCTTATTTCCCCCACTGTGACATTTTTATCCATGCTCAAATGCCTTGTTCCTCCACCTTTCATAGCCTTCACCTGCTTGTATTGCTGTCTGTTAAAGTCAAAATCCATCCAACCCAATTCTACCCTCCGCTCTTTCTTTTCTGCATTCCGGTTCCCAAGCCATCTTGGGTTTCTTGGAGGACTTGTACCTGGTTTAGCTGTTGCCAGTCTTTGGCGCCGTCATGTCAGTATGTGGTCTCTTCTTGAAGTGGTGCTTGAATTGGCTGAGTTGGACTGCTTACAAAAGGCCACTGTAGCTATTCGATCTCCTGATTTGGGAATATATTTCGCCAAGTCACCATCACTCATGAGTGGTATCACAGATGAATCAATCTGTAGAGAAGAGAACACAGAAGGTTCATAGTATTTTATTTAGTTACAATATCAGTTATAATAGCATTTAAACCAATATTGTAGCCTACAGCACAATCTGTAGAGTTTTTTAAACACAAATGCCCCCATTCCATGCTATATAAAATCTATAACAAAAAGCAAATAAGTGTACTTTAACGTTCATGGACTGCTACATTTAACATTCCATCTTAATTTTTTATACATCCTCTCTTCTGATTTTCAGTGAGATCATCACCTTCATCTATGTCCTCAAATTTGATGAACTGCAGCCTAAGTTATAAAACTTCCACTTTTTCGTTAAGATAAAATAATAATTTCAATTATAGGCCTACTTTAAAAAAAAAAAAAACGGCAGTGTGCAATTACTATTAGCAGTGCAAATGGATGTTGGGCTTGGTGTAGGCTATGGATGGACGCAAGGCTGCAGTATACAGATCTGTCTATAGCAGATCAACAAATTAATAGCCTGCACTAGGCAATTGAACAACGGAAAACGCACTCCATATTCCGAATATTATTCGACTAAAACTTTAGACCTTTTATCGTGGCAAGTGGTAGTAACGTTACTCCCAGTTCATCTGCAGGTTCAACTAGAATCTAAGTCGAAAGAACGAAAATGTAGGCCTACAAAACGAAATAGCTGTAACGTTACATTTAGACCTACTTACGTCGCCTGTAAAACATACTTTTATTAGCCTATTTCAGTAGCCACGCTAATAGGGTTCGGGCACACACCTTTTTGCCGCCATGTTGGCAGCGCTCCGAACGTAATATCCATTCATTCAGATGCAGAAGACAAAAAGCAGAAATATAATATTAGCGATTATTTTCCTCTTGCGATCGTGGGTTGCGCTGTTACACACCACTATACAGCAACATACGACCAAGACGGCAAAAACTAAGCAACAACAACAACAAACTAATAGGCGGGAGTAAATCCATAGCAATCCATAGTAAACTAAGGAGTTAGGCTGCCAATATGGCGGTGCCCGCAAAGGTTTTTACGTCATGATCCCGAGCCCTATATGGGACATCAAACTAAAGTCATAGCCAACATTGCCTATGCCTACCTTTTCATTTTCCAGCTTATTGATCGATTCTTCGCTGACTCCTCTCATGTTGAGAAAGTCTCGGAGGCTACCATCTGCTGTCTGATCCTTTACTGCCATCAGCGGCCTTCCATGTAACGACAGTAGTCATAGGCCTAGTACGGTTTGTTGCGTCGCCTCGTGCAAGTGGGAAAGTGAAGGGAAGGAAGCATGATTTGCTTGAAATGTGCGCTCAATTAGGTAAAAAAAAAAAAAGTAGGCTACTCGATTAAGTACATTGAGAGCTCATTTTTAAAATAACAAACTCACGAATATTTAAACTGAGCTATCGATTTAATAAAACGAGAGTTTTATTTAATAAAAATCTGTGCACGTTTCATACAAATCGTGCTCACCTTTTTTTTACTAAATCGTGCACCCATTTTGTGACAAATTAAAACGTACGGTCATTTTAGAAAAATGAGGGCACAGTTTCATAAAGTGAGCACACAAATTTGTAAAAAATGGGCACAGTTTAGGAAAACGATTGTCCGTTCTAATAAAATGAGTACGCTCTACTTAAATGAGTGCTCAAATTAGTAAAATGAGAGCACGGTTTTCTTAATTGACAGCACGTTTCTTTGATGCCGCAAAAAAAAACATTCCTTTGAGCTTCCCCGGGCTCCGTAGGAACTCCTCATTATCTGGAATTAGTTTTTAATTATGACTAAAGTTGGGACAATGTATGTATACTAATAGTATTAGTTTTTTTTTTTTTTAATTACAGGTTTACAAATAGCAAAGTTAACACTTGCAGCTTGTAAACAGTGTGAGTCAGTCTAAGTCAATATGTGGGCATTGACACTGGGCCTCAATTTTTCATACTATGTAACTCACCTTTTACTTTTTTTTTTTTTTTTAGGAACTCTCACAGTCCCATAGGCCTCTCCTCCACTTTATACTCCAATGAATTATATTTGTGATTTGGAAACAAAGCCTCAAACTGTTGCTTAGCTAAAAAAAACATAATTAGGGAACTATGTTATGTCTGATCGACAGGTAATTGCACAGACACCATCACACCACACTCAATCTGGAAGACATACCTGCAGCCATGTGTCATCTGTGGTCGACGGCACTCCCAATAGTTCCCTCAGGCTTTCACCTGTGAGACTGGTGAGGTGTGTGATGACTAAGGTTATGGTTGGTGGGTTTTGATTATTATTAATCCAAAGCAAACACAGACACAACACCATCACACACCATAAACACAAAATTACCTTGGTTGCTCAATGGAACTACTTTAGCCTCTCTGATTGGTGGATCTGAGTTATAAAAATGTGTTTTGGTTTCTAAATAAAAATCAGAATACACGTATGTCTCATAAGGACACACAGTAAAAGGCCAAAACATAGAAGGTAAGATGGTTTACAGTGCTAGTTTTTCTGTTTTAATTTCTATGTTATATTTTAATATTCTGAAATAAACTTACTAGAGTTACTATCTCTTTTTCTCTCTCTGACTGTGTATGTATGTGTGTACTCTATGCAGTGAGTATCAGAGCTGACCATGAAGTTCTCTCAAGTTGTCTTTTTACTCCTCATTTCTGGGCTCATAAAGGTGCATTTACTTTATGTGTTTGGATTCCATCATTTGTATTGGCTATTACATTACTCTAGATTAATAATATTGCCGGTTTTGTTGTTGTTTTGCATGTAATAGAAAATGTGTGGTGTTTTTTTTTTTTTTTTTTTTTTACTTTTGTAGTTATTTTTTTCTACTCTCAAAATGCAGTCATTGACATTTTTTATGCTTTACTCCCATTCCTTTTTTTTGCTTTACACCCAATTCTCCCATCTTGTTCTTCCAGATGGCAAGTGTGGCTGGTGAGAGCAGTGAGGAGGTAAGAGTGTCCCATTAATACTCAGATGCATATTCATGTTAAGGCTTGTGAAAGCCTAAAGGCATCACACTGACTAAATTAAACCAAGGCTTTGAAGGTGTGTGTGTGTGTGTGTGTGTGTGTGTGTTCTGGGCAAGGCTTTGAACCGGTTCAGAAAACAAAAACCAGAAACTTCAGATTTTTTGCTAGGATCAGAAATGAAACCAGAAACTTTTCATGTTTTTATGTTCCGGATCAGAATCGTTTACCGAAAATAATGGTAACCGGTTAATAAAGGTTATTTTTTGTTCTTTGATTTCTAAGCTCAACATGATTAGTGATGCTCACTTATGGTAGTTCAATCCACAGAAGAAATGATAGAGACGCTCTCCTGATTATTCAAACTTGTTCAAACATTAAAAATTATTTGCTTGAACATGTTCTGTCTTCTTGGCACTGGACTAGTAAATTGACTCATGTGATATGACCAGATGGAACAAAAACGGCAATGCTGCTTTGCGATTGTTGGACTTTTATTGTTGTTGTAATATATAAGTTGTAGTTGTTCAGTCTTCCACATTCATGAAAGGTTTGGTATGAATGCTTCATGTGCAGTTCATGACAGCTGCTATGAATGTGTTATGAATGCACCCGTCAAGTAAAATGTTACCAAAAATGCACTGTGATTGTGTTTTGCTTTATGAAAAAAAAATCCAGTTACCAACTGCCATCAAACAAAGAAAGAAACATGGCATAGTTCTAATCATACAAATAGCAAAGTTAACACTTGCAGCCTGTAAACAGTGTGAGTCGCTCTACATGTATGTGGCCATTAACACTGGGACATAATTTTCAAGCTACATTTACATTTAAGCCTTTAGAAGACGCTTTTATCCAAAGTGACTTACAAAAGAGAATAACAATCAAGCTACACAGAAGAAACCTTAAAGATTGTAGCGCTAGGAGATAGTAGTGCATCAGAAGAGGCAAGTGCAGTGCAGTGAAAGTTGCTAGGACAGAAGGTGCTCACTGAATGACACTGAGTGCTCACAGAGAAACTATCCAACTTGCCTTTTACTCTCTTTCTTTTTCAGGAACTCTCACAGTCCATCAGGCCTCTCATCTACTCTATCCTCTCTCAGCTCTCTTCCTCATCTGCTCCCCAGCCCCCATCAAGGCCTGTTAAAGCCAGTAAACCAGCGGCATCTGCCAGTAAGCCAGTGGCATGTGCAAGCAAACCAGTGGCTCCTGCCAGTAAGCCAGTGGTTTCACTTACTCTTCCAAATCACCCTATCTATTTGGTCCCCCAAAACCCCGCCCCTCTCCCAGTAGCCAATCAGATTCCACTGGCCTTCCCTCCTGTGGCCAATCAGGTTCCACAAGGTTTCCCTCTTCTGGCCAATCAAATACCTTTAGGCAATCCTCCTGTTGTCAATAGGAACCCTTTTGTTCCCGTGGCCAATCAGAATCCTTTGGGTCTTCCTCCTATGGCCAATCTGCATCCTCTGGGTTTCCCTCCTGTGGTCAATCAGGTTCCACAAGGTTTCCCTCTTCTGGCCAATCAAATACCTTTAGGCAATCCTCCTGTTGTCAATAGGAACCCTATTGCTCCCAAGGCCAATCAGAATCCATTTGGTCCTCCTCCTATGGCCAGTCTGCATCCTCTGGGCTTCCCTTCTGTGACCAATCAAAATCCTTTAGGATTCCCTCCTGTGGTCTTACCTATACAGAGTTCTCCAGTAATGCTTGCTCCTAACGATAGGTTCCCGGGTGTTAATGCAGCTGAAATTGGGAATGTCCCGCTTGGCCGTGAGTTCCAAATCCCGCCAGTTGTTGTCCCCCCCCTACCTCCCCAGGTGTCACCATTTCAGATCAATCCGGCCAATCCCCTGTCTCCATCACTATCCTCAGGAGTTCAGCTTCCTGGTTCTCAACTAAATAAACACAACGTTATAGTGCTACAAGAACAGGAGGTGCCAGGACAACCAGTGAGTACTCTGTGCGTGCGTGTGTGTGTGTGTGTGTGTGGGGGGGGGGGGGGGGGGTTGTCTTCTTTGATATATTTTAAGATGCTTCTAGATAGATAGATATATAGATACTTTATTGATCCCCAAGGGAAAATTCAAGGTCCCTGCTGCTTAAAAAATCACACTAGAACTAGAACTAGAACACACACTAGAACTGTAAACAAGAACCACACAAACAGTAGATTAATCTTTCTGAGTGCTGGGTGTGCACACTCTGATCAGAGAGGAGGGAGAGACAGGAGGAGACTTCTCAGCTCTGTTGTCAGCCCACTCTCCCTCTCCAGCCAGGGTGGCTTCCTCTTTATTGTAAGCTTTGCATGCAGCACAGAGGAGTGACAGAAGTGTGAAACTCGTTCTTAGACAGAATGTGCTATCTATCAGTTTCAGTTCCCCTCTCTAAGTGTGATATACAAACATAC
>JAGFZM010000339.1:1145-24268 GCA_017657215.1 Limnothrissa miodon | reverse complement strand
GTACAGTTTGCAACCTTAGTTTGCAGCAGCAACAGGTTTCAGAGTACAAAAGATACATAGATAATTAGTTTTCCCTTAACAAGCTTCCAGGTTCTCAACCAACCAACCAGAGAGAACCAGTGTGTGTGTTTATTCATTTCAACTGAATTTATACACCTTTCACAGGTGTATAAATTCACTACCCCCTGGAAGCTACTGTTTTCCTAAAACTTTCTTTTGACAAAAAAAAAAAAAAAAACATTTATTAATGGTACTTAATTATCAGTCCACTGAACAAACTGACCAATCCCAGGCCTAGTAAGTGCTCGTCTGGGAAGTTCATAAGTAACAAAAAAGGAAGTTCTTAAGAAATGACACTCATCTTAAGAAAATGTTTCAGAAATGATAAGGGAAATGATAAGATGCACATAAGATGAAACTTATTTTTTTTCTCAAGAATTTGATCTCTCTGAAATCTTGTTATTGGTATTGTTATGTGTGTGTAACTTTATTATTTTTTGCCTAATTGAATGACTGGTGAATTGACTAATTTGTATTGCAGAATGCTGCCTTTCTCCCTTCAGTAATTTTGGTAAGCAGAGACACTACTATCTGAGCACCTATTAAAGCCACATAAATTGACTGATTATATCAGGACTCAAATGTGTATGTGACCATGTGTATTGTCCCTCAGGGCTCTCCGTACCAACCCCAGTTTCACCCACCCCTTACACAGGAGATGCCCACAGAGATCGATCCTCACCAGCTAGTTATGCCTGACTCTCATCTGGTATGTTCTAAAATGGGATTGATTCCTGTTTATAATGTAGATTAGCTTTTGGCTGTTTCTGGTACAGTATAGACTGGGGCACCTGTGGCGTACTGGTTAGGGCTTTGGACCCGCCGGTTCGATCCCTAACTAGTGGACCATGGCTGAGTCACACTTGAGCAAGGCCCCTTAGCCAATTGGCCTGGGTTTGTGTGTGCTTTATCTCACTGTGGTTTTCACTGTTTTCTGTGTGTGATTCACTAATTCATGACTGAGTCAAATGCAGAGACTAAATTCCTTGCATGTACACTTGGCCAAGATAATTCTAGAGACCTCAGACCTCAGAGATCTGAAGCTCTGAAATCCATAGGTATGACAAAAGCACATCATTCACCACTAATGTAATTTATTTCCAATCACCACCCACCAGCGGCCATTGCAGGTTATTGATGGTAAGCACGAGGTAGGAAAGGCTTGCATGTTAACATCTTTCTTTCTTTCTTTCCCTATTTTCTTTCTATCTTTCTTTCTTCAGACACAGAAAGAGGCTCCTCCTGAGAAAAAGCCACAGACTGCTGAAACACCAGAGGGCAGTGCTGTGAGACAAGACGACCTAAAGTGATGTCCTCCATCGCTTTCAGCACTGCCTTGCTAATGTGTTGTTTTGGAAGTCTTTCTTTTTATTCTGATGTTAGTATTTTGATATTATCTTGATTTTAGTCTCAGATAATGTCTCCTTTTAAAGCTTTAGTTCAGTTTCAGAACAAGTTGCTCATAGTCAACAAGAAGTCACACAGAGTAGCATGTGGCTTTGTATTCTTTGGTATTAAATGCTATATCCTTAATGTGTTAGTCAGATAGTCAATATCAACTAATTTGCTCATTGAACAATGTATGTTTTTCTTGATTCTAAAGAATGAACGGTAACACTTTACTTGACGGGTGCATTCATAATACATTCATGGAAAAAAGTTTGGTATGAATGTCTCATGAAACACTTATGAATGCTTCATGTGCAGTTTATGAAAGCTGCTATGAATGTCTTATGAAGGAACCCGTGAAGTAAAGTGTTACCGAATTAACTGTTAAATTTGAAATATTGCAGTTGTCTAACATTCCTCCTCTCTGTGTTTCATGTGAAGCCTCCCTCTCTCTATAATGAGCCCTTTGAGCCCCTCAGTCTCCTCAGTCTCCTCCCATCACTACCCTTTACTTTATGGATTACCGGCTGTCTAGATCTCTCTCTCTCTCTCTCTCTCTCTCTCTCTCTCTCTCTCTCTGTCTCTCTCTGTCTCTCTCCCTCTCCTACTGTGTCAGTGTGTCATCTGACACTTGTGTGTGTGTGTTTGTGTGTGTGAGCTCACATGGTTTATCTCTGTACATGTGCATCTCGCAGCAACACCACAGACAAGACAGTCAAGTGTATGTGTGTATGTGTTTGTGTGTGCTTCCATTTCTCTTCTCTCTCTCTCTCTCTCTCTCTCTCTCTCTCTCGGTTGGTGTGTGTGTGGTGTAGGATCTGTCTTCCTTGTGTTTATTTATTGTATAACCTCTGAATGTTTCCTCTAGGCACCCTTTAATGTGCACCTTGGTAAATAGGTTTTGCTGAATCTGTGTCTTTGGTTTGGGTGTTGCTAGTAGTCAGTTTTGTTTCTTCCTGAAGCTCACCTTTCATGTTTTATGAATTACAAAGCAACATACAAAATATGACTACGAAAGAAAAGAAAATGTATGAAATAATAATAATCTATGAATAAATAAATATAAATGCATCTATATAGAGCTTTTCTACTTCTACAAGCACTTCAAGAGCTTTACAATGTTTGAATCACACTCAATCACACACATGCGTTTACACGGTAGCTGACAACTTGGCAACCTGTCACCAGGAGCAATATTTTATTTTGCGATGAATAATTGATTGACATACAAAGTTGACCACACCGGACACAGGCAAAGTTGATTCTCATATGTAGCCTAGGCTTGCAACCACCCTCTCAAACCTGTTCACATTACATTTACTACCAGCTTGGCCGGAATATGACCTGCCAGGACTGCAACAGGGCTCGAACCTGCAACTCTCTGGTTGCCGGACAGCACCCCTACCTTCTATATGAACTCAGTAGCCCAAGTATTTAAAGATGTGAGATAGTTAGTGTTTTAGATGTGTGGCTTTCTTAAATGTACTATAACAGTGATTCAGCCACTCAGACATGCTTGTTTCCGTGAGCCTTCCTAATGATGGCTGATGTCATGACTCCTAGATGACATCACATGGAGATGTTCCTATTCACCATGGGCCTGACACAGCAAAGGCAGCAGTGTGTTTCCAATTAAGACAAAATGTGTGTGTGTGTGTGTGAGAGAGAGAGAGACAATGTGTGTGTGAGAGTCTACTGTACTAATCTCTCAGATGATGTACTGTCTCTTTGTGATGAAGATGATGCACTTTTCCTCCCCTTCTCTGATTGGCTCATGAATTGTGATGTCTGATTTTAAATATTGACCGTGAGATGTGAGGACACAACATCCTCACTAACTGGAATACTGGACTGTTTGGGACATCATGGGAGCAGGTAAGGCAAGACTTTGCTCTCTGATGGTATAGACATCGCAGTTCAGTGTTTGTACTTTGGTTGAGAGTATCGTTGTTTGATTTTATATTGTTCTGTGTGTGTGTGTCCTCATGTCTGTACAGGTGTGCACTGTCTACTGGCACTAATTTTAACGCTGAGAGCATCTAGTTTTCCTGTGAGTACCATGAGATCACTTCTTTTCTGTGAATTATCAATACTGTCAACATTAGGGAACATGGACTCTGCTGGTTGGAAGAACTCAAGACAGTAAACAATAAGCCAATATGTATTAAGCACATGGTTACATTCTCAGCTGGTTGACTTGTTCTGATGTGTACTGTTTGGTTTAAACCAAAAGTATGATGTCCACCTGATTGCACAATACAATTTTAACTGTCATTTACTTTTCCTGAGTTCAGTAACTTTAACTGTCATTCACTTTCTTTGTGCTAATGTGCCTCATCAGCTGTTGCCAGTGACTGGTGGCTCAGGGAAGGCTATATCCTCTATTCTGGTTCCAGTGACAATACTGACCCCTACTGGCCAACAAACATACCTCATGCCACTGGACACATTCCTCAGCCAGGCCCCAAAACAACATGCTCCCTACACGCAGCACCAGCAAGTACCAGCAACACACTCACCATGGCAACCATTCAACCCACCTCTTCAAAATTCCAACACTCACACACAGACATTCAGTCAATCCTTCCAAAATGCCAACACTGAAACTCAAGCACAAGCCACTCAAAATGTCGACCCCTACATCCAGACTCCGAATGTGCATGGTGGAACAGCGGACACACACATGCTGGATGTGGATGCTCAAGAGGCACACACATACACCCAGCTCCCCAACACACACACACAAGCCGTGGCAGGAAGCTCTCCGGGAGACCAAGCACAGGTGAATATGCTGGCTATAAAAACTTTGATCAGACAGACAGGTGATTAGAGGGAAAACTTAAAGTCTTAAACTTGTGTGTAATCATACAACAATAGGTCATGTTAGGGTTCCCTCACAAAGGAGATTAAGATCTCAGATGTTCTCGCCTGTTAAAATTATGATTACAAATAATATTTGTTACATAAAATATGTTATAGCCTATATGTAAAATAATATATGATACTTTTAACTTTGCATTACTATCCTGTGTATAATTGTGGATGGTTCTCTTGCAAAGGAGATTAAGATCTCAGATATACTCGCCTGATTAGTTATGATTAGAAATATGTTATTTTTATCTATGCTATTCTAACGTCAGTGTTTAATTGTGGATGGTTCCCTTGCAAAGGAGATTAGATATCAGATATCAGATAAAATTATGATTACAAATATGTCACTTTTAAGCTTGCTATACTAATTGTCTGTGTGTAATTATGGATGGGTAATCTACCCTGGAGTGCAGAACCCTATGGGTCAGGTGCTTCTCTTTCCAAGCCCCGCCCCTTCTCTGGACCCCATCACTCCGGAGCCTCTGCAGCCAGACCCCCAGGGACAGGTGACCGCAGTCATCCACTTGTGTGTGTGTGTGTGTGTGTGTGTGTGTGTGTGTGTGTGTCAGTAATCTGTGTGTGTGTGTGTCGGTGTGTGTGTGTGTGTGGCAGTCATCTACTATTGTGTGTGTGTGTGTGTGTTTGTGTCTGTGCATGTGTGTATGTGTCGGGGTGTGTGTGTGTGGCAGTCATCTACTATTGTGTGTGTGTGTGTGTGTGGCAGTCATCTACTACTGTGTGTGTGTGTGTGTGTGTGTGTGTGTGGCAGTCATCTACTATTGTATGTGTGTGTGTGTGTGTGATCTTACATCGTTTAGGCGTGTTTTAGGCGTACTCATGTGAACCTTGCAGCACCGCCACACACTTATGAGTCAACTGTGTGTGTGTGTGTTATACAGATGCTGAATGTGTGGACGGATCTTCTCTCAGTTCCCCTGTTCCCTGCTGTGGACCCTGTTCTGGTAAGCTTGTGTCATTAAGACTGTTCATATGGTTGAAGTTGCCTATGTATATAGCATAGGCAACTGTCATATATGAATACACATGTATTATACATAGGCAACTATGTATATTATATATATGGTTTATTGCATAGGTGTTAAACTCTGGCCCCTTCTGTGTACTTATCATATAAAATCTGCCAAAAAGGCAGAATGCCCCTGAATGCTTTCTTAGTGCACTAGCCCCTCGGCTGGGATCACCAATGACACCTACTTTTCTGTTGAGAGTCATTAGCATCCATGCTACCAGGCACCTTGGGCAAACTTTACACACCCCTCCCCAAACATGGCCATATGAAAGATGGAAAACAGATGCTGGAAGCAGATTAGGCAAGGCAAGTTTATTTATAGCGCATTTCATACACAAAGTAGGCAGTTCAATGTGCTTTACAAAGATAAAAACATAGTGGATAAAATAAAGTAAGATAACAAACAAATAAGATTAAAGGACAGAGTAAAAAGTTAAAAAGAATAAAAAGTTAGGACAGATTATAAAGGACAGAAAATATAAATTTACTTTAGAATAAGGATTTTCCCAAATTCACAAATCTGTAACCTACAAATGTGATCCTATACATCCCGCAAACAGAAGCATTCCTGTATTACAATAGTAAGCCTGCAACTTCGTCCCAGTTTTTCATTTTGGCCCACTGTGAATTTGAGTTTGACACCACTTGTCTATTGTGTCGATGCCCATCACAAGTCCAGTGTGTTTACTACACTGCTTGCACTGTGTGGTGATGGATGTCCCTGTTGCTTCTCTAGAGAGCAAAACCCTTACGAAAGTCAAATTCTTTGTATAGTATACTTGGTCAATAAATCATAATTCTTATTCTGATATTGCATGAATATGAAACTAAATATGAAACCAAATTCTGGTTTTAGCACATTCTGGTTAAGATGCGCACAATAAAACAGGTGTAAGTGAGGTTGTTCTTGGAATTTTTTTTTACAGATGTGGTTTGGCCAAAGCCATGTATGAATGAATTTCTTAACGCTTTAACAATACTGAGTTCATAATAAGTGTTACAGGGATTATTCAGCTTTTCCCATTTCATCCACAGACTAATCAGATGTTCTTCCCAATGTGGTTTATTCCGGACCCAGCTGCAGACCCAAACACACAGGCACAGGTTGGTCATCCACAACCATATAATATTCAAAACAATGTGATTGCATTGTGCATTGGTGAACCTAAGTCTCTGTCACACTCACACATTTCTCTCTCTGTAGACTGGTCAGACCATTTTTCCTCCCCCCACAATTGGTAGAAATGTCGGAGCACAGGTAAATTGCTTCTGCAAACCCGAGTAATTTCATTTACAATGACTGTCCACCTATACCACCTTAAAATGACAGTATTTTCTAAATGTTTTTTTCAGTCGGAATCTGACAGTTCAGAAGAGCAAATTACACCAGTAAGTTTTATACTGAAGCTATTCACATACAGTGTAAAAAAAAGTTAGTATCCGTGCCTACTGTAACTTCGCATCCATATGGAACCACTCATCTCTCTCTCTTTGAATCACCCAGGTTATCTACATGCTACCTGTCAGTGCCGAGTTGCCCAATGCTGGTTTGACAGACCAGGGCCAAGGTGCCCCTGAGGCTCCTAAAGCCCCCCAGTCCCCAACTCTACCCACTTACCCACCCTCATTTGCCCACTTGGGCGGGGTGGCAGCACCCACCCCTACTATTTCTCCAGCACCCACAGGGAGTGTCGCGCCGGAGAGGAATGCCCTAAATCTTCCAGCGATGGTCCTGCAAAAGAAATGCGTGCTGACGGGCAGGGTGAAGCAGAGTGTCCGTGTCCCCGAATCACACGCCATCGCCCGGGGAGAGACCGCAAAAGGAACAGAGTCCCCAACACTCACACACACAGAATACAGAGGAGATGGCATTTAAAACTTCTCACGCTTGTTTTACATTCAAAGTCAAAGACATTACTAAACAATGTAATTATTTTTCTTCTGTTTATTATGTTATTATATTATTATCATAAAACACCTGATTATGGTTTGTATTTAAACTGTATTTGGTAAAAAAAAAAAAAAAAAAGGATGGGTGGATGTAGGGACATTAAAATGAAATGTCCCAATCTTGTCCTCCTTATTTTCCCTCTTCTAGTCTTCAGCTTGCCTCCCTCATGCAGTATCATTCCTCTCAAGGACTGATCTCTGCTCCTCAGCCTGCCTCAGTCTCTCCATCACAGCATTCCTCATTTCCCTCTCCAGAAGCTTTCTGTATTCTTTCCTCATTCTCTTCTGACTCTTGTGGCGGCTCTGATCCACTTTCTCATCGACGCAGACGCCCAACAGTTCCAGCTCCCTTTTCAGCTCGTCCAGCTTGTACTTCTTGAGTCTCCGCTTCCTCTCCTGGTCAGTTTCAGCCTCCAATCTGCTCCTCCAGCCACGGACAGGATTTGAGCCTTGCTCCCTCTCATCCTCTTCCTCATCTTCACCCAGCGTTACTCTGAAGCATTTTAAGAACCAAGCCATATTTTCAAAACTTTGGCTTTAGTCAGCAACCACTTTAGATCCTTCAAAAATAGCTTTTCAAGCTCTTGAAATTGAGGGCCTACCACAGACTGTGTATTAAAACGGTGCCTACAGTGAAGACCAGGATTTTAAATAATGACACCGATGGTGTTCTAAAAAACATTATCTTGATTTCCTTTCTGACATCATTTTGCTCTAACTCTACCATTAGCATCAAACATTCTAGACTGGAGCGCTCTAGAATCTTTTGGCACATTTCCACTATGGTCCCGGGCCGGCCCCAGGCTTTACCCCGGTCTTCAACACCGGTGCTCAGCCCCAGTGTTGTATTTCCATTACCGAGATAAACACCGGGGTTTTAGGTGAACTTGGAATGTTTACTATACAAACGTAATACGTTTAATTAACGCCTACGTAAATTTCCCGGTAAAGATGCATATCGCCGTCTATGGCAGAATTAACCTCATTATACATTAGTGCTGAAACTAAAACGTATAGCCTTTGCCTACATAATATTAAATGGTTCTGCTTAACATTGTCAGAAAGGCTGACAATCCTATAATCCTATGAGGAGAGACGGACCAAACGTGCCAAGCGGTACCAAATAATGTTGGCCTCTTGCAGGCAAAAGAGGAGGATGCTTGTCGCAACAAATATGCTGAAAAAAAAAACGGTTGCTGGCTAGGCTATTTTTTTTTAGCCTACTTATTATTACGTTTGATTCCATTCCCACTCCCGTTCGAAGTCCTCGGTCTGGCCTCGGTTCGGCCCTGCCCAACTCCGACAATATATATATATATTTTTTTTTTTTTCATAGCCTTTTGCCAATAAAGAGATGGTCAAAATCTAATATAGGCCTACAGTACATCATCTCCTTGCAATGCACCTCTTTTCTCTCTTGAGTGCAGCACAAGCACACACACACACACACACACACGCAGACACACACACACACACAAAGACACACACATAACAAACTGCTCATGCTGATATCTGATCATAAATCATGTATGTTGGGACGATTACAATTGTAAGACGGGGAAAGCTTAACCTTGAAAAGATTTGTTAATAATACATTACTATAGACTATTGGTACATTTTTGTCATTTTTTCACAATTCTTAAAACAAGAATTTCTGAGACTATAGCCTACTTATTTATTTAACCATCATAATTTTCAATGCCTACCAAACAAAAAAAAAGCCATTGGCCTCAAGGGAAATTACGTGGTGATGGTAATGAAACAATACTACAAAAGACTGTATTTAGCTTTAATTAGTAGCTTGTTTATTCTAAATGGCATGCAAACAATATTTTCAATAAATATCAGGAAACACCAGGGCAAAGTTTACGCTGGACCAATCTGTGCTTTTTATCTGAACTCTTCTACACACTGCCATGAGTTTTCAAACTAGTCTACTTGGGTCACAGGTAAAAATGTCTAAAGCTCAATTCAGGAATTAAAGTGTTTCTTTTTTTTATCTTATTCACAGAATACAAGCAACACAAAGGCTGCATCCAAATACAAAACATACTGTACATGAACACTGTGGACACTATAGACTACGCCATCCAGGAACATTCACCTACTGAAGCCTACTAGGTTACTTTCCACCACTGTACTAGACCTGTTTTCCAGATGATATACAATACACTCTCAGCACACTAAAAAAGACACTCCAAAGATTTATATTAGTTTATGTTGTGTATGCAGCTGCAGCACAACTATAAGTTTATTGATGTTTAAGCTGACGACTGGAAGGACACAACAGGCAAAATGACGAAAATCAAACTAACGTTTATTTTACAACATTAGCCACCCGAGCTAGTTTAGGCGCAGTAGTCAGAAAGAAAGAGCCCTAGTGGCACAATCCTCCTTTAAAAGAACCAATAGGAGGTCACCACCAACAATTACCAAAATAAACGTATGCTCAACACAAACCACAGAATAATAAAAATCATTTGTCTGTGTTGGAACACCACAGTTTATGTTTCTAATTCTGTTCCATGAATCTCTTGCAAGTCCTCCTTACTAAGTTGTCAGTGATCATAAATCTCATGAATCAGTGAAACAGTTTAATGGGCTCAGTACAAAAAAGAAGCTAAATCCAGTTTCTAGCAATAAGAAGGTTTTGGGAGATGGGCCCATGGGTTTGATAGCCTAGTGTTTTTTGCCCTTCTTGAAGACTAGCAGGGATATTCAGATCCAGCAAATTTCAGGTATATAAAATCCTACTTCATATAATGGCTTTTATAATGATCATCTTGTGTGGCCACTATTGTGCTGAACCATGCCTTTTAGTTTTCTGTTAATTCCTCCAAACAGTTCCGCAGTTTGCCAAATGAATGAAGCTCCACTGTAGCTTCATAAAGCACTGGAGAGAGCTTGAGAGACTGGAGACAGACACAATGGAGCAGGGGTGTCAAACTCAAATTCACAGTGGGCCAAAAGTCACTGGCGAATCTGCCTAAAGCCTCATTTGAAAGCTCCTGTTTTCCATCATTCATTTGGTCATGTTTGGGGATGGGTATGTTAAGTTTGTTTAGGCTGAATGTCAACAGAAAAGAAGGCGTCATTGCTGATCCCAACAGAGTGGGCAACGCACTAACAACACATTCGAGGACTTAGTATTGGAGGTGTGTGCACTTTGGCAGAGCAGCTCTTATGCACATATGATATGATCTTGTGGGCCAAATTTAATTACACAGAGGGCCAGATTTGGCCCCTGGGCCAGAGTTTTACACCTATGCAAAAGAGGGAAAACTGGAGGTGAAGCTACTGTGAGATGGGAGGGTGGCAGCTATATTTGCATCAAATTTATGTATTTATTTTTGAAGTGCATGTTGTGGATAAAACAAGCTGTGAACTAGAAATCATTACTAGAGTCATGGTGAAAATTACATTATTACATCAATTATCCAAATATGCCTATATGTAAAACTCTAGGGTGGTGCAACTTAAAAAAAAAAAAAAAAAACTGGAGACCCTTAATTGGTACTGATGGCACAGACCTAGATGTCTGGCTCATGGTGTCAGTAGTTCCTAATTCTTCACCAATCACTTCACAGCTGGGAAGGAAATAGCCCAAAAAATGTGAATGGGGTAATGAAAGATGGTCTAATTTCACCAGATAAAAACATTAAATAAACCCATATAGGAAGAAAGGCAGGTAGATATTTAGTATGAGAACGTGTGTAAACTGTGTGAGAGTGAGAGTGGTATGTGTTTAACTGCAGGAGTGTTGTTCTAATAGGCTTAGGGTTTGGATGTATTAGGCAGATAGCTGACGGAGCAAGAGAGCCTAATCTGTTGTTATCCTCTATTCTCAAGGTGAACACATGCACACACAGAGACAGAGAGACGGTCCGAGAATAGCAAAAGGCCTGTTCAGATCATAATATCATTTTGTGTTGAGAGTACAATCCTCATACAAACCAAACTCCACAAAGTATTTTTTTTTAACTGCATATACACATGCATACACATACATATTTTAAACGTCCCAAATGTGATACATATTTGCATATAATGCATAGAAAGAGTAAGAAAACAATGCCTTGGTTTGTGGAATGATGCTCATAACGTGTGGAGCAAGTGAGATGAAACAGCGAGTGAGAGAGAGAGTGAGAACACTTCTAACTAAGAGTTCTTAGTGTCTCTTGGCTCCCCACTGACCAGGATCCATTCACAGGTACCGCCTCTCCGTACTCACTCACACAGCTCAGATCAGGAACAAATCTCATCCATATTCATCAGTGTGTGTGTGTGTGCGTGTGTGTGTGTGTGTGTGGGTGACTATGTCAATGTCATTTCCAGTCATCCTATCCACCTCAGTAATACTAACGCTTTCCTGGAGGCCATGCAGCATACTGGAGCCGAGTGAGCTTCCTTCCTGTGCTTTTTGGAGGGAACTATAGCTTTGCCTTACCCACACGTGAGTCTTCCCATGGATGTATTTTGGAGTCCGCGCTAGTGTGACTGATATAAAAAATGTCGTGATATCTTTGAAGAGGACATGTTGGTGCCATTGCGGTCTACGGGATTAAACTAGAACCCTGGTGAGTAACACTAGTGATTAGCATTAAGCAAATTATCAGAACATTAAACTAAATAATTCAGCAAATCATTTTAATACAGTAAAAGTGTTTGTTACCCCAAACCTTCCAAGGCAACCAGTATTTAATCTGAAGTGGACTCCACAGGTGGTAGAGATGTCTGAATGGAATTTTGCTTGGAAACCGATTAAATTTTTTCTCATTTATGGTAGAATTTTCACATGAAAAATAACCATGCCTGCCCTGAGATTACAATAATTGCACTTTTACTTTTTTGTGTGTTGTACAAGTTGTAAGGTTGCAGTTTTAACTAAGCATCAAACTGATGCGTTGAATTGGTGGTTACTCTAAAGACGTCTCCACAAATGACGTCTTGATATATTGTGTAATCAGTGTTTTAGTATTTCAGTTTAATTCATCAGTTTGAATTAAACTAATGTAAATTGAACAAAGGTCAGATGGGCTTTATTGAAGAAAAGGACCCTGGGTAACGGGTGAGTGCCCTCATTTCTCTAATACCACAGAGGTTAATGTGACTGACAGGCAGTGGAGCCAATCAGCAGCCATGTCCTCAAGGGTGACGCCACAGGACATGGCCCCAGTCCCTCCTCCAGGGACTGCCTCGGAGCGGATAGTGGAGGGGTTTGAGGACTCCCAGAATATTACGTGAGAATTATGGGATGGGCTCATAATTACATCATTGATTCATATATTATTGGGTATTTTTTTATGAATGGTTGTTGTTGGTTATTGTTTGTTCTCTCTTTCTTCAGAAGTCAACAACCATCCACTCCAGGACTCTTTAACATCAATAATAACAACAATAATGAGTAAGCCAAATAACACACACACACACACACACACACACACACACACTCACAAATAATAATGATATTATTAATAAGAATTATTAATTGTCCCAAGTAGTATTTTCTGGCTGTCCCAGGGGCTAGTAACTTCTTCTCTATTCTAAGGGAGGAGAAGGAAAAGAAGAAGAAAGAGAAAAAGGAGAAGAAAGAAAAGAAAGAAAAGAAAGAGAAGAAAGAAAAGTAAGTATTTCGTTTTTTATGTAATCTATAGAGCTCGGATGAAGTAATTTTCCAAAACAACCCAGAATAATAAAATTACTTGCGTAGAATATTATTTACAGCAATTCACTTCCGTTTCTATTTCAGAAAAAAGGAGAAAAAAGAGAAAAAGGAGAAAGAAGAGAAAGAGAGAAAGGAAAAAGAGGAAAAAGAAAAGAAAGAGAAAGAAGAGAAGGAGAAGAAGGAGAAAGAGAAGAAAGAACCGTAAGTATTAGCCTGTAAAATTAGTTGTAATAATAATCATAATCATAATAATCATAATAATCAGTGTCACAAAACAAAACTAGACATATGATTATTACACTGTGGCATAACAGCTGGCCTTACTTGACATTTTTGATATTCAAGGAACTGTCTTTAAAAAAAAAAAAAAAAAAAGTGTAAAAAATGTAGTGAATTTATGGATGTTGTCTTTCTATTGTGCATAAAAAAAGAGAGAGTGGTGTAGAATGAGGCAAAAAGTCATAGGTGTGTGTGTGTGTGTGTGTGTGTGTTGGGGGGTGGGGGGGGGAGAAAGAGATGGTAATGGCTATACTGTATGAAGGTAATATAAAAAGATGTGGAGAGAGGCAACAGTACTATACAGCACTACTCCCATACATTAACAAGAGGCACCTAACAGTCCCAGGGGGAGGGAAAAACTCCCTACTAAGGAAGAAACCTTGGGCAGAACGACTCAAGGGGCCAACCCGTATATGTGTGTGTGTGTGTGTGTGTGTGTGTGTGTGCGTGTGTGCATGTGTGTGTGCATGTCTGTTTCTGCTTCAGTCCGAAGGAGATCTTTGTAGTGGACCCAGCTGGAAGCATGTACTACAACTGGCTGTTTGTCATCACGGTGCCTGTCATGTATAACTGGACAATCATAATCGCCAGGTTAGAATATACACATAATATAATATACACAATAATATAAACACACTCAGGACAAAGGGGGTTGATTACTGTTACTTTTAGTTTCCTTCTTACTCAGTGTGTGTGTGTGTGTGTGTGTGTGTGTGTGTGTGTGTGTACACTTGCACAGGGCATGTTTTGAGGAGATGCAGCATGACTATTTGATATCCTGGTTCATCCTGGACATTGTGGCTGATCTTGTGTATCTGGCTGATATGGCTTTCCGTACTCGTACAGGTGAGAGGGCTGTGCCTGTAATTACCATTTCAAGTGTGTGTGTGTGTGTGTGTTTAAGGTAACATTGTACTTACTAAAGTGTATATGTGTTGTTGTGCAGGTTACCTAGAGCAAGGCTTGCTGGTGAAAGATGAGAAAAAGCTGCGTGATCGCTACAAGAAGAGTCTCCAGTTTAAACTGGACCTGATCTCCATGATCCCCACCGACTTTTGCTACTTAATAGTCGGCGTGAACTACCCTGAGATCCGTATGAACAAGCTGTTCCGTGTGGGCCGCATGTTTGAGTTCTTCGAGCGAACGGAAACGCGCACCAACTTCCCCAACGTCTTCCGCATCTCCAACCTCGTCATGTACATCCTCATCATCATCCACTGGAACGCCTGCATGTACTACTCCGTCTCCAAGTGGATTGGCTTCGGGAACGACGGCTTCGTCTACCCCGACACGTCAGATCCCGAGTTTGCCCGACTCGTGCGCAAATACGCCTACAGCATGTACTGGTCAACGCTGACTCTCACCACCATTGGTGAAACGCCCCCCCCAGAGAAGAACTCAGAGTACTTCTTTGTCGTCACCGACTTCCTGGTGGGCGTGTTGATTTTTGCTACAATTGTCGGTAATGTGGGCTCCATGATCACCAACATGAACCAGGCGAGAGCTGACTTCCAGGCCCGTATCGACTCAATCAAGCAGTACATGGCCTTCCGACATGTCTCCAAAGACCTGGAGCGCCGCGTGATTAAGTCCTTCGACTATCTGTGGACCAACAAGAAGGCTGTGGACGAGCGTGAGGTCCTCAAGTGCCTGCCTGATAAGCTGAGGGCGGAGATCGCCATCAACGTACACCTGGATACACTTAAGAAGGTGCGCATCTTTGCCGACTGCGAGGCTGGCTTCTTGGGGGAGCTGGTGCTGAAACTGCAGCCTCAGGTGTTCAGTCCTGGCGACTACATCTGCAAGAAGGGCGATATTGGCCGTGAAATGTACATCATCAAAGAAGGGAAGCTAGCGGTGGTGGCTGACGATGGCATCACACAGTTTGTCGTGTTGAGCGACGGGAGCTACTTCGGCGAAATCAGCATTTTGGCCATAAAAGGCAGCAAAGCGGGGAACCGCAGGACCGCCAACATCCGAAGCATTGGCTACTCAGACCTCTTTTGCCTGTCCAAGGACGACCTGATGGAGGCACTTACTGAGTACCCCGATGCTAAGGCTATGTTGGAGGAGAAGGGGCGCCAGATCCTACTCAAGGACAATCTTCTGGACCTGGAGGTGGCCGCTCAAGGACCTGACCCCAAGGAGATGGAGGAGAAGGTCCTCTACATGGCCACCACCCTGGAGGTGCTGCAGACGCGCTACGCCCGGCTGTTGGCTGAGCACGAGGCCACCGAAGGCAAAATGAAGAAACGACTCACGCGCCTGGAGAGGAAGATGGCCGTCAGCGCTGGCGTGGTTTTCTCCGCCGAGATGTTGGATCCCGAAAAGAAGTAGTGGGAAGATGGGGAGAAAGAGAGAAAGACGGAGAAAAGAAGGGGACATCGGAGACGATGGACACGGTGCGTTGAGGAGACTCCTATGAGACTCAGAGCTCTACTCTGGACAGACTTTTCCAGAGGCAAAAGTGAGGGGAAAGTCAAGGTCAATAGTGACACTGCTGTCTTTCCAACATAAGTCTCCATTCTGAACATTGGTGATTCAGAGGACCTGTAATCCAGTTGTTGTACACTCGTAGTGTTTAAAGGCCTGTTTGAAGGAATAAATGTATGATGTGGGTTGCAGTACTCAATCCTGAAAAAGGAGAGCCACAGCCTTTATGCAGTATTTTCAAATGGGATGTTCAAAACTACAATATTCTTTGTGGCTCGGATCATGCTTTAACAGGCTCTTCCACATCTCAATCGCCACAGAAATATCACATTATAGTTCCTTTTCTCTGCGGTGAGGTTTAGTAAACATTCCAAGTGCTACACATAATTGGAAAGAAACAAAATGGCACCAAATAATTCTGGAGAGCTTTCAATTCCGAACTGATAATCCCTTATATTTTTTAGCCGACCTTCTCACTGTAAATTAATTCTACAGATGAGGCTTTCAAATGCATAGGCAATCTTTGTAAAGTGCTTTTACCCAAATATAATTGATCTTCACTGCAGCAGCTCTTGCACTTTCACAGTGCATCTGTTTTGTATTATTCTGTGTGTTATTCATTTGAATAATTTTAATTGAATAAAATGACAATTAAACAAAAATGCTTATGCTGTAAAAAGCTGTAGTTTTAAATAATGTGTAAGTCTACTCTGTTTCAAAACATCATTAAACAAGTTTATAAATGACTTGTGATATTTTTAATGCACAACATAACTGAAAACAGAACTTGCTCTACGCTGCTCTACCTCTGAGAACAGGAAAGACTGTGTTGAGTTTTTCCACTTCCTTCAGCACCATCTACGAAATGCTGTAGTGTTCATACACACATTTTGAGGCGTTCCTTTTCTCATTGTAAATAATATAAATTACCTCAGATATATGGTGAAAACAGGATTGGGCCTAGCAAACCAGACTTTCCTTCCAACTGTATCACATTCTTGTCTCCAATTTCAAATGATCTACCTGCATTTCATTCCCTCTTTGCGTTCACTTGTGGCTTAAGCTGGAAGAGAGGAGGCATTTGGACCAACACTATGGTCTCCCCTCAGGGCAGGCATTCTGATGGTGACCTGACCACTGGTGTCTGTGAAAACAAAGAATATTAAAATGTCAAACAAAGAAGTTAAAATGTCAAACTTAATGGGATTAGGCCTAACTTGTGTAAACAAGCTGACATGATATACCAATACTGATGACACCTGCAGGATAATATTATCAAACAAAAAACTTCATATAGAACACAAAATTCTTGTTTTTTTTATCTGATAATGTATTTCAATTTGATATATTTCCCAGACTTGGTGGCTATACCCTGATGAACATGATTGAATTAAAACTAATGAATCAATGTTAAAAAGCCCAAGAGCAAAATAGACCCTACTAGTGAGAGTAGAGAAAAACTAGTTGTAGAAAATAGCACTCCACAATGGCACAAGGCAGTCCATCAGCCCAAGGCTAATATTAGGAAATTATCTATTACCTATGCCCGAATTCAAGAAATCTTATTGTACCGGTAGGTGGCGGTATGGGTTGATGAATCGTAACTCACCAACAAATCCATAGAAGAAGAAAATATGTAGTTTTTTTTCGACACCTTCATAGACTTTCCTTTGACGTTGTAGATTGTAGATACTTCTATTCCCAAAATGCAAATCGAATGACACAATCTGCGCATGCCACGTCTGTTCTTGACACTGGAGTGAACTCTGGTAGGTTTCTTTCAATGAATTTATGTAAACTGGGTAAATATTTCCCCCCCTGTTTGTTCACGTTTGCGCACATTCTGATAGTCGAATATAATCTTATCTTTTTAACTGTTTAAGTTAGGCTGTAATGTTATTTGCATGTTTCTTAGCAACCAGCCGGCTAATAACGTTAACGTTAGCTGATTCTCTCTGTTAGCCAGATGTCACACAACAACAAATAGCCACAGTCAATCGCTTTCTAACTATGTTTTTCTCATATTAAGTTTACCACTTTACCCCCTTGGTGTGAAGAAGTTTTATAAGATACATTGGAGCAGTTTTATACATAGCTGTCCAAGTTGGTAAAGTTACAGTTACATCGCAACCCCTAGCCTGAAGTCAGCCAGAACTTGAACCTCAGAGTTGAATTTCCGAGATGACACGTCTATAGATATATAACGTTACATAGGCTGCCTAAAGATATGATAATATGCTGTAGCCTAACGTTACCTGCACCTGCAGTTCACATATATTTCAGCGTCACCACTTTCCTAACACTGCTGTATTAAATGCAAACTCTAACTGAGAATGCAGGTTCAATTTAGCAGAATTGCCAGAATGAATTATATCTGAACTCAGGGCCGTGCAGAGACCTTTGGAGGGGCAGGTGCTCAAAGTTAAAAAAGGGCACATTTGAAACACCATACAGCAACATACCTTACAAAATAACGGTCTGGACGGTCGCAACCCATATTCATGAAGAATGCAACATGAAATCACAACACAGGCTACCATATCAAGATAATAAAAGATCAACTTTATCCCTGATTTATCAGGGATGATTATCAGGGAAATTCACTCAGCAAAAACAGCTAAGACAGACAGTAAACACAGTTACACAAGACAAACACGGATTAATAAGGGTACCCATGGGAAAAACTAAAGGCTGTAGTCTATGTGCATTTTGTACAAGACTATGGAGATAATGGAGTGAAGGCTAAAGAATATTCCTTGTTGCAGGTGGTTAAATATATAAATACAATGTATAGTCAATAAACTGATACAGTAAAGATTTTAAATAGGTCGAAATAACTATTGCACAGGATAATGCAGTAGTGTACAGTCCATTGGCACAAGATGGTAGGGGCAATAGTGGTTGAGTAGTACAAGTAGAAGTAGTTATAGTACTACAATACAACTTTGTACAATACTTTGTTGTACAGGCATTGTCCACATCTGACATCTTTGCGGTGCAAAGCAAGCGTAGTCTGTTTTACCTGATGGGGTACATTGAAAAGATTTTGTTGAGGAGGATGGAGGGAAGGCTGCTGTTGCTGATATTGCTGGAGGTAGGCACTGATCTGAGAGTGTAGCAACTAAAAAGAGCATGAGAGAGATAGCTGACTAAACGATTTTGTGATCATGATGAGATGCAAAGACAACTGATAGCTACTGGAAATACTTTTTTTTTAGCTACATTAAAACATAGCCTACTACTTAAACAACTAATTAATCTAATTGTGAAGCATTAAGGTTTTTTTGTGCTCACAAATTAAAGTATCAGCAGTAACACTAATCAATTTGCCTATGTGCAGTTAAACTAATAATGGAGTTGGTATTAGCTCAAACACAATTCTATACAACACATTCTATGAAGTCAGGTTTATTTCATCAATCAGATGAAGAACAAAAACAAATGTAGACTCTTTTTTTTCTCGGTATGCCTAAAGCCTTTTTTGAAGTATTGTGATGGCCTTGGCTTTATTTCAATAACTTCAAAAGACAAACCACGCTTCAAAATAAACCACCTACACACTGTAACCTACTACTGTACATAAACTGTAAGATATCGGATGAACGGACATTACAACAGACCAAACTAAGAATTGCAAAAAAACACCCGTTGAACTTTTTTTTTTTTTTGGAGCATGGTTTTTCAGGTAGCGTTAACGTTAGTTTACTGTACTGCCCCAGTTGCCTAGAAGGCACGGGCCTGAATGTTAGCAAAAGCAGCACAAAGCCACAAGTCATATCCATCTATTCTGGGTGTCAGACAGCACACGCGCGCTCGCAAAGCTCACACAATATTTTCACGGCACTGTCTGTCATCTTTAAAAGAAAACAATGTGCACATCGCACTATGAATGCTGCTGCAGAACCTACTCACCGGTCCTTGCCGGTCGCTTTATGGTGTCCTCCTTCAAGTCTTCAGGGCTGCAGCGCCAAGCTTCAGGGCAGGTCAGGGCACGTTTACGCGGATCACATGATGGAGCGTAGCCAGGGTATCAAAATTATCATTAGGCTATGATTTTTTTTTTGAAGGGCTACAGACAGGCTTTCTCACACACATATTTAAATAAATAAATAAATAAATAAATACACATTGACAAAAGGGCACTTTGGGTATGAAGGGGCAAAGGGGCAGGTGCTCAAGCACCTCCCGCCCTTCCCCCCCCGCCCCGCACGTGCCTGTCTGAACTGCAGGTGCAGGGCTTACAGGTAATTGATCACTTACCACTTGTTTTCAGACCAGTCCTAATCACTTGCTACATGCAGTCAATTCAAGCCTAAGACGGTCATGTTGATCGTTATGTTTCCTCCGATCCTCGCCATTATCCAGATTTAGTATTCTGGGATGTTTTGCTCCGTAGGCAATTGCCATGGAGCCTGCTTGGCGTCAGCATGGCCGAGGCCGTGGCAGAGGGCAGCCCCGTGGTCCAGCCGGGGCGGCCGATGATGTGACATCTCGATCACCGAGGGATGGCAGGGCCGACGCGGGAGTATGGGTTGGCAGAGGAAGAGCAGTCTCCACAGCGCCTAAAGCACAACATCCCCTTGCCCAGATCAAAGGTTTGTCACTCATTCACTTGCTTTCTCTCTCTGTTCATTCTCTTTTCAGAATTAGAATCAGAATCAGGGTTTTTTTTTTGGCTAATTATACTTGCATATACAAGGAAATTGACTTGGTAGATGTTTTGCTCTCTAGACAAGCAACAAAACGTCTATCAGTACATACAATGTAAGAGGTACTATGGACACATGATGGACATTAAGACAGCAGACAATATACAATATACACAGGCAACTATTAACATTATATACAAGTAATAAATTATGCCGGTTTACATCACCACTCCATATACCAAAACCAATTAATCAAGCATGTTATTATATAGGTATGACTGCTGTGTTTGATGATCATGGTGCTCTGTGCTCAAGAACAAGACTTTGTCACCTAATGACTTTGCCCCCCTTGAATGTCTCTATCAATGTTTAAACCAAATTAACAACTGGATGTCACACAATTTCCTCCAGCTTAACAAAGACAAAACTGAATTAATTATTTTTGGAAAGATGGGGTCAAGGCTCAAAATTTCCTCTGCCCTTGAAACTAAAGGGCTTAACGCAAAAGGGTCTGTTAAAAATCTTGGCGTCATCATTGACTGTGATCTAAATTTTCAATTCATTTGGATAGCGCATTTTTACAAAAGGTTTCAATTTCAAATTTTGACATTTCAAATTTCAACAGTCCCATGAAAGCAATCACCAGATCGGCCTTTTATCATCTAAGAAACATAACCAAACTGAGAGGTCTAATATCAAAAAATGATTTAGAGAAACTGCCCATGCCTTTATCTCCAGTAGAGTCGATTACTGCAATGGTCTTTTCACAGACATCCCTAAAAAGAACATAAAACATCATAAACTGATCCAAAATGCAGCTGCTAGGGTGTTAAGAAATACAAAAAGAATCCGCCACATTACCCCAATTTTAAAGTCCTTGCATTGGCTTCCTGTAGGTTACAGAATTGATTTCAAAGCATAACTACTTGTTTTTAAATCACTTTGCTTGTGAAAATAAATTTGCTTGTGAAACCTCAGTATACATCAGTATCAGTACATCAGTATACACATTCTTTAGTTTTTCAGTCAATTGTAGTGGAATTGAGGTTATGTATAATTTAGTCAGTGGTTGCCTAGCACTTTGTTGCTTAGCACCCCAACAGCCTAGTGTGGCCTGTAGAGCTTTCTGACATTGTCTTCTCTGCTTTCAAAGATGTTTCTTCTCAGTCCAAGTTTGATGAGATCAGGAAGTCCAACCAGGCTGCAGTAATGCGACTGGCTGAAAGCAAATACTCCTCCTCAGACGATGAAGATGATGACGACGAGGAAGATGATGAAGGACGATTGGGAAAGCGTGGCAAAATAGTGGAATCTACGTTTACTACATACACCAAACAAACAGGTGCACACTCAATACACATGTTCACAGGCATGAAAACATGTCTAGAGGTGGTGTAATAAAATACATTTCATAGATGTACATACATGTATTATTATAGATGGTTAATCACAACATGATCAGTGTTTGTGAGCTGCCAGACTTCATGAGTGGCATGAAATTTCAGAAATACTCTGGTAGTCTCTGGTAGTCTCTGGTCAGTAGTGTTTCCCCGCTCAGGAACTTTGAACAAGGCTTGTCAGTGTTCTCGTGTGTGTGTGTGTGTGTGTAGGCATGGCTCCTCATACCTTAAAATCAAGATGGAACAGGAAGCCTTGGTGCATTAGCAGTGAAGAAAGGGAATATTGCATAGATTCAGTGTGTGTGTGTGTGTGTGTGTGTGTGTGTTTGGAAGGCATGGCTAAGTGCATTAGCAGTGAAGAAAGGGAATAGTGCATATATTCTGTGTGCTAATGTGTGTGTGCGTGCGCGCATTATGTGTGCGTATGCATGCACCTGTGTATATGTGTGTGTGTAGGTGTGTGATTGCAGGGACAGTCTTGTAGGAGGAGACACATCACTTAAATAGTTGCAGCCATTTGTAACATACAAATTGAGAAGTTGAGAAACTGTGAGCCCTGCCTAGCAGTAAAAGTAGTCTGTCGCATTGTAGGATATGGTATGACTGATTGTTAGACTTTTATCGACTGTCTTTCCCGCCATGGTAATGTGTCTACCACAAAATGTTGGCACAGGAATAGTGAGGTAATTGCTGTTGTAAATAATGTCTTTTTAAGCTTTATGTGAGCTATCTACTGGCAGATTTTGACATAATTACGTTCAAATTTAAACGAGGATTGAGTGTTGTATGTCTCCCATTAATTTAGATAGGGCCTGCACTTGGCGCCACCAACATAGCTGCCGAGCGAAAGGACAAGCCATATAAGTGTGTGTTTTTTGTGTATGTGTGTGTTTGTGTCTGTGTACACCTTCAGGGGGCGATTCATCTGAGCTGGAGTGCACCAGGCAGTATCTGAATGAAGCCTTTCAATCTGGGGCTATTTCCTGCCTCATCTGCATTGCCTCGGTCAAGAGAACTCAAGCAGTAAGTTAATACTCAACTGTATGCTCCACTGGTTAACACAGACTCACACACACAGAGACACAGCAGTGATGGTGGGTGATAGTGGCACAGGTGGTACAGTAAGGGTGCTGCTCGCCAACTGGAGGGTTGCACGTTTGAGCCCCGCGCCATCTGACCCTTGATCAAGATACTAAACCCCATTTCCTCTCTGTGGCAGGATGGCACCTGCTCTTAGGAGTAGAAGAATTATACTCTTTTTGATCCCGTGAGGGAAAAGCACTCTATAAATGGAGTCCATTTACCATTTACACCAGTATGAGTCAGTGTTGGTGTTGGCGTTAGACTACTTTAGACTAGTGTTAAGTCTAAACCCTAAGTCTAAACCCTAAGTCTAA
>JAGFZM010000338.1:2500-16629 GCA_017657215.1 Limnothrissa miodon | reverse complement strand
GGCTGCTTTTTCAAATACACACTTAGATGTGTTATCACAGAGGCGGACTCTCACTAAGGAAGCCTGACTGTGTTTTCTTGCAGGTGTGCTTTGAGAGAATTAATTCTAACAGAGTAAAAAAAAAAAAAAAATCAGGCGACTGCTTTTAATAAGTCGATATCTTTAGCAGTCATAGAAGAAGGGCATAAGTTCTTCCTCATTTCCATTAGCCCTAGAAATAGTGGGAATGCTGCATCTATACAATTTCAATTTTAGGCTTCGTAAATGATGTTGTACATTTACGCCTGAAAGGCTTGGTGCAAAATACTACCTAAAGTGGATGGATCACGGAGAAATCAATGAACGCTGATTGGATTTCACAAAGTCCTCTCATGCTGTGTGATATAATGAAGTCTATCTTATCTTATATCTTTCCAGAATAATCTGTGCGTACCCACAGCATGTACCAGATGTGTTCTGAAGCACCATCTTCGATTCTTACTGCCAGTGTTCCTGTCACTGGCTTCTGTTATTTATACAGAACCCACTGACATGAAAACATGCAGTCTCATTAAAGTAGGCATGGGAACACGGAATATTCCGGAACATTAGACATTATAAATTCTCTGAAGAAAGATGAGTCTGAGGAGATGAATTCAAGCATGAGAGGACTTTGTGAAATCCAATCAGCGTTCATTGATTTCTCCGTGATGAGATTCAACAGACCTGGACGTTTACCCGTGATCCATCCACTGTAGGTAGTATTTTGCACCAAGCCTTTCAGATGTAAATGTACAACATCATTTACGAAGCCTAAAATAGAATGTAGATTAGTAGATTGTATAGATGCAGTATTTCCACTATTTCTAGGTCTAATGGAAATGAGACATATTCAGGGAGCTTGATGATGTTTTTTTTTTTCTATTTAAAAAAGAACACGCGTACTGTGGGGAATTCCTGCTGAATAAGCTGACGTGATCCGAGTGGATTTGTGGCCTCTTCATCCTTAATGTGCTGGTCTTGCGTTGGCTTTTCAGCTCCTATTGAGCCCTGCGTTCACATCCCTCTTGACAGCAGCGATCTTTTTATACGGCAGGCCTACCACTCCAAACCAAACATAACCCATGCTGTTCGAGGGGAAGAAGATGTGAGCTGCTTTGAGGGAGGAGCAGGGCCATACTGTACAAGAACAAGGCCTGAGGCGTGAGAGAGGCAGAAGGCTAGCAGTGTGAGTCTTGTGTAGAACTTGTGCAGTGACGCCGCTGGGAGCAGGCTAAAAGGTAGCACCACATGAAGCAGGCTAGCAGTAGCCTAAGGGGCCGTTCACACGGACACGCTTTTTTAACCTCCAGACGCTCGATTTCAATTGTTTCCCTATGGAACGATGTGTCTTTGAAAAAGTTCCACTGCTGCAACATGCTCTGCTTTTTTGACGCTTGCGTCTCCTTCAGAAAACGCGAGGCTTCTAAAAACGCGAGGCTCTCAAAGTTGAAAATGGTTGAACTTTTGAGGTCGCGTTTTTATTAACAATGGCCGTAGCGTAGCAACGTTTACGTTCTTAACCGCAGCTTTTAGAATGGTTGCGACACAGTAGGCTTTTTTTGGAGGTGAAAAACGTGTTTCGTGTGAACGGACCCTAACGCATCGCAACAAAATTGCATACTGTGTCACAATCAGCTCACGAGTTTATGACCAGTCAAATAAAGAAAAGAAATACAGTTCTACGTGTCGGCCTCAACCATGTCTTTACCTCACAGATGGAAGAGGGCAAATTCTTTGTAGTACAAGTATATTACTATATTAAAACTGCCTACTGTTGTGGTTAGCTGTTGGCCAGTAAAATCTGATGACTGTGATTGTGGTTACCTGTTGGCGAGCGTGTGCACCTCGGAGCGTTTCTCCTGGTAGATGCTCTTGTAGCCCTGGATAAAGGACAGGTAGGACTTGGGCGTGACGTGGGTGGAACGACGGTAGCGCTGGAAGTACTCGGCGCAGCGCTCCGCCACGCCATCCTGGAACGAGCCCATGCACTGCACCACCTCCGCCTTCACCTGCCCCGAGCAGTCCACCTCGAAGCTGGAGAGGAAATGCTCCGACACTGGGCCAGGGTGGAGAGAGGGGTGGAGGTGGGGGGTTGGGTGGAGGTCAGAGTTGGTGTTAGGGTCACACGGTGACAAACAAATACCTGACTCGAGAGACTACTGCAGTATAAATACAGATAAACACACATACTCTGGAAAGAGAAAGAGAGAGGGGAGGTTGGGTGGAGGTGGAGGTGTGGGGGGGCTGGGGGGAGTTGTTGTTAGGGTCACATGGTGAGAAATACCTGCCTGACTCAAAGGACGCTTACATAAGACACTATATTATATAAATACAGACACAATTACAGAAACATGGCGTGTGCACATTAACACCTCAAACCACACACAAGTGCAGACACACACAAGTGCAGACACACACACACACACACACACTTACTGATTTCCAATGCGGACGTACTCCTAAATGACAGAGGCAATTACGGGCCCTTGCCTTGGTCTCTTGATTGCTATTCTGACGGTGTTGATTGCTTTCTTAAGCAAAAAGTAATTGTGTCTTTCATTACTTCTGGCCATGAATAGTGGATGAGGACCAGCAGGAAAAAAAAAAAAAAAAAAAAATCGCCTACATACCCCTTGGATTGAAAACCAGCTGAGACCTTGTGTAATGTCCCTTTCTTCCCCTTCTTTCTCTACACTATCTCAATCTATCTTTCTCTTTCGCTTTGTTTATGTTGCTCTGTCCTCTCTCTTTTCCATCCTTCCCTCTCTCCCCTACCTCCCTCTCGCTCCCTCTCTGTTGGGCTTTACTCAGTAAAGTGCACAAGCCTGCTGTAGCTGATTACCTTCTGCATCGCCAAACAAAACACTCAAATGAAAACAAACCGCTTGGCAAGTGTGGATGGCAACTGAGTTTGCTATCAAGCCAAGAGAGAGGAGAGAAGGCCTACATGGGGGATTTGGAATGCAGGGAGTCAAGAAGACCACCTTAATCTTTAGAATCTGGCTCACTTAGCAACATAACAATGGTTCCTTCCTGGTCCCTATTCCGTCCAACTTGATTGGACAGAGAGATCTTTGCCCTGGCTGGAGCACCAATGAAATCCCTTCCCCTTGGCCCCAGGGCCCGCCTACCTGCCACCAGGGCGTCTTTGGGCCAGCGGCTGAACCAGTCCATGGTGCAGCCGGAGATGAGGGCGGGGAACTTCAAGGCCCGGGTGCGGAACTTCTCCCCCACCGGAGAGAAGCACAGAACAACGTGCAGGTTCTGGCGGACCCGGCCCATGAAGTACTCGTGAAGATTCTCGTTGGTGGGCGGTCGCCGTGGAAACTCACGCTTCATTACTGGGATGAGGTCGCTGAGGATTTCATCCATCTCGTCCCGAGCAAACAGGTTGGACACCTGGAAGTGCAAACTCATTTGAATCACATCAAAAAAAAAGAAGATGAAACATCTAAAGATGAAACATTTCAGGCAAATACAGTATGCTACAGGTTTACACTGTGACAGTTCCTAATGGTTCTGCATATGTGTGTGTAAGCTGGTTGCGTGTGATTATATGTGTGTGTGTTTGTGTGTGTGTGTGTGTGTATGTGTCTGTACATGTGTGTCAGCATGTGTGTGTGTGTAAGTGTGTGCGCCAGGGGGCCTGTCACCACAGAGATCCAGAGGGGGGAGGCAGGCCGAGTGTGTGTGTGTGTGCACCCTAAGTGTATGGGTGTGTTGACAAGCCCCCCCAGGGTGGCCATGATGTGTCAGGAGGTGTCATACTCTATCTCACGTGTTGATGGTGCAAATGCAGAGGCTTGTTACTAATCAGCACACTATCGTCACTCACACCTCACCAGAGTGGGAGATCACAAAATTAGCCTGCCATTCACACTCAGCATATAATGCTCTCTAAAGACAGTTATAGGCTTAAGACTTTTTACATACTTACACTATTTAAGTAATATGGTGGAGGTTTGTGGTATAGTGTCTTCACTGTTTGGTTGTCTAACGCTATGTATGCATTTGTGAAGATTGTTGCGCATAATGCCTCGTATGATAACTTTAATAAATCATACTTATAATGTAATAAATAATACTTAAAAAAGACTAAAGAAGACCATCTCACAGTAAATGAGACTCAGGAACAGAAAGAAACTACATACTATTGACTGGACTTTTAGGATGACTTATGCTACCTACAGTACAGTATATCCTATACTTTATCCACTGTCCACATTCTATATCCAATCCTTTATCTACTAATCATTTCTAGTTAGATGCAGTATACAATGATTCCTTGTGCCGAGATTTAACTTTTGCAGTGACAATAAAACATAATCTCATCTAATCTAATCTGACGTAATCTAAAGCAACAGAGGAGGCTGGTTCTTCTGTGACTGCACCGTCTCTGCCCAGAGGAAGAGGAAGAGAAAAGGCATGTTATATCCACATTCAATCACTGTCACCCAGAAAACACAAGGGAATGCTGTAGTTTCAGATCCTTGCTTTATTACGGCTACTGTATGTCTTTTCCTCATGCACCCTTTTTTTGTATATATGAGTGTGCTTGTGTGTGCGTATGTGTGTGTATGTATGTAAGCGTGTGTGTGATTATGTGTATGTGTGTGTCTGTGTGAATATGTCTGTCTGTGTGTGTGTGTGTGTGTGTGTGTGTGTGTGTGTATGTGAGTGTTTTTGTAGTGTTTGGGGATGTCTATAATTGCGTTAAATCCAGGCTGATTAGTGTATCATGTAAACGGCTCACACCACTCCTACTCCTCTGGCAGATAGCGCTCCCCTCATTCCTCTTGGCTGCCCCACGATACACACACACACACACACACACACACATTTTGTACAGTACGTACACACACACATGCACACACACATTGTACGTACACACACAAACTTTTTTTTACTCCTTTCCTCAAACTAAGAGCAGAGATTCCCAGCGTCTCCCATCTCTCCTCAGCCCCACTCCCAGGCCCAATTAGGGCCCTTCCCAAACTCCCCTGACTCCCCCCCAGGGCCAAGGATGAGGGTGGGGGGAAGCTGGGTGCGGGGAATCTAGGCCGCATGTCCATAAGAGCCCTGAGGCTGCTGGAGGTCTCCTGGTTCAGAACAACCCACCTCAGAGACCATCTCTTGTCTACTGTACACTTCCACTGCAGGCCACTTCCTGATTTTTCTCTTTCCCTATCTGCTCATTCATATACTCTCTCATATACTGTGCTCTGTATGTATTCTGTGCAGCACATTCAAATTCCTTTGTGTACGAAATACGATACAGTATATAAATAAATAGGCCTCGACTTGTCTTGTATTCTCTTGTCTTGTGCCTTTACCTGATTATTAAAATCCTTTCTTCCAGTCAAGCCTTTCGCATTAATGGCTGTCATTACAGAACACACAATGTACACAAACATGCTGCTAGTTGGCAGGGTGCTTCTGAAGTGCCATTGATCTAATTACCTGGTGGAGGTAGCCCACATGTAAATGTAGATGTAAATGTGGGAGCGTATGAGTGTGTGTGTGTGTGTGTGTGATCCATCATGAGAGAGCTTCCGTGCAGGTGATTAATGAGTGCAGTGTTTCTCCGAGCTCAGCGGGGAGGCTAGCGCTCGGCTCTCCTGGGGCCCCTTAGCCATTCCGACTGGGCGGAGAGATTGTCCCGGGTACACCTGCTTCCCATCCCAGCGGGGACACCGTGCACATACACACACACACACACACTGAGACACTAAATTTCAGTGCAGCTCAGAATAAAGATGGCAGGGTATCAGGAGAGAACTGACAGAGATGGAGAGAAAATGTCCACCCAAAAATACACACATACACATTCACACACACACACACACACACACACACACACACGTTGAGACACTAAATTTCATTGCAGCTCAGCAGAGATAGCAGGGGGTTTCAGGAGAGAACTAACAGAGATGGAGAAAAGATGCCTCCCAAACACACACACACACACACACACACACTTCTGATAGTCAATTCTGCTGAGTTGTGTTCAGAGATTTGGATCCTCCTCTGTAACTTACCATCTTCTGTCTATGTGAAACTTGTGATGCCTCCACTGAACGTAACTACTATCAAACACTAAGGCTGCACGATATTGTAAAAACATGCGATATGCGATATGGTTGGTGAATATTGCGATATCGATATTATTGCGATATTTGTCATTTAGGTTATCTAATCAAAGAAATACGTCTTTAAGGTGGCAAAATAAGCAGTATATAAGTTTATAATAAGAGTATAAGTTTTCAGATTTAATTTAGGGCTGCACAATATTAGGAAAACATGCGATATGCGATAATGCCGATGCGTGTCGCAATGACGATAAGTAAGGTAATGTCTTTTTGCTTTGAATTTGCTGGTAACATAGAATCCATATAATGACTAGTCTATGCAAAAATAAAATTTAATATAAAAAATAATAGTATGAAATAGTAAACACACAATGGCATACTATAATTCAAATTAAGTCCTTAGCCAGAAAAAATAGCAAAAGGAACAATCTAGATCAACTAAACTACAGGCGTTTGGGAAGTCACTGGGCACTATGCAGTGTAATGTCTGAGTGTGCACACTTGTGTAGGAATGCTGTATTAGCAAGTTCTCGGCTAGGAAAACCAGCGTGCTTACTTTGCTAGTCTTTAAACATGTGCATTGGCATGTTACAATATTTCCTGATGTGCTATAAATTCTCTTGAAGGTAAACTAGTCGCGATATATTGAGGTCTTTCGCGATATGTATATTGCGCATGTTGATATCGCGATAACGATAAATTTGCGATATATTGTGCAGCCCTATCAAACACACACACACACACACACACACACACATACACTTCAGATGGTTTCTATAGAAACTACAGTACCATCAAAAACACACACACTGGCAGATTCTCTGATGGCTTTTGTGGTAACTACCATGAAACACACACACTTTGTTTGTGAAAACGAGAGCCCTCACAAACAAGAACTCTTCTAGTTGGCTGATCCTTAAATGATTTTCCTACTTAAAGATCGAGGACGTCAAAAAAACGACACACAACAAAGACTTTCTCTCTAATTTGCCGTAAGTGCTTCTGGACGTGATTGAATGTGACAAGCGTTCAAACAGCTCTGACGCAGCTCCTTGCGAAGGTTTCATTAAAGTTTCTTTGCTGTCGTTCGAGGCTCTCAAAGTGTCTCTTTCTGTCGCCCAACTCCGGAGCAATCACTTCAACACTCCACCCTATAGCTTTCAGGCCACCGCAGGGGTCGGACCACAATTACAGCAAATTACAAACTGCAGCTGCCGCTGTTGGCAGAGTTTCATTACCTGATAATTAGGTATAAGTGTGTGTGTGTGTGTGTGTGTGTGTGTGAGTGTGTGTGAGTGTGAGTGTGAGTGTGAGAGAGAAAGAGAAAGTCTATGTGTGTATATGCATGTGTGTGAGCATTTTCATTTATGTGAGTGTGTTTGTGTGTGTTTGTGTGTGTGTGTGTGTGTGTGTGTGAGAGAGAGAGAGAGAAATCTATATGTGTGAGTATATATATATGTGTGTATGTGTGTGAGCGTGTGCGCACACATGCGCGTGTGTGTGTGTGTGTGTTGAGATGTGTGCAGTAAGTTTCTGACCTCTCCAGAGGACAGCACGTTGTTCATGTACTCCAGGAAGGCCTCGTCTTTGATCTCGTTGTCGGTGAAGATGAAGCTGATGCCGCGGCCCTGTTGGCCAGCCGTGCGGTACAGCCCCTTCAGATCGTCCATCAGGTTTGCCGTGTTGTAGGACCTGGGGAACACCACATTCATTACACGCACACACACACACACACACACACACTCATTTTACTTCAGCAGGAGTTCTGCCAAGACCTCTAGGGTGCTTTAATCTATAACTCTGTTGTTAAGGGGCCTTATGGGATTTCACTGTCTACACAAGAACACAAACAAGACAGAACTTCATTTTAAAAATGTGCAAGCCAGCAAGCTAGCTGTCCTAGCACTTGGATAACTTTCAATGCACTGCACTTGACTCCACTGATGCACTACAATCTCCTGCTCTTTAAGGTTTCTTCTATGCAGCTTTGTAGGTCACTTTGGATAAAAGCGTCTGCTAAATGCATAAATATAAATGTAATGTAAATGCTTTTAGTGAGAAGGCCTGAACACATAGTAGCTATGGAACATACAGTAGCTATATTCTAGGTACAGTACAGTACAGTACAGTACAGTAGGGGTTAAAAAAAGGTGGCATAAAACAGTTGTATGGTCTTCTCTATGTGGTGTTATATATAGATGCTATACAGAATATTTTTAATATTCTGGAATAATAATCATTTTATTATATATCTTCAATAATAATGTTTTATTACAAAATATGTATAATACGTGTAATTGGCATGCAAGCATAATAATACCTCATATTTAGGCAAAAGCCTTTTATTTAGACATTAGCAAACAATGTTGTTCCGTTCCATGTCTCCTTTGAAACAAGTGGTTTCCCAAATGAACACATCTATCCGCAGCTAAAGTCTCGGCTGGTTTAGTGAATGAAAATGCAGCAGGTCTCTTTGCTCTCTATCTAATTCTCCCATCATCATCCATCTGGTGTCGTTCCGTTCTGTTCGGATGAGTTCGGTTTAACATTAAATGGATCTACTGCAAGTACTTCGATGTCTTGCCTTTGTGAGTAGTGACATTCGCGAAAATGACTGTCGAGCTCGGTGCCCCACTGATGACCCCGCATGTTAATAACTTGCCTTTGAATCCATTTGCCTTCCCGAGACAGATATCTTAGGCTGAAATAACGACTATTGTGCTGCGTGTCGTTTTTCAAAAAAGGGAATTAGAGAAACACTCGTTTCCATGCACGGAGCGTCTTTTTAACAAACAATAAAAGCACAGGATTAATTATGCCACAGCTTAGGCGAATGGCGGGGAGAGAAGAGCGATAGTGAAGGCAGAGTGAACAGTGACTGTGTCACCACAATAAGCTTCGCAATCTCCCTATTATGCTCATTCAGACGCCTGATGCGGACGCCAAGAATAGTGCGCATGTGATTTGTCTCTAGATGGACATGGTTTAGTGAGAATGTGCTGTTCCCTCTCTCTCTCACACACACACTCCCTCACACACATACACACACATACACTCATGCATAGACATATATGCTCACATAAATGACCATGCACACACACACACATGCATATATACACACATACGTGTGTGTGTGTGTGTGTGTGTGTGTTTGTGTGTGTCTGAGAGAGAAAGTGTGAGAAAGAGAGATCCAGACAAAAAAGAGCCAGCAATAAAGAAGACCAAGACAGAGAATGAAGTCAAAGCCAATCAAGATCAAGAGTCAAGAGCCCCAGATGTAGTCTTCAAGTCGTCAAGTTTTCCTCCATTTTGCCACATTTGCACTTTGCCTGTTGTGTGTGTAGCACATGGAGCTCCAAGCAGGAGTCACAATCATGCTCACTGACTGTGTACGGATCATTTGGAAGACTTGTACACTGCATGAAGCTTTGGTACACGGACAGTGGGAGTGAAATCTAAATCTTTTAGTAAATTTATCATTAGAAATTGTGCTTTTGTACATTGACCGTGTGAAGAAAATCTTTGTCGTTTAGTAGACTGACCATTTGACCAGTGGTTGAGCGTATCAACGTTAAGTGGTCAAAATTGTCTTTAGTCGGTTATTAGTGTGGAGTGTGTGGGTGTTTCCATTCACACAGATTATTAGATGAGATGACTTTTTGGAAGTTGCACAGCATCACTAGCCCACTGTTAGGAATGTGTATTTGAAATTACTACCATCATGATCTTCAGTGTTAACAAATAAGGTAATGATGATCAACAGCTTTATTATTATAAGCACTACCGTCTCCTCAAACTAAACATGCAGGGTCTCATCAGAGCAGTCATTTTCTTATGAGCCACGGCAATGTTTCAAATTAGCTTCAAACAGGTTGCTACACCTGATAGCCTATGTTACCGATGTGTACAGTAGGCTAACAGTTAGTGGGCTTCATCAACATTCCAAGAAATAGGCCGGTCTTTCAATTATATTTTGACGGCTTGACTTAACACTGCCGTAATTCATTCAGTTTAGCCCTATGATTACAGGTTAACTGGTTTCAACAGACTAATGAGGCTCGGTGGTCGGTCAGGCGTATTTTTAGTTTTTGCCATCCCAAGAGGAGACTTTTACAAAGTGCGTGCCGTATGATAAAAAGGGAGTGACAGTCACAGAGCCTCATTTACCTTGTATTGTCAATGTGCTTATAGAAGCTGCTCAAAAATAAAGGGAACACTTAAACAACACAATGTAACTCCCAAGTCAATCACACTTTGGTTAAAATCTAACTGCCCACTTAAGAAGCAACACTGATTGACAATCAATTGATTTGTTGTCAGCACTTTCAGCTATTTAAAAAACAAAGTATTGAATAAGAATATTTCATTCATTCAGATGGGTTATTTTACTGTTCCCTTTATTTTTTTGAGCAGTGTATTTTTTACTTCAAGGACGATCGCAGCAATATAATTGCACTGACGTGTTTGATGTCTGCAATCATTTTTAAGAATTAAAAATTGAATCGAAACTCGAATTAAAAAAAAAAAAATCGGTGATTTTTATTTTTGGTAAAATCGCCCAGCCCTAGGTAGAACACTGACCGTGAGTGGGTAATCTGTAATCTGGAAGGTTTAGTGTAATGTGGGGTGTGGTATACTCACCGTGTGAGGGTAATCTGGAAAGTTTTGTATCCTGCAATGAAGGAAGCTAGCCGGGTGAGACTCTGCTTTCCTGAGCCCCCAACACCAACCAGCAGAGCATTGCCACGCGGGGTACGGATGATCCGTGACACCTGCAAACGCACACACACACACACACACACACACACATATGCCCTTTAGTCTCAGACCAGATGATTGACATAATGAAGAGGGCTGTGCTGTGTTCTTAGTTTCCTCCCTGTGGCAAGGCAAACACTAACACTAACACATCATCTCATCTCCACATCATCTGTAGTCTTTCTGATCTCTGTGCATGGCATTACTACCGGTGCCCGTGAGAGACACAGAGCCAGCAGGAAAGATTTCGGCGCATTATTCAGTCAAACAGATAGTCAGCTCTCAAAAAACTAAAAGAAAAGTCTTATAAAATGCTCCAAGCACGCTACTAATACACAATCAAAAAAGGCAGCTTTCCCCTTCAAAAGCAGAATAGGAAATCCTTACAAAATGCTCCAAGCCAGCTACAGTCTCCAAATACACAATCAGAAAGGACCGACCCCTTCTTTCAGCCCTCCAGAGGTCTGCTTAGCCTGCCAACAGAACATTATGCTGATATTTTCATAGACGTATCAAATAGTTCAGTCATAGCTTGACAGTTTGAGCTACATTATCTTTAGCGTTTGCCAGTCAGGATTCTAAACATGACTAAAACCTTTCATTTTCTAGGTAGAATATTCTATGAATTTTCTGTACTAAGAGTGTGAGCAAGAATTTAAGCAATCCCATCAAAGTTTGGGCAGACCAATTTCAGGTCAACTGCACATACAGAAGAATGTCACGTTAACCTTGGTTGTCTGAGGGAGACGTCAACACTTGTCGAACAGTTCGACTGAAAGAGAACCACATCGTGTACATTCGACTGTACATTTTCCTTTATGCTTCTATAGTATGCTCATATGCGTAAAATGAGATGACTATATATACCCCTAATGCTTCTACGGTAGGCTAGTATGTGTTTAATGAAATAACTATACATTGCCCTGCATGCTTTTATTGAAGGCTAATATGTCTAGGCCGACACTGATGTGAACATGTTTAACAACATAAGACCCGTGGGTATGAAGGCGAGGCTTCTTGCTGCATGATTAGTGGGCAGTTGAGACCACTTGAGACGTGACCGACATTGCAGGAGACAGAAGCTTCTGGAACGTTCCTCAGCGTGAAGACCCTTGGAAACTCCCTGTTATGCATTTCATCACTCTCTCCTTCTCTCTCTCTCTCTCTCTCTCACACACACACACACTCAGACACGCACACTCAGACATGCACACACAGACACGCACACACACACTCATACGGATGACTCCGCTGAGAGTGTGTAAGGTTCAGAGTTCAGGCCACGAAATCACTTCCAATGTTATTTCACACACACCACACACTCTCACACACACACACACCACACACACACACAGTCTAATAGAAAGATGTTTCCCTCAGAGTAACACGGCAGCCTCTCTTGCCTCCCCAAATAAAGAAACATTCTTTCGCTTGCAGTCCGGGTTGCCGGGTTACGTAACCCTAGACAACCAGCAAGGACTCTCCTCATGCACTAATGAATTATAAATAAGCTATCCCACACACATCAGGTCTGAGCTCCTTGCTGATAGGCTACAGTAGGCACAGGGCCTGCAAAGTATTATTCAACATACACCACCTGTTACTTGGGTTTATGAATTATACAGCATATTTGCACTATAGTCTCACCAGATGGTATATTTATTTATTACATATTTACATGTGTATATATATATATATATATATATACATATATATAAGCTACACTGCTTTGTGTGTGTGTGTGTGTGTGTGTGTTTGTTTCAGAACCTATGGTACAATAGATTTTCACAGTAAACATAATTGCGCGTGTATGTGTGTGTGTGAAATAACATTGGAAGTGATTTCCAGTGGCCGACAAATGGGGGGTTATATATGTCAGAGCTGAACTCTAAACCTCACACACTCTCAACAGAGTCATCTGTACGAGTGTATGTGTGAGTGCGTACCTTGACAAGGTGTATCATGGCGTCCCTAAAGAAGACCATGTCCATGCCGGCCCCTCTGATGGTCTCGTTGTACTGCAGCAGGAACATGTTGAGTCGCTCCATCAGACTCTCAAAGGAGGCGATGGGCTCATACACCTTAGGCAGGTCAAAGTCTGCATCCTCCGGCTCCTCACCTGCAAACAGGTATGTGTGTGTGTAAAACATACATCAGTTTGTGTGTGTGTGTGTGTGTGTGTGTGTATTAGGGGGTGTTTGTCCAACCGGACTCTGTCATCATATGATGGTGCGTGTGTGAGTGTGCGCGTGTGAGTGTGTGTCTGTTAGTGAGTGTTTGTCCAAGAAGGCCACGGCTGCTCCTGTCATCATATGATGGACCATCCGTGTGTGTGTACAGTATGTGTGTGTGTGTGAGTATTAAGACATGCCATGAGCATGCACTTTTGTCTATTATCCACGAAACTTTGAACAGAAAAGCATTTTAGACTGCTGAGGTATCAGATTGACCACCACATACACTGATGCAGTACTATGTACATTTAATCATATCCTCATCCGTTAGGATTGTATGCTATTACGCCATTTTGTCCTGTTGCACAGAATTCTGTCATTCCCATACCATTGCTCCCATACAACCGACAGCCATTTGCAAGTTGAAACACTAGGACTACTGTTTGATTTACTCCGGATAATTCCTTTAAGACGAGGGGTTGGGTTGAGAACAATAGAATCTAAACGGTACAAGATTATTAAAATATTGACATTTTCGGTGTGCAGGGGCCTTAAGAGTTTGTGCATTTGTGTGTATGTTCATCTTTACAGTCCCTGTCACTCCCCCACTCATCCACCACACACACACACACACACACACACACACACACACACACACACAGAGGTAGCCTTAAGCCAAGCCTAAGGCACTTCCACTTCCTTGACTTGCCTAGTGAAAGCATTAACTGGGGTGATGGTGATATATTCAATATTTCCTTTGCTTGAGTTAGCAAATGCCTCTCATTTAAATTCTGGTAAATCTTAAATTCTGGCCAGGGCTATTTGTTCAACATACCTAAGCTATGCAAATGAAAGTAAATGATAAAACAGTGTGTTTGTTTGGACTGTGTGCCTGGGGAGACTCACTAACACACACACACACACACACACACACACACACATACAGTCAAAGCAGCAGGTCTGGCGGCGGCTGCCTTATCTGAATGCCATTAACCGCCATCTCACGAGAGTCGGAGCAGCCATGAGGCGGACTCCAAGCAGGGTTTGTGTGGGCTGGAATGTCTTCACACAAACACACAAACACACA